>OY970821.1:15806315-16311315 GCA_963853835.1 Calendula officinalis | reverse complement strand
AAGAAAATGTGCATCTGCTTAAGCATCGCTCTTAATTCCAATAACTAATTTGCAATTGTACAGTTGGTGCTTTGACTTTCTCATGGGCACTATAGTCAATATGAAGGAAAAAATAATCAAGAATCAGATAATTAGTTGTAATAAGCAGATAGAAGTTCCAGTTTTAGCCAATTTCTAATAATTTAAAATTCTAATAAACAAAATGACAAAGTACTGAATTTTAATTTAAAAGAATAAATATAAAACCATAACCTTAAAAATTAAACGATAAATGACTTATAAATCATAACCGGCTTGCCTGATGTACTGGGACAGATCACTTCCTAAAATCAAAAGTTCTGCTAATGTAACAATGTAATCAGGATAAAAAACAACTTAAAAAAAAAATAAACAATTATCATATTCTAATTTTCCATTTTAAACACTCTATTTGTTTACCAATTGATCTGTAGATGACATGGCCGTGTCAGTTATTTAGTTAGTTAAGAGAAGATAAATAGTCGTACTCAAAGTTCCTAAATGTGTACCTTTAAAAGATCACTGATATGAGGATCATGATTAGTAGCACCAACACCAGTGATGAATTTGAATTTGACAATCAAGGTGCATAGCATCACATGTTACACACACAACACGATTCCGTCAACGCTCGCTCAGTCCAATATCACAAAGTCAAACTTTTAAAAGTTAACTTACTTTTAATTAACTTTGTAGAACTATGTCATCAACACGATTTTCGACCCGTACCAATTTCTAATCTAGCTAATTTTTTGACCCGTTTGACCGATTTAATCACCAATACTAATTATGTTTAGAGATAAATCAACAAAACATGCCTTGGAGCTTGAATTTCAACAACAATAGAAGGAATTGAAGTAAGCACTTTTGCAATTCTCTCACAAATATGTTGATCGCCTGCCACAATTTTAAATAAACAATTATAATATAATATGCAAGTCATTAAACTGATCTTACTCATATCACCTTTTAAAGGGTTCATTCTATCTGCATTGAGTTCATCATCATCTATAGCAACTTCAAATTTAAGAGCACTACTGAAAACATCTGAATTAAGTTTATCTGCATGCACCATAAGAATAAAAAAAAATCATTTTGATGTAAATTAATATATTATAGGCATGGATTTTGGTACCTCCAAATACATTGATTTCTAGCAAGAACCTTTTAAATGGGTTAGCCATAAGGACTTCATTGAACTGCAAGAATTACATGATTTACATAAAAATGAAAAGAACAAATCGAGAAATTATATTGAGTTGGAAATTACTCTGAGCTCGACGATGACAAAGTAGAAGGATCGCCAAGGAGGCTTCCTAAACATTCCTGCACATCAGATAAAACTGCAAATTATATAATTTCATATTATATGGCAGTGAAGAACCGAATAGATCCTACATGCAATTCAAAAACTATATGGAATTAGAATGTATATAAAAACATTCATTAATAGCAATGCTAAAACTTGATTCACTGATCATTTTATAGCCAAATATATGCATCATAGATTATTCAGGATTTTCATCAAACATGTAGTGTGCATAAATAACCATTATGAGAAGTCCGTTCAATTTCAATCACAAATTCTCCGTAAAAAATCGTGATAAATAAATTATGTCAATTTTACAATTTAAAAGAAGTAGATTTTGAAGTGTGCAAGAAATCGTTAACATATACACCAAGTCGTCACATATGATCTTTACAATTAATTTAGAACTTACGGAGAAGATGACCAATTGATTTTGCAAGCTTTTAATCAACATAGATTTTGTGTACCATTTGATTTTTCATAATTCAGTGTATCAATGAATCAACAACAAATCGTACTAAGGAGTGACGCCTAAATCACATAACATGGAACTCAACAGATGATCGTACTAAGCAACTTCACGCCATTTCCATGTAAATCACATAACATGAAGCCACTAATCAAATTAAAAAAACAACCAAATATCTATAAACAGAGAAAAGGAATTTAAGACAAACCTTGAATCCTTTTGAAATGAAAGATTGGAAGGGAAGAAGATGAAAGATTGCGTGAAGAAAAAAAATTCATAAGACACCCATTTTCACCTGATTAAAGACATGTCGGTATCCTCAACACCCTAAATGGCGGTCTTCGATTTGGGGAACCCCGGCAAAGGATTTGAGGAACGGTATCCTCCGTATGAGTTGACGGACAAGGTCGGGAATTAGGGCTACAGAAGATTTAAGCGTTTGAATTTGAAGGAAGCAGTCTTTAAGGAAGCAGTGATGGATTGAGGAAGCGGGCGAATTAGGGCTACGGAAGTTTGTGAGGAAAACATTGACCAACCAGTGAATTACACAGCCAATCAAATAGCTTGAAACGGGTGAGGTGTCAAACTACAATCAAATGTAGCTCCATATATAGGGGAAAATTATACTATAAGACCACTATCAATGGTGATATCATCAGTTCCTGTCAAATCAACGTCACGTCAGCTTATCCTCCAATTGACATTAAACTGATGTACGCATGCCAATAATAACTCTTCCCTTTAGTTTTTGGGACCCACCATTACAAAATACACACACACAAAATACCTCTTTGGGCCCCACACACCAACTGATCTCACCCCTCATTCTCGTCTCCAAACCGGCGCCACTCAACTGGCGCTATCAACTGATCTCACCATTGACACGGAGGGGATGCCGCCACTTGAAAGAAATTCAAAGTGGCGGAATGGTTGGCACGTCTAATGTAGATGTGTGGAAAACGTTAGAGCACAAGTTGTGTGGACATGTTAAATGATAAAAATATCCCTTTAATATGGTTTTAATAATATTTATTTAATACTCATGCTTTTGGAACTCACAAAAAGTATTATCAATCACAATAATTGGAAAATAAATAAAGATATTAACTGTAGGTCGATAGCATGTGTTTGGCAAGATGTCATGGTTAATCTATCGAAATCAGATATAGTAGATAATATTATTTTGTTCCTTTATCTTGATTAACATATCGAAATAAAAAATGCAAGATTCATGAGTTGATTAAATTAAATTCCTTTGTAATGTTTTTAGTCTAGTATTTTGCTAGACTTTCATTATAAAAATGCTATTAAAAAGGTGTTTGGCAGGACCGACCTTTTAACTTAGCGAGTGATGAACACTCTTTATTAGGTGCATTGGATAAAGAGTTACGAGACTCTTTGTTTACTCGTCAAAAAGCAAAGTAAAGGCTTGATAGCATATAAAATGAACTCTATTGGTGAAGTTCATTGTCAATTGGTGTTATTCAAACATTTCCAAAGTAGTCATTTTGTGTTGTTAGCCATTGTGTTTGTTGCATAATCATATTGACTGACAAACTTCATCAAAAGGTTTTATGCTGACTCATACAATAAATAGAGTGCGTGCGTAAAAAACTTAAAGCACATGAATCATTCCAGTATTAATCAAGGTTCAGATTACGTATTTCTTATTTATTTGAGTTTGAGTGTATTGTCAGAGGATAAACTCAAAATCACTAAATAGTTTGCGATATAAAATTACAATGCTAATATATTCACGTATGAGGTTCAGCATTTTAGAGTGAAATTCGACCGTTGAACACAGATAACATAAACCGTACCTCCGGTGAAACCTCCGCCAAACGAAGACGCCGATGAAAGCCTGGAAACAACCGATGAATAAATGGAGTGGGTGTTTTTTGTTTATAGAAATAGGGTTTAGACGTTTAGTAATTTCATGGGCCGTGGTTAATTTTAAGTTATTCATGGGCTTGTTATTATATATTTTCTTTTGAACTTATTAATGGGCTTGTAATTAACAATTTTCTTTTAAACTTATTCATGGGTTTGTAATTAAAAATTTTCTTTTTAACTATAAAGATTGTTATATTATGTTTTAAAAATAAATAAAATAATAATGGTGACATGGAATTAAATTGGTGCGGTGTGGTAAGGTGGGGTGGGATGGGGGAGAGTGGGTATTTCTTGAAAAATAATATGGTTTGATTGCTGAAGTGACAAATGATATGAAAAAAAATAATATGAAGAATAGTACTTATACCTACTAATCTTATGCTTTTGTTAATCTTACAAAAACCCGTTTGGTATAAATCATCAAGTTTGCCCACAATTATTGACCTCCCGTACATATATACAACTTTCTTGATATGATACAAATATTTCTTAATTGTTTGAAACCTAATCTTTAACTACTTGTGGTAGGGGTGAGCATAAAAACCGAAAAACCGAACCGAACCCGAAAAACCCGAAAAAAACCGAACCGAAAAAACCGAACCATTTGAAAAACCCAAAAAAAACCGAACCGAAAAAACGAACCATTTGAAAAACCGACATCAACGGTTTTGATTTTTGGAAAACCCGAATGTTTGGGGCGGTTTTCCGGGGCATATGAAAAACCAAACCGAAAAACCCGCCCCGCCCCGCCTTTATATATATTTCAAGTTTTATAAAAATATTCTTATATTTTTAAAAGATTTGATATAAATTTGTTTGCAAAAGGAAACCAACCATGCAATGAAACTTCTATGGATGAAGACATTGACTAAGATTTTTGCGAAAGATAGTTGGATGTTTTCTATTATTAATTTTTTTCTAATTATGTTAGTTGAATTTATTATTACATTATATTAAATTTACTAGTTGTTTTTTATATATAATGAAATGAGTTAAGGTTTGGAAGTTTGAATCATAATGTTAGTTTTTAAGGTAACAAATTGGTAAATTTAAAGGAAACAAAAAAACCGAAAAAACCCAAAACCGAACTGAAAACCCCGAAACCGGACCGAAAAACCCGAAAAACCGAAACCGAAAAACCCGAAACCGAACGGGGTGTAATTCTCAAAACCCGAACTTTCGGGGCGGGGTTTGGTTTTAGTTAAAAGCCGCCCCATGCTCACCCCTAACTTGTGGTTTAATGTGAATATGACTTGCCTCATGTATACCTTGAACTTTTGTATATATCATCTTAATATATTTGATTATCTTAATATATTTATTCATATTATTTGTTCATATTAAGCTTTCTACCAATTTTATAAAAGGATATATGTAATTTATTAATTCTCTCTCTTAATATTATATTTTAATATATATATATATATATATATATATATATATATATATATATATATATATATAGGGTCCGGATCCGGTGAGGACTCTTTTCCTCGCGAGTACTGTGAGGACTCCAAAAAAACTTTAAAAATGATCCAAAACAAACTTTTTTCAAAAAATTCCTTTTTTAAACATTAAAATCGCTATGTACAAGATCAAAAAAAAAATTTCCAAAAATGATCAAAAAAAAATATGGATCATAATAATGATCCACAAAAAAAATCTGGATCATTGTTATGATTCGCTAAAAAAAGTGGATCATAATTTTTTTTTTGATTTTTTTTTGTCAAATGTAGTAATAATCATGGTGGGTTATATATATTTTTTCGGAATTTTTTTAAATTTTTATGAGGTGTCCTCGCGAGTCCTCACCGAAAAAAGAGTTCTCACAGAATCCCACTTATATATATATATATATATATATATATATATATATATATATATATATATATATATATATATATATATATATATATATATATATATATATATATATATATATATATATATATATATATATATATATATATATATATATATATATATATATATATATATATATATATATATATCTTATGAGGAGCAATATCATTACTCAAGTTAAATTTCAGGAACACAAACGGATTTTTTAAGATATGTCTGAATAGTATTTCCATTATTTCTTTATTAAAGTTTATTTGTTTGTTTTTTTATTTATAGTTATCTTCCCGGTTTTTAATATAAATCAATTTACTTTTTTGAAAATTTCTTATTTGTTAAATTGACCATTTTGGAATTATTTAACATTTTAATTTCCCCTTTATTCACCATTTTAACTTCAGAATGATTAAATAATAAATAGTGACGGATATCAAACCACAAATTAACTAGGGATGTTCATGGTGGTTGTCAAGGCCAATAAATAAATAATCAAGTTCACTTTAAAGTTCTATGCAATCTAATGATAAAAGTGACTTTGTAACTACAATAAAATAAAATAGTGTATAATAGTGTAAAATGGTAAAGGGGTCGAATACACGAAGACTGACTCAACTTAAAGTTCTATGCAATCTAATGATAAAAGTGACTTTGTAACTACAATAAAATAAAATGAGGGGGTTATGAATTTTGTTTGTTTAATACTAAAATTGACTAGTAAGTAAAAGTTGTAACTAACAAGATGGTTTAAATCAATATAAGAGGTGAAATGCTCGACATTGGATTTCATCACATTAACAATTAGCTATCTTATCATCAAGGAACATGGTGCAATACTTGCAGTTCACTTTAATTTGGCTATAGCAATTTAAAAGCTTAAATCACCTAGATTCTTCATATTTAATATGGAGGTTGAAGAAAGCTTATAACACACCTTCTTAATCAAAGTTATGAATCAAATGAAGCATCTAATTCACAAAAGTTGACTATAATTACAATTTAAGAACACCATATCCAAAAGGAGTCAAAAGTTACATTACCATGTTGGAGAATATAATTTCATGGTTTGAGAGATGCTACTAACATTCATGAAACCAATTGTTACTTATTGTTTTGAAGATCTGTTATGTAATCAAGAAAACAACTAACATAAATCATTCAAACATTTGCACTCATGATATACAAACACAAGAAAGATATGGAAATTAAACAAGGATTTATATTCATAAAATGAAGAACAAGTTCATGAAACCCTTTCAAAGAATTACTAGCTATTCATGGATTTACCTGTAACACCTCAATTTTTAAAACACCTTTTAAATCATATTTTTAAATAAAAATATTACAAAGTCAAATATCCAAAAATACGGTTTAACAAAAACCTTTTAAAAGATTATCAGAGTTATAAAACACGGTGTTACAAAGATAATATCATAACCATATGATAACGGGATCTACCTATAAGCTCCCGAGCTAAACATCTCTAGGCCACCTCTATCGCGACCTTCTAATCCTTCAATCTCGAACCTGAGTACGTAGCCAAAAACAAAGTAGTACGTAAGACAAAATAGTCTCGTGAGATACATGGGTTTTAGACCCGACATTAATATATAAATAATCACACATATTAAATATATATATATATATATATATATATATATATATATATATATATATATATATATATATATATATATATATATATATATATATATATATATATATATATATATATATATATATATATATATATATATATATAGAGAGAGAGAGAGAGAGAGAGCGGTTCATGCGAGAACCATTAAAATTGCGAGAACTGCGAGAACCACTTTCTGACCAATCATTTCAACTAATTAGTTTTTTAATTCTAAAGGGCATTATAGTCTTTTTGAAATTAAAAAAAAATCCTTTTATTAATACCAAATTCAATTTCCTTAATTAAATTGTAACTTCTATCCTATTTTCAAGGATCTGAATTCTGCAATTCGAAGGTTGATTTTTAAATCCGTATGTGTTCATTAATAAACGCATAACTATAACTAACAATTTTTAACCATTTTTAATGTGTTCAATGATGAACGCATAAAAAAATAATATAAATGAACAAATACTTCAAATGAACATCATGAATATAATCATACTAACACAGTGTTCAATGTTGAACAAATACTACAAATGAACAAATACTTCAAATGAACATTATGAATATACAATATACTCAAATGTACAAATCACAAATACACAAATTTTGAAAAGAAAAAACATTTTCACTACTTTAATTAATAGGAAGTTGTGTTCACTACTGTTCATCCTTTGGTCATCCTTCGGTAGTCCTGTTGAAAAACTGTGTTCATCATTCGGTTGATAGTTTTGTAAGCCATTGTTCATCATTGGATTTGAAATTGTTTATTATTCCATCATCAAGAATTGTTGTTTACCATTGTTACGTTTGTAAACTGTGTCAAACAATCTCTCTTTAGCCAACCAATAATTTATTCCTTTATTTAAAATCTACAAAATCCATACATAAATTATATTAACTATTCAATGTTTAAATACCCAATTGTTCAATAAAAATTAGAGCAAATAACAAGAAAACTCTAAACATTTAGCTTAAATTGGAAAAAAAACACAATCAAAATCTTAAATAGAAAAAAGAATCGAAGGTTACAAAATCATAAGCCTAAAAAACCCAATCAGATGCTTAAATCGCTAAACCCAATCAGAAGATTAAAAAAAAATATCATAGCCTAAAATCGAAAAAAATATTGAATCTTAAACCGAAAAGAGAATGAAAAAAAACCTTAAAATCCATCGTGTTTTTTGACTTTATTTAGATCCATATTTACAAATGAACTCCATGATATCTGGTAGTGAATGAACTCCAAAATTACAAATTTAGTCGGTGAAAGCGGATTGTGAATGATATCTGGTTGGCGACGATTTTCGTTTGGTGAGATTATGCTGG
Organism: Calendula officinalis; assembly: GCA_963853835.1. Taxonomy (NCBI): domain Eukaryota; kingdom Viridiplantae; phylum Streptophyta; class Magnoliopsida; order Asterales; family Asteraceae; genus Calendula; species Calendula officinalis. Next base: position 16,302,801 of record OY970821.1, on the reverse strand, counting down.
CGGTGGAGAGAACCGACGATGGAGAGAAACACCGGCGGGCGGCGGCTGTTTCTGCAAAAAAAAAAGTGAAGAGATCCGATGAGATTCTGATTAGAGACGAACATATCTACAGAGAGACGAACACCTAGAAATTCCGGCGAGATATGTATAGAAACGAACAAATCCGAAGGACAATGGAGGATCGATGTTGGTGCCAGATCTACGGTTGACGGCAGTGGTGGTGGTTCGATGGGGGTTCGCCGATAATGGTTTGAGGTGGGAACATCATAATCTGATACCGACGAAGAGTATAGATATGGTGGAGGGCGGTGGTGGTGCTAGTGGAGGTGTCGCCGCACTCGTCGGGCATATAATCGCCAGTGTTTCATACGAGGGAGGGAGTCGTTAGGTTTGGAAAGAATAAAAGTCGTTTTCACCCAATAAATCACAGATCTGGTTGAGATCTGCTTCGATTCGTGACCGTGACTGCATCGATTCGTGACACCAGTCGTGTCCGAGAAGGCAATGGTGAGGGCGGCGGAGGTGCCGGCGATGGTGGTTAGGGCGACTGCTTCGAATCACGCCGGCGGTCATGTGGTGTCGGAGAAGGTGGACGCCGGAACTCATACGCATAGAGAAACCTACAAAATGTGTATGATGATTTGAATTAACTATGTTGTTGAATAACCATATACAAAACGTGTGTTTACTGGTGAGCATTTCTTGGCATCTTGAGCGGATTCAAAGGGGAGAGAAAACCTATATAAGCTATTTAATTACATTAATAATATACCATAATTATAATATGGAGCAGTTTACCGAAACACCCTTCAAGCTCTAAACTTTTATCCTTTTTTTCTCACTTATTTACGACCATGCCATCTTTGATCTTAACCATTGATTTCTGAATCCAATGGCCAAAAAGTTGTTCTCGCAGTTCTCGCAATTTTAATGGTTCTCGCATAAACCCTTGTCTATATATATATATATATATATATATATATATATATATATATATATATATATATATATATATATATATATATATATATATACTTTAGTTACCTCCGCCGTAATCCTAACACATCAAATCATACATCGGTTACCTCCTTGGTAACCCTATCACATTCATTCATAGCCTATTCGATCCATCAAGTTGATCAGAAGGCCTACAATCCAACGAGATCCCATTTTTGTCCTACTAACCAGAATGCCTCCGATTCAGTAGAACCCCCATTGTCACCGTGTCCAAGCAAGGTGACCCATTTTATCTTACTAACCAGATTCTTCCAGTCTAGTAAGATCCAACATATTGTTGGGGTGATCGGAATACCTCCAGTCCATCAGTTTAAAGATACCAGGATAACCAAAATGCCTCCGAGTCTATCACGTACCTGTCCTATTTCAATCTACCCGTCATAACCATTACATGTGACTTTATGCCACATCTATCAACAATGTCGTAAGGCCATCATACAATTTATCCATATACTAATCTTAGTTAGTATTCACACAATCAAATCAACTAGTTCATAACAATAAACAACTAGTTTAAACATTAGTAATCACAAATTATGAAAATACTTCTTTACCGCTATGTACTCAGCTTTAAAGTTCACATGTACTCACCTTAGCCAAGCTAAATCCAAATCGTGTTTGTTAGAATATATTATCATAATTAGCATTTAGTGTAATATATTTAGTCAATAATGTAGTTATGGTAGTCAATAATATAGTTATGGTAGGTGATCAAGAATAGCATAATAGAAGCCTTGACATAAGGCATGTATGTATATTTATATGGTATTGAGTAAATGAGAAGAGCAACGATTGATTCTTTCATGGTATCAGTGATTCTTTAATTTTCACTTCCTTGCTTCCGCTTTCTTTCTCTTTATCACGGTTGTTTCTTAGCCGATTGACACTCCATCTTTCTTGTTCTTCTTTTCTGTTTTGTTATTTCTTACAAATGACAATCACCAACAGTGAAGATACCGTCCTCAACACCACCCCCTCCGGCAATCACAAATTTCATCCGGCCCTTGCTGCCTCAAATATCCGTAACCATATCCCGATTCAACTAGCATCGACCAACGTTCAATACTCTACATGGGCGGAACTCTTCAAATTATGTTCTCGTTCCTTACGAGTTCTTCATCACATCATCCCGTCTGGTAAAGCCACTACATCGAACACACATACGGATGATGAGTTATGGTTGACTCTTGACGCTACCGTGTTGGGGTGGATTTTTGCCATCGTTTCTCCAGATTTAATCACCACCGTCATGGTATCGGGATCCACGGCTATGGATACTTGGAATCGCCTACGCGGTTTGTACGAAGACAACAAGCATGCTCGTGCCGTTACTCTCGAGCAAGAGTTTTCTCATACCATCTTGTCTGACTTCGAAGGCGTTTCGGCATATTGCCAACGCCTCAAAGAATTGTCCGATCAACTACGTAATGTGGGTGCCGAGGTGTCCAATGACCGCTTAGTCCTTCAAATGGTATCGGGTCTTACCGAGGCTTTTAACGGAGTCGGTACACTTCTTCGTCAAAGCAATCCCCTCCCCTCGTTTCATCAAGCTCGTTCAATGCTTATGCTTGAAGAGGCCGGATTGGCCAAAAAGGTTGCAACCGTCTCCAATTCGGCGCTTCTTTCACCCACTACTGATTCTTCAAGCAACGGTACTATCAGTTCCGGTCACAAACAGCGGGATCAGAATTCGAGAGGAGCTGGTCGGCGTCAAAAATCGGGTGGCCGAGGAAATTCTGGGAACAACAGTCGTGGCAATTACGGGGGCAAGTTGTCCGGCGGTCAAAGACATCCTTACAATCAAAATTCACCCTGGAATCCATGGTTTGCCATGCCTGGAAATTGGGCTGCTCCACATGGGTGGGCCATTCCACCTTGTCCATATCCTTGTATACCATGGGCTAAGTCTTTTTCTGGATCATCACAAAATAATACACGTACGGATGGGTTTTTAGGCAAAAGCCCACAAACTGCTCAACAATCTTTTATTGCAGGTTCGTGATACACACCAACTGATGTTGAAGCTGCGATGTACACCATGAGCCTTAACCCACCACCGAATCCATGGGTTATGGACACTTGCGGCACATCTCATGTCACCTCGGAAAAGGGTAAACTCTCATCTTTTTTTAATTCGAGCAAAACTAATGGTATTTTAGTCGGAAATGGCCAACATATTCCAATTTTAGGGTACGGTCACACCAAACTAAAAACACCATACCCACTATTAGCCTTGAACAACATCTTATATGCCCCACATATTATCAAAAATCTTGTTTCGGTACGGAAATTTACAACTGATAATTTTGTTTCTGTTGAATTTGACCCTTTTGGATTTTCTATGAAGGATTTTCAGACGGGGAAACATATAATGAGATGTGATAGCAAGGGCGATTTATACCCATTTACTTTCAAGACACCGACGAAAAATCATCAACATTCCGTTTTTTCAATTTTGAATTCTTCTTTATGGCATGACCGTTTAGGTCATCCGGGTAGTCCGGTGTTTGAGTGTTTAAGACAAAACAATCTTATTACTTGTGGTCCAAATAAACACGATTTGTGTCGTTCATGTGTGTTAGGTAAACATACAAAGTTACCATTTCATACATCTCCAAATAAAACATTATTTCCGTTTGATGTTATTCATTGTGATCTTTGGACTTCTCCGGTTTTAAGTAATTCGGTTATCGTTATTATATTGTTTTTTTGGATGATTTTACTAATTTTGTGTGGACTTATTCTTTGGCTAGGAAATCGGATGTATTCTCCATTTTTACAAAATCTCATGACTTTATTCGCACTCAATTTGAACGCAACATAAAAAATTTACAACGTGATAATGGTAAGAAATTTGACAACCAAAATCTTCGAAAATTTTGTCACACAAATGGAGTCGGTCTTCGTTTTTCATGTCCATATACCTCATCTCAAAATGGTAAAGCCGAACGAAAAATCCGCTCACTTAATAACGTCATTCGTACACTTTTATCACATGCCTCGGTTCCACCTTCTTTTTGGCCATATGCTCTAAATATGGCCACCTATCTTCAAAATGTTTTACCAAGTAAGATTCTACAATTTCAAACACCACTTTCAATTTTGTTTCAAAAAAGCTGGATTTGTCTCACTTACGTGTCTTTGGGTCTTTATGTTATCCATTATTTCCGTCCACAACTTTAACCAAACTTCAAGCACGATCAAAACCGTGTGTGTTTTTTGGTTTTCCGGATAATCACCGGGGCTATATGTGCTATGACATGATTACTAAAAAAATTATCATTTGTCGTCATGTCATTTTTTATGAAACCAAATTTCCTTTTTCAAGTATTTCACCCCACCCACATATACATTTTTAGATTCGGACCATACACCTTATTTAAAACATCATTTACAAAATGTGGACCAACCAATCCCACCTACTGCCCCACCCAACGTCCATGTCTCGCCCACACCTAACAGCCCAACATCTTCACCATTTAATACTACCTCTGGCCCAACAACCCAATCACATACCATCCATTTCCAAACTAATCCAACCCCTCGAGAAAATACACCAACACCGGCCCCTCCAAACCCACATATAACTCCGCCACCTCCTGCCCAAAATCGTCCAGCAACACGTAGCCAAAGCGGGGTGTTCAAACCTAAAACATTATTTAACCTTCACACCCAACACACACCCTCACCCATTCCAAAAAACCCATTCACGCTCTTAGGGACCCTAATTGGAAAATGTCCATGGACAATGAGTACCAAGCTCTTATTAAAAATAAGACGTGGGTTCTGGTACCGCGACCACAAAATGTTAATATTATGTGGTGTATGTGGATTTTAACCCATAAACGACGGGCCGATGGCTCATTTGAGCTACATAAAGCTCGACTTGTAGGTGATGGAAAAACACAAAGGGTTGGCATTGATTATGGTGAAACTTTTAGCCCGGTTGTTAAACCGGCCACTATTCGAACTGTTCTTAGTCTAGCATTATCCAAAGATTGGCCTATACTAAAGGAATTATGTGCACAGTTAGTCAACCTATGATGATACATCCATGCCTACAAAACACTTAAGGGTCACACCGGTGAGTGCATGTAATACGAGCAAGATATGCAATGATACTACGAAGAGGAATGATTCATAATAGTCATTATGAATCAGTTAAGTATTAAGTTAAGTTTAACTTATTACTAGATTAGTTTAACTAACTAATTAGTACAAGTACTTGTACATTTACTAATTGAGTAAATATACAATGTGTTAATTATAGATTATCCATAATGTGATTTAAAGCTATTAAATCATATAGTAATTGAATAATATTGTTGTGTAAATTATATAAAGGTTATTATATAATTAACTATTAAAAGTATAAATACAAGTATATATAATTCGTGTATATGGGTACCGAATTATTAGTGTGTTAATACTAGACGTTTAGTAGTTAAGTGCAAGAATAATAAACTAGTTAAGACTATAAGGGATGGAAGTGTAAAAAGGAAGTTTAATTAAGAAGTTGATCTTAATTAAACTAGAAGGGTTTTAAGTGTAAGATCTTCTATTATAAATAGAAGGCTTATGGCTTAACCCTAGATGTTGATTCCATGCCTCTTTACACGAAATTCATCCCTCTCCCTCCTCTCATTCGGCCGAAGCCTCAAACACAAGAACACAAGTTTGTGTTCTTCGTGTTCTTCGTTCGTTCTTCGTGTTCTTCGAGTTTCGAAGAACAAGATCGTTGCAATTGATCAACTAGAACATCGCTCGTCGTGTTCATCATCAGTGGATCTATCTTAAGCATTAACCTAAGGTATGTTTCATGGAACACACTTGATTCCTCTCCTTTTGTACGATCGACCGAGAACACCAAGAACCCTAGGGTTCTTGGTGAGTGTTCGACGAACACATACAAGTATGTGTGTGTGTTCGAGTTTTTCGTACAAGGTTTCTTTCTTGTTAATCTAATCTAGATTTCCAACATCCCAATCCTTTAGGTTTTAAGGATTAGGTTTAATCTCACTTCCGCTTTTAGGGATTAAATCAGCTAGTTGGTTTTAACCGGCCAAGAACAAGTTCATGTTCTTGGTCAGTATGGTCGAACCAAGTATACTAGGAGGTTGACCCAAGTGGTCGCTCAGTGTTATGAAACCCTTCAGTGGTATCAGAGCCAGGTTTAGAAATCTAAACTAGATTAACAAAGTTTGTTTGTTTAATTTTCAATTAAAGTTTTTTTTGTTTCAAGTTTTTTTCTTCTTCTTCTTAGATTTCGAAAAGGGTAAGAACCCTAGGATCAAGAATATTAAACTAGTTTAGTTTAATTGATCAAAAGGCTTCTTTTCTAAACCCTAGAAATTTCGTGTACAAGGAAGAACTCTAGGATCAAGTATGTTAAACAAGATTTGTTTAATTGATCAAAATGATTCTTTCCTAATCCCTTTAGACACCAAGTATATTAAACTAGCTTAGATTAATTGGTGAAAAAGTTTCTTAGTATTAAGAATTCGAAACCCTAAAGAACCCTAGAACATTAAACTAGTTTAAGTTTAATAGTTTAAAAGAATTAATTAGGATAATAATCTAAAACCTAGATAATTAAAACAAGTTTATGTTTAATATGTTTAATTATTATTTTGATAGATTTATTAAGACTAGTTCTTTAAACCTAGTAATTTAGACAAAGTTTTATTGTCTATAAGGTTTAAATTAAAAGTTTAAATAAATTTATTAAGGTTATAATCTATCTTAGAATTTAAACAAAGTTTATTGTTTAAATAGGATTGATCAAAATTAATCTTTTAGTGAAATAATGTCTTTGATCAAGAAAGTCAAAACCCTAGTTTTGATTGATCAAGAACAAGATTAGGGTTTAAGTAATTATTAATAGGGAATTAATAAGATTAAAAGAAGTGTTAATTTTTAAGTTCTAAAATTAACAAGGTGTATTTATTTATATGTATACATATAATATTTTTCGGATTTTTAAATATTTAAAGAAAATGAATTTTAAAAGATAAAATAAGTTTATACGTATTTTAATTAGATTAAGTTAAAATACATACGTATATATTAGGTGTAATATTCTTATTAGAATGTTACAAGATTATTATAAATAATATATATATATATATATATATATATATATATATATATATATATATATATATATATATATATATATATATATATATATACACGAATATATGTTAAATACAAGATAAAATGGAACAATTAAAAGGATAATGTTATTTTGATCTTAAAGGATAATATTATAACTAGTCATTGTATAAAGTTATTATATAATTAAAACTAGAAAGTACAAAGTTATGATTTCATCATAACTAGAAATTATACAAGTCGAAATTATATGATTAACTAGAAATATACAAAGTTATATATTAAGGTGTATAAAGTTATAAGTTATTATAACTAGATAATTATACAAGTATAATATAAGTATTTTACAAGTCATGTAATATACCAAATTAATGATCAAGTAATAAATAACAAGAAAACTTTATAACCTATATTTAACTAGTTCAAGTTAAATGTAAGAAAGGTTTAAACAAACTAAGAATTATTATATATAGTCTTTATATAATAGGTTTATTAGTTTCACCAAGTATAAACCGGTGATTGTGTTTGCTTAAGTTCCATCATGGTTGTTGAAGCTAGTGGGAGCTACGCAAGAAAATCACAAAGTTTATAAGTGTGTCGTTAAGACATAAGTTTTGGTCGAATCTAGTAAATTAAAACAAATGTTTAATTTCACTATTAGACATATGAAAAACTAGATGTGTTAAACTTGATTTATGTTTCAAGTTTATGAATCATAAAAGAATTAAAAGTTTAACATAAGTTTTAAAAGTTTTTCAAGTAAAGATAAAACAAGTAAGTTTTATAATAAGATAAGGTTTTTCACAAAACCTAGTAAAACGTTTTGTACACCTCGTTTTAGGTATACATATAAATCGCGCAATTCTTGAAACTATAAGTTTTAAAAAATAGTTCTTAAGCTTTAAAAAGGTGTCTTGTAGAATTCCTAAATTCACAAGTCACACATTTTAAACAAGGATTAAGATTGGAATAAAGGTTTAAGTTTAGTTTAAGACTTAAACAAACCCAAGAAAATCATAGATCGAAGTACTATCCACCTAATGGAACACCTCATTTGTTAAACGATATTCATATTGTAAGGATAAAGAACCTTAGATATGGATTCAAATCATTGCGAGTGTCAGCGTGCGTAAGGTTCTGTGATAATCGGGAGTCCCGGCGCAGAGCATCGCACTGTCTTAGATGGTCTGATCTACTTTGGTGATAATCGGGAGTCCCGGCCCAAAAAGTACTTGAGTAGAATAAACATACTAGAATTTATTACTAACTTAGAAATGTACAATTAGATTGTACAAGGTTGTAATAAGTTATAAGTCTAAAGATTCTACGACCCCTAGGAATCGTGTCAAGTCTTGATACGATCGGTAAGGATGTTACCTACCAGAAACAGCATGTCTCGTCGGGAAGTTCCCAGACCTTGCGGCGAGAATGTGATATATGGATTCGAGGCCTAAAATATTAATTATGGGTTTATAATATATTTTAGAGAATGTTTATTGATGATTACTAATTAAACTGGGTTTGATTTGTAGATGGCAACAACAAACATAACGACACGTACCAACAATCTCTCACTACACTTGTTTCTAGAAAAGGACGAATTGACTGGGTCAATGTTTCTCTATTGGAAGCGTGATCTTCGGATTTTGCTTACGCATGAGAGAAAAGCAAATGTCCTAGAAAGAGCAATACTAAGTACTCCTGCCGCAAATGCTAGAAATGAACCAGGATAAGCATATTACGCTTATATGGTGTTCAAATCTCGCAAGGTGGTTAAAGGATCATCGGTGAGTGCTCACGTCATGAAAATGAAAGAGCACAGTATCATCTTGAATGAATAGGATACCCAGTACCGTTGCAGTTAGCAACAGTAATGATATTAAACTCGTTGTCAGATGACTATAAGCATTATATAATCAACATGGAGCAATCCATTGATGAGCTACATTCCATGCTCATTACTATTGAGTTGATTTGGGGACCAAGTTTAAGAATGATCTCGCAGTAACCGATGATGGTAGTGATCAGAGAAAGAGGCGCAGTGGAAAGGGAAAGGATAAAACCGATCCCAGCCACGGCGTGCCTAAAGGGTAATGAAGTCAAACAAAAGGTCTAGAAGGTGAAGCCAAGCAACGCAAGGACCGAGAAATGGTTTCTTGGTCATGGCAAGGGTCAAAGGGTAGGAAGCAATGCTTGCTCCTTAGTTAACTTGACCAACTTCTAGATGCTCGTTTTCTACTTGTAAAGTTTATTACGAGTAACTCAACTTTAGCAATCATTTATTTCATAAGATGATGGAAAGTGAGATCAAGTAACATGAGATAATGATCCCACAAGCACCACGTTTTAATTCAGTATTTCTCGTATGGATTCAGTAAAACAATTTTCGGTTTTTAAGTTGTTTTGAACAAATTACATTTTTACTATCTTATGATAAATTTTCGTTTTTTTAAGTTTATCATCATTGAATCCATGGTTGAATTATATTGTGTGTGCATGTGTGTTGATTATACTAGTCAAGATTTATGACTAGATTATAAAGTCAAGTATTGACTTAATAATGATCTCATTGTTTATATTTGTTTGATTGTTGAATAACATCTTAGAAGCTCAAGGTACTTAGATACTAGTAATTAGAACGTTTTTCTAATGAAAGTATTTAAGAGTTTTATGGAAGCATAAGGTTCAAAAGTTATTGAACTTAGTTAAAACATATTAAGTAATAGTCATTACTTATGATAGTAAGTTTTAAAGTATTAGTATTAATATAGTATGATTATATTGGATATAATCAAGATATACTTTAAAGAATATTAGTACAAGTCTTTCATGCTTGAAATAAAGGATTTGATGAAGTAATAATTCCCTAATAGGAATAACTGGATATTCGTAAAATCCAAGTAAAATGACTTAGACATTAAATGAACTCTTAAAAGGGACAAACTATATTAAAGTATTTAAGAATTAAAAGGTATTATTGTAAGTCTTTTATACTTGTAATAAATACAATATTTAATCAAGTCATAATTCCCTAATAGGAATAATGGATATTTGAGAAATCCAAGAAATGACTTTGGCATTAAATGAAGTTCTTAAAGAATAATAATATGTTTAAGAATTGATAGTATCATGTCAAGTGTCTTATACTTGTTAGATACACTAATCAATAACGGTCATGATTCCCTAAACAGGAATGTTGGATATTCGTAAATCCAAAGGATGATCTTAATTATTGATAGAATTCTTAAAAGATTAAACTACAAGTTATTGACTAGGTCAAAGTAGTAGTTTAAGAGATGCTTAAATTCCATAAAAGATAGTGGGAGCTATGACTAACATAATTCATTAAAGGCATTAATGGATTTAGTAAGTTAGTAAGACATTAACAACAAGGTTTTACCAAGTCGTAAGCCAAAGAGTTAAGAGAAATAAATGATCATTGATTAGATTATTGCAAACCTAATAGCGTGATCACAAGTCTTGTGATTAATTATTGCATATCTAATAGGTTGTTAACACTTGAGTGGGTAACATAATCATTTAAGGAAATTTCTTTAACTAGTAAGAATATCTACAAATCAAGTAACTAAAAGAGGCTTTAGTTACAAGGAGAATTTTATGAATTCAAGAAACTAAGGAGTTAATTTCCAATCCTCCTATGTTTACCGAATTGCATAAAATGCAAGACTAGAATATGTTCTAGATTGTTGCAAGAACAAAATCTAGCAAAGGCAAAAGAAATAGTATTTTTCAAATACTTGTCTTATGTCTTTAGTTTAATAGAAATGACTAGTTTAGTGATAAAGTTACAATTAAGGTTGTAAAAGTCATTAAGTAATCAAACGCAAACAAAAGAAATAAGTAATGATCCAGTAATAATTCGATATCTATGTCCAGTGAGGAATAATACTTGAGTTAGAATCATTTTTATTCAGACTTTGTATGTTTTATAATATCCATGAATAAAAGTCTTTTTATTCAAAAAGATATAAATTTGTGACTACTCGTCTTGGTGGGAACCTCGACGGGACGTTAACGTCATCGCGGTATTTGGTGGTAGATTCGAAGTTCTTCGAAGATAGCTACACAAGTTTTGTGTAAACCAAATATCGGTGACATTCTATTGGAGCTCAACGAATATTGGATTGACCACCGTGACAATACTTCGTGGTTAAAAAGTTCAAAAGTATTGTTCACTAGGATTGTCCTTAAGCCTTGGGTATTTGGTTTAGGATGCAATGACTAATGTGCTTTGGTTCGTCTTAGACAATTCTGAAAAATGTTTGTCATACGAGGCGATACTGGGTACAAAGGAAGTTGTATTTTAAATCGAAATATAACAAGATGGTAATTGCACCTCCTCTTTAAGAGAGATATTTATGGGTCCTTTGACATGATGAGATAACTGGAAAGTGCATGTACATGCCCAAACGAACTGATTTGTTCTTTGTCGTTTATCACAACAGATTGAATCAAGAAGTCATGAAATTATTTCGAATACAGGAGTAGATAATTTCTACCATGCTCGTATTCGTTATCACAAATATCGTGCTGCAAGGGATAAGCCTAACATAGTTGACCAAGAAGTAGAGACAGAGTGTTCTTTACTAGGAGACGCTATTAAAGAGTTTTTCATAAACTATACCTGGGTTACGTAAGCTGTTTTTATGGGCTTGGTTACCTACATGCCCATCTAGAATGCCACTTTAGCTCGTATCATTAAGACAAAGGTTACGAACTTGCACAAGTGGGAGTCTGAAGGAATTATGTGCACAGTTAGTCAACCTATGATGATACATCCATGCCTACAAAACACTTAAGGGTCACACCGGTGAGTGCATGTAATACGAGCAAGATATGCAATGATACTACGAAGAGAAATGATTCATAATAGTCATTATGAATCAGTTAAGTATTAAGTTAAGTTTACCTTATTACTAGATTAGTTTAACTAACTAATTAATACAAGTACTTGTACATTTACTAATTGAGTAAATATACAATGTGTTAATTATAGATTATCCCTAATGTGATTTAAAGCTATTAAATCATATAGTAATTGGATAATATTGTTGTGTAAATTATATAAAGTTTATTATATAATTAACTATTAAAAGTATAAATACAAGTATATATAATCTGTGTATATGGGTACCGAATTATTAGTGTGTTAATACTAGACATTTAGTAGTTAAGTGTAAGAATAATAAACTAGTTAAAACTATAAGGGATGGAAGTGTAAAAAGTAAGTTTAATTAAGAAGTTGATCTTAATTAAACTAGAAGGGTTTTAAGTGTAAGATCTTCTATTATAAATAGAAGGCTTATGGGTTAACCCTAGATGTTGATTCTATGCCTCTTTACACGAAATTCATCCCTCTCCCTCCTCTCATTCGGCCGAAGCCTCAAACACAAGAACACAAGTTTGTGTTCTTCGTGTTCTTCGTGTTCTTCGTTCGTTCTTCGTGTTCTTCGAGTTTCGAAGAACAAGATCGTTGCAATTGATCAACTAGAAGATCGCTCGTCGTGTTCATCATCAGTGGATCTATCTTAAGCATTAACCTAAGGTATGTTTCATGGAACACACTTTATTCCTCTCATTTTGTACGATCGAACGAGAACACCAAGAACCCTAGGGTTCTTGGTGAGTGTTCGACGAACACACACAAGTATGTGTGTGTGTGTTCGAGTTTTTCGTACAAGGTTTCTTTCTTGTTAATCTAATCTAGATTTCCAACATCCCAATCCTTTAGGGTTTAAGGATTAGGTTTAATCCCACTTCCGCTTTTTGGGATTAAATCAGCTAGTTGGTTTTAACCGGCCAAGAACAAGTTCATGTTCTTGGTCAGTATGGTCGAACCAAGTATACTAGGAGGTTGACCCAAGTGGTCGATCAGTGTTATGAAACTCTTCATATACGTCAACTTGACGTTAAAAATGCCTTTTTACATGGGAATTTGGATGAAATGGTTTACATGCACCAACCCATGGGATTTCGTGACCAAACTCATCTCGATTATGTTTGTTTACTAAAAAAATCCATATATGGTCTCAAACAAGCCCCTAGGGCCTGGTACACACGTTTTGCTGACTATGTTTCTTAGTTTGGTTTTACTCACAGTATATCGGATAATTTGTTGTTTATTTTAAGTCAGGGCAATCAAGTGGCATATTTACTTTTATATGTTGATGACATCATTTTAACAGGCTCATCAGACCAACTCCTTAACAAAGTCGTTTCCTCTCTAGCCACGGAATTTGCTATGAAGGATTTGGGTTCTTTAAGTTCCTTTTTGGGGATTTCTGTTACACATCAGTCCAACGGCTTATTTTTGTCACAATCCAAATACGCTTCGGATATTATTGAGCGAGCTGGTATGACAAATTGTAAACCATCTTCAACACCGGTTGACACTAAGCCAAAACTGAGCGCCAAAACAAGCTCGGCCTTTTCGGATCCGGCCTTATACCGCAGCCTTGCCGGCGCTCTTCAGTATTTAACTTTCACTCGCCCGAATATATCGTATGTTGTTCAACAAGTGTGTTTGTTTATGCATGACCCTCGCGAGATTCATATGGCAGCTCTTAAACGAATTATTCGTTATATACAAGGCACTCGTTCTTTTGGCTTACGTTTATCTAAATCATCTACATCTTCTCTTGTGTCATATACGGATGCAGATTGGGGTGGGTGCCCGGATACTAGACGATCCACATCAGGGTATTGTGTTCACTAGGGTGACAACTTGATATCTTTGTCGGCTAAACGTCAACCAACACTATCACGTTCTAGTGCTGAGGCCGAATACCGCGGGGTGGCCAATGTTGTAGCCGAATCATGTTGGTTGCGTAACTTATTACTTGAGCTCCGTTGCCCTATTCACAAAGCAATGTTAGTATATTGTGATAATATTAGTGCCATATACTTTTCGGGAAATCCGGTTCAACACCAACGAATGAAGCACATTGAAATGGATATACACTTTGTTCGGGAAAAAGTGGCTAGAGGCCTCGTTCGCGTGTTGCATGTCCCATCTCGTTACCAAATTGTGGATATTTTCACGAAGAGCCTACCACTGGTTTTATTTCAAAAATTTCGTAACAGTCTCAGTCTTCATTCTTCTCCCGTTTCGACTGCGGGGGAGTGTTATAATATATTAACATAATAAGCATTTAGTGTAATATATTTAGTCAATAATGTAGTTTTGGTAGTCAATAATATAGTTATGGTAGGTGATCAATAATAGCATAATAGAAGCCTTGACATAAGGCATGTATGTATATTTATATGGTATTGAGTAAATGAGAAGAGCAGCGATTGATTCTTTCAGTGTTTATCAACACGAATCCTTGCTCCCACCTTTGAAATATCTCCAACTTTTAGGTTCTTGCAACCTATCAACACAATCAACATATTTATAATTATCATCTATAACCAGACACCATTTAAATCATCATAATACCCTTAACCACCAAGTTCCCCAAACTTGGTGGAAATCTCAAAACTCTAGCTTAAGGTTTTCACCAACAAATTACATATCCAACTTGAACGCAAGGTTCATATACTTTCCATGGGTGTTTTACACCCTCCATTAACATACTTAGCCAATATTATTTACAAGTTACCAATATCACCATTTCCCCCAAAATTTGGTGACATTCTTGAAACCCTAAATTTCACAAATCTCATACTAGTATAGATCTGAGTTAAAAACGTGTTTCCTCATGTCTAAACACCATAGATAAGAGTTCTACACACTCTATTTCATCATCCATGAAAACCACAAAAGTTAAGGTTTATAACCCAAATCAATCTTCCCAAATCTACACTAAAACAAGTTAAGAGATGAAGATATACCTTGAATCAGCCATTAGGAGTGTTCCTACATAAGATCTGACGTTAAAATCGGTTCCAAAGCACTCTTTCCACTCAAAATATGCATAAACTTTCTAGAGAGAGAGTAAGGGGTGAAGATGAGCATAAATGGTTGAAATCCCGCTTTTAATCAATTTCAGCGAAAGTTCGCGCCATGAACTCAGGCGTGAACTCCTCGCATCAGAACCCAAAAATCTTTGTCGATAGTTCACGGTCGTGAACTAAAGTTCTCACCGTGAACTCAGTCGTGAACTAGTTCCCGCCGTGAACTCGGGCGTGAACTTTTCCAGCAATCTTTGTTTCGGCTTAAACGATGGATTTCTAATAGTAAATAATGTCCTATTGACACGAAACCAAATCTCACGTATTTTAAATGGTTTATCCTTATTTATCATATTTTTCCTATAATTTATTCGATACAAAATTTCGGGTCGTTACATTACCAATGTTAACCAAAATGGAGTTTAGCCACACATTACAAGAGTAAAATAGAAGGATAAATTGTACCAAACATCAAAATAATGAAATGCATGTAAGGATTCTTCAAGAAACCCTACAAATGGTGTTTTGCTCCCAAAAATCGTGGTTGTGCAGATGGTGAGGGGGAAAACCTTATCCATTCCCTCAAATAGATGTTAAAATGAAAAGGACAAAAAGTTACTGCACGCCTGACGCAACCTCGTCAATCTTCTGCGCGGCCGCGTGAACCCTTCTGCCATAATTTGGCATTTAAGCATATGTCACTATCAAAGAGATATCATTGTCTCCTCTTTTGTCTTTTTCTTCCAACATATAGATTGCATTATTTAGCCCATAATCCATATTATCCAAGCCCAAACAATTGTAAATATCTTTTAATGCTCTTTGTTTCAACAAATTAGCCCAAATCTTCAAGTCTAATGCTCCCAATTGATTTCCGCCCAACACTCGCTCCACATTAGTCTTCTAAAAATCTGAAAGTAAACATGAAAACTAGAAAGTACCTGATATAGGTCGAAACAAATAAAAAGGGGAAATATACAATACAAAACTAAAACTAAATGTCTAAATGCTAAAATAAACTATAAGAAGTAAATAAAATAAACCTATCAGTTCAAAAATATCTAAAAGACCAAGTAACCAAAATATATATGCCAAATCTGAAATCTGGGTAGCTGAAAATCCGGATAACCGCATTTCGGATATCGGATTTAGATAGTGTCTTCAAAATTTTCGTATATCCAATATCCAAATAATTATCCGGAATATCAATAATATCCAAAAATATCTGAAATACCCGAAAAATATCAGAAATGTCTGAATATCTGAAAATGAGTCTTTTCCGGATACCGCATATCCAAAATTTCGGAGATCCAAATTTCGGATTTATGGATTTCGTATACCTAAAATTCCGGATATCCGAATACCGGATAGTATTACTAACACATAATAACTAAGTAAAATGAAATATACTAAAATATTCACTTAGTGTGGAACACGGGTTCAAAAATAATCCTATATCTAGAAAGCAATGTGAATTGTGGATTTGTACCAAAAGGGAAAGGATATCTCAATTATTTTTAACACAATTGATAGGAATTGAAGACCAAATTTTGGTAGTTTTATAATGATGTAGGGAATGATAAGAATGAAAACTGATCTGCTTATATTATCACAATTCACAATTATCATCCCACTAGTGATAACATGCATTCACTAATTTATTCTCTTTGTATTTTGACGATTTTGATTTTGGTGTTGGAAAGAGCCGAAATTCGTATCGATTATCAGAAACGGCCCAACGAGCTATCACTTTTCCATGAATGGTGACGTTTCTTTTTGCCATTCAAGGTCAGCTAGAGGCCGAAAATGCATTTTTAATTAATTAAAGGTTTATTTTCAAATTCCTAATATGTCTGTTAAGCAAGCAGACTATGTTTTTTTTATTCAGTAAAGGGTTATATGTCTTGTAAATCTGTTTATCTTGTTGTGTGTGGTATTTGTTTGTATTTGGCCACCGATCCAACATCTATATTATAATAAAACAAAGTTTAATATGACATGTGGCATCTTCTTAGACCACTTATTTGCCATGTGGCAACTTCTTACTGGTCATCGAATTTATTTTCCCGCTCATTCGTTCCCCTTTTAAAAAACACCTATTAATTTGCAATAAATTCAAATTCTTTATTATTAAACCCAATTAATAGGTAAATTCTATTTCCTAAATTATCTCATTCAATACAGAGAGAATACCGAACATTTTTAATTCAAATTGATTGATTGTATTTAATATATTCCTAATCTGAATGAACAACTTAAGGACCAAACCGTAAGTTACATCGTCATCCTTGAAAAGCAACATAATTTATTCTCACGCTCCAAAGTTGTATCATCCTTCAAAAGCAATGGATGTTTATAAAGTCCGGTAATGGAATCATTTATAAAGTCCGGTAATTATATTTAAATAATCATATTTATTTAAAAGTTTTAACAAAATGACATATCACTGATTTTAAATTTCTGTTTCTTTTTGTAGAAAATTTGGTTTTGACAAAAAGATCAAAGAACAGTTAAAGTTGTGGATTCTGGATTAGCATGACTCAAGAGAATAAACGGTAACAGAGATTAGAGATTATGACGACTGAAATGGGGACTAAGGCACATGTTGGTGAATTTTTTGTAATTGTTTGTCAACAACTATTAATCCTATTTATGACCAAATAGTTTGACACCTGCTGGTAAATCTTCTATAACCAGCAACTATTTTATGTTAGTTCCTTTTTTTCCAATATAGCTAATGATGAAACGGGTTGAATGAATCATAAGTTTGACTCAAAATTATACGTTGACTTATCATTGAAGAGAACTACCATATAACCATATCAGCAACTATAGAGGTCAGTATTTTAGCAAATTTATAGACCTTTTCACTAATTTGACCAAGTCAACTGATTTGGAATTTATGTTATGCAGGTCTAGGATAGTCATTATGCAACACATTAACATTACTGATACTTTCTTGAATATTAGCTGTTAGTTGGTGACTACTTATTAGTCCACAGGTTCAAGCTGCATTTTGTTTGAAGGTCTCTACATCTGTAGTTCCTTAACTTTTGGAATGCAAATGTGATTATATTTTATTTGCTTTAGGTGTGATAATTACATTCTGAAAAAAGCTGCAAATTTTAAGAATGCAAATTCAGAAGCTAATTGTTAAAAAAGAGCAAAATTTGAGTTTTTATTAAAAATTAGAAATCGAGTTGTAAGCATCATCTTAGCACAAAATTCAATAGCTAATGATTAAGTCGTATTTTGCAGGTATTTCTAAGCATTATATCATTGATATTTCAAAATTTAGAACAAAATTTCCGAATTGATTGCTTTAAATTTGGAATTTCATAAAATCCGGTTTTAAATATGGAAGAAATCCTTAATTATATTCAATTATAATTAGTGATAATTAATTTCTAAAATTAAGGATCTTTTGAAATTTGAAATTGTAAGATTATACCGGATTTGCAGGTAATAATACTTTCCAAAACAATTTTTTAATTGTTACAAGTTTGACTTTACAAGATCTTTGACTTTTACAAGTTCTTAAACAATCATTTAAATTTAACTCTAATGTACATGCATACGGGTATATAACATAGTTGCTTTTGGCAATAGAACCAAAGTTATTTGTCATAACTGCACAAAATTCTGAAGTTAAACTTTTAATGCAACTATGCCAAGAACTTGAGTTCCGTACACAACCTCAACAGAGATGGCACACCTGCATACAAAATTTAAATGTAAACACATCGATATGAGAAAACATATTAAGTCAAAAACATTAAAAAATTAAAAATAGCAAAATCAATTTTTTAAGAATGGATAAGTTAGCAATGTAAACATATTTAGTCAGAAACATTAAAAATTTAACGAATCATTCTTGAGTTTTGTAACAGTAATATCATTGTAATATGATTTATAATTAATCATATCAAATATGAAAATCATAACCTTAAACTAATAGTGACCTAATATTGACATTTAATAATCATACAATAAAACTAAAATTCGTTTCAGTAAACAACGTTTTATTTTATTTACAACCATTTCTAAATTAGCGACTCAAATCCCTGAAATTTGATTTAAACTAATTTTATACTAATTTGAATATTTGATTTTTTTTTAAACAGCTTTCATTAAACACCAAAAAACTAGCACAAGGCTATAAAAACAAAACATCTAAACATTACATGGTAAAATTAGCCATTCGGCCCAACTAACTCTAAACTTGGGACGACGATTACAAACCCATAAATACGACACTTCTTTAATAGAGTCAATAAGATAATTCCGCCGGGTAAGACCACTATTAAAAGTAATATCGTTCCGATGACGCCACACAATCCAAACCACCGTAAACACCACGGCTTCAATAATCATCTTCACCTTTGTTGTCATTGAGCTAATATCCAAATTAAATAACAAGTCATCCAAACTATCTACATTTATGTCAACCACTTGCAACCAACGCCCAATAGCCCTCCAAACACTCTTAGTGACTTCACAACTCCAAAAAATATGCTCCCTATTCTCAATCCCGTCTCCACACATGACACATTTTAGGTTTTCGAACACAATACCTTTCATCAATAAATTCACTTTTGTCGGTATGCGATTTAAGTTCACTTTCCACCACAAAATATTAACTTTCCGAGGCACTAAAGCATTCCACCTTGTATGCAAAACCGACGAAGGGAGTATTAAATTATCAACCCACCTTCTCATACTCTTTACTTCAAAACTCCCTTCATTCCCCATATTCCAAACCCACGTATCCGGCTCACTAGACAACGTGACATTATTTAACAAGCTATTCAATTCCACCACTCGGGCTTCTTCTCTCCCCCCCCCCCCCCTAATGTCACGAACCCAAGCCCATCGGACCTCATTGTTGTTAAACCGATCCGACACCAAACAGTTTATATCGTTATCAATAAGATGCAGTCTCGGGAATTCCGTCGCCAACGTTTTCGATCCTAACCAAACATCCTTCCAAAAACGAGTCTTCCTACCATTACCAACTTTCTTTTTCAAATGAGACAACAAATCGATACCATCACTTTTAAACTTGCTTATCATTTTTATAATTTGAGGCCATGGTGTCGATCCTAACCGATTCGGGTGAGAGCAATCCAATGCCCCGTTCTCACCATAAATCGATTTAATAACCATTGCCCACAAACTACTATCATTTGTAACAAACCTCCATATCCACTTTAGTACTAATGCCACATTGAAGGCATATAAACTCCCAATATCAAGACCCCCATTTTGTTTAGAGGCCAAAACCGAGTCCCAATTTACCCAATGTATCTTCTTTGTAACCTCGGTGCCTCCCCAAAAAAACGATGCTCTTAGTCTCTCTAAATCATTTGCAACACCCTTTGGCATAACAAACAAAGACATATAGTAAATCCCCATTCCGCCTAACACCGTTTTTAAAAGAAGAGACCTCCCACCAATCGAAAGAGAATTAACTTTCCATCCTGACAGTTTTTGTTTAAATTTATCAACCAACGGGTCCCAATTCTTTTTCCTAGACATACACGCCCCAACCGGAAGTCCCAAATAAATGAACGGAAACTTCCCGTTACAAACACCAAGTAAAACCGCCTTATTTTGTACCTCCTCCTCCGACACCCCGACTCCATACAGATTAGATTTATGAATATTTAGTTTCAGACCCGAAGCCATGTGAAAATAATGTAAAATGATAAGAAGCTTTTGCATATTATTCAGAGACCATTCTCCTAAAAAAATCGTATCATCGGCATATAAAAAGTGAGATATAGTGCAAGTATTATCATTTACCTTCACCCCTTTGAATAAATTTTGAGAAACTGCATCTTCCATAACCACATGAAGGCCTTCCATAGCAATGATAAAAAGAAACGGAGATAACGGGTCACCCTGCCGAAGGCCTCGTTCTATTTTGAACTCTTTAGAGGCATTACCATTTAAAATAACCGAAGCTTTTGACGAATGTAATATTGCCCTAATCCAATTCCGCCACTTATCCGAAAATTTCATAAACTCCAACATTTGGTCCAGAAATTCCCAACTTATCGAGTCATAAGCCTTTTCAAAGTCAATTTTAAGCACCATGGCACTTTTCTTTTTCTGTTTGTACCACGAGATTAATTCATTCACCATCATAGGACCATCAAGAATCTGTCGACCCTTAATAAAGGCCGATTGCTCTTGACTCACCACCGAATCCACCACCAAAGCAAGTCGTAAAGCCAATAACTTTGCAATAATCTTGTATTGGACACCAATAAGACTGATAGGCCTATAATCCGTCACTGCCATCGGATTCGTAACCTTGGGGATCAACGTAATAAATGAAGCGTTACATCCTGTGGGAATAAAACCTGTTTCCAAAAACTCAATAACAAAGTTAAAAATATCAATTTTTAATAAATCCCAGAATTTCTTGATAAACGCGAACGTAAAACCGTCCGGGCCCGGAGCCTTATCATTTCCACAGCTCCACACCGCCACCTTCAGCTCACTCATCGTCACCTGTCCCGACAACATCTCTGATTGAGCCTCAGATAATTGTTTATAGTTATCGCTTCTCCTTGCAACTTTAATCACCGGCACTCTTTGAAATTTCCTGGCATAATAATCATAGAATATCTGTTTCACTGCCGGCGGTGATGTTATCCAATCCCCATCTTTTTTCACACCACGAATCATAGAATGCCTTCGCTTACTGTTAATCACACCATGAAAATACTTAGAATTCTCGTCACCTTCAATGCACAATTTCACTTTGGCTTTTTGAGCCAGATCCTTCCATTCTTTCTCGTCTAGCTTATATAATTCAAGTTTAGCCGCCTGTCTTTCCACCCGCTCATCATCAGTCACTACATTATCATCCATCTTCTTCTCGATCTCTAACACTTTTTCGATCAATTTTTTCTTAAGAACCCCTTGATCGTCTTTTTTACCTCTCCACCATTTTCTACAATTTTCTTTCACTAATTTTAATTTATCTTTAAACTTGATGAAGTTACTACTGCTAGACGACTCCACATGCGTGCCCCAAGAATTTTTAACCACATCTTCGAATGAATCTTCATCCATCCACGAATTAAAAAACCGAAAAACTCTAGGGCCATAATCAACCGTCTCTTGTGCCAGAACAATCGGTCTATGATCAGACACAATGTCCGACATCACGTTTGCCACAATATCCGAACACCTCTCAAACACCCCCTCATTCACAAAAAACCGATCTAACTTACTCATTTTCCTACCGTCCTTACTTAACCTAGTGTAAGCCGATCCCCCCATGGGCACTTCAAGGAGACTTCCCGAATCTACAAAGCTATTAAAATCGTCAATTTCTCTCTCGTCAATACCGCAACCCCACCTTTCCCCTTCATCCCGAACTGCATTAAAATCTCCAAAAATGAACATCTCCCCCTCATTTGTCTGCATATACTCAACAATCGTATCCCACAAGTGTCTCTTATCCACGTTGCTTTGCGGCGCATACACATTACCCATAATACACTTCATATTATTATGCACCCACTCTCCATGTACAAACAATACGTTTTGTAAACTAACAATACGCGAACTTTTAAACAATGACGGATCCCAAATAGAAATTATACCACCTGACGACCCGACCACACTACTCAAACCAAACTCAAACGACAAATTACCCCACAACTGTTTAATCATAAATACATTCACCTTTGCAATTCTCGTTTCTTGAATGCCAAGAAAAGAAATTTTATATTTATTAGAAATACTACCAATCCGTTTACGTTTCACCATATCGCCAATTCCACATGCATTTAGGGACATTATATTCATAACTGACCTTTCCCACCTCCCATACTACTAATCATACGTTCAAGCGAGACTTGACACCCCTCCATGTCGTGACCAATTGCTAGGCCAATATCGATATATCTATTCAACTCCTCAATCAATGATACGGACTTATTTGTTTTCTGCATATTACCTGTTGATGCACATGAATATGTTGTCACCGATCCTTTCTTCTTTTCTTCTTCTACTGTTTTTTTCGCCACTCTTTCAAAACCCGGAGGAGGGGACACCGAATTCTCATTTACATTAACTTGATCCACTTCAATATTCACCCGTTGCTCATCATTACCTACAAACTTATCCCCCACGGTTTCTTCATTTACGACCGGCGACTCACCCGCCCCTTCATACACCGGTTGTTGCCCCTGTGAGTTATCTGGATTATATACCCTAGGATGTGGTATACCATCTACTACACTGTTTCGCGCAGTTTCAACATGACTATGTGTGGGAGCATTATTTTCATTATTCGCGTTAGTATCCTCTTCGTCCCCTTGTGAACCCACTGACCCGTCATTAGACAACGACACATCGTCATCCCCTTCCTTACTCTCTATATCAGCACTTCGGAACACCGGTTGCCATATGGCAATTTCATAAACCCATACCGTGTATCGAACATTATCAAGTATAACCTGGATCTCTTCATTTATTTTAGCACCAATCTTAGATTTAATACATACCTTACCTGTACTTCCTTCTTCAGTTTCCCCATCTACAAACATCACCTCTCCCCAATCTTTGATGATCTTTTTAATGGCATTAACCGTACCTGCCACTAGACGGAGACCATCCACCCGGACCCACACAATCTTATCATCAACTACAAATTTTTCATCTAAATCACGTAACTGAGTGAAATAGAAACGCATATCTTCATGATTCTTAAACTTGTTGCACGCCACTTTGTCATCAAATTCCAACCATAACCATGACCCACCAATATATTGGACATCAACGTCACAAAAACCTTCTTTAACACACACAACTTTAATGTTTTCTATCAACGATAATTCTCTAACTTTACCAATCAAAATTGTACCTTTGTTATTTATTGGCATGACGTCAGATTTATCCAATGTAATCACCTTCTTACTCAGTGGCACTACCGTCTCCATGTTGCCTTTGCTACTCGATTTTTCCATATTGCTTTTACTATTCTGTTTTTCCACATGCTTAGTTTTCTGCGCATCTGTCTTGAAAAGATCTGAGTATTTCACAGAATTCGGGCCATATCGAGTTCTATTGTGTGGAATAGTATCTCCCTGCACAACCGACCTCACCTCTTCTAGAGGTTTGCGATCGAATCTGGACAGTGACGCAAACACATGGTATGAACCATACCATGTGGCATTTAACTTATCAAGAATAATATCAACATTCTGCACTCTAAGGAATCTAACGAACGCAAACCTACGTCCGATCTTCGACAGTTTTTTTGGAATAAAGACGTCGGCCACCGTCCTAAATACCTGCATCGCCTTCCAAAGATCATTCACTTCCCATAGTCGTGGAAAGTTTGTAACATAAAACGACTTAGCAATCTTCTTAAGATCGAGTTCCTCCCTGCGTACCCTAAAACTCTGTTGGACACTACTGCTTTGATTTAAATCATACGTAATTAGCTACTTAAATCCTATAAATTTGATTTAAACTAATTTTATATTTACTTGATTTAAACCTTACCTAAATGGCTACTCGAATCACGGAAATTTATGTTTTAATTTTTCAGGATTCTGTATCATTCAAGGGGTTTTATAATAACAGTCATTAGGGTTGTAAATAAAAATATATAAGAATGAGCATTTATTATTTTGATTAGAGAAAGAATTTGGATGTTAAAAAAAAGGAAGACAAATTGACTAATTTAGTTAAAAGGAGTTAAATGGTATATAATGTAACTAATTATTATTTTTGTAAACCTATTTTTCATTCTTATTGTCTCATTATCAAAACTCTATCATTTAAACATCTAATGTGTTTAGGTTTTATCATTTATTTAATTTGTTTTTATTTAAATGACTTAAAGAGAATATTGAACACATCGATCATCACGGGTCATACCAGACTTCCTTTGTACACCGGCTGAAATGATGACAACATCAGCTCCTTCCAATGGCTTACCCAAATTTTCTTCACTGATGTAACCAACGACATATGCAAGAAACCACCATTTTATTTAATTTTTTAAAATTTAATTTTATATGTCCATCATTGTATTATTCCTTAATCTCGTACCATCATATTTGTATCATTAATGACACCTGAATTTCATAATTTACGTTATAGAAACATTTTATAATTTAAAATCGTAAATTTAATAATCATATTTACGTTCAGTAAAATTATTGACAGCCCGTGATTTTTCACGGGTTATAACCTAGTGTATATAATAAATTACGGATGCCCAAATCCTATGTAAATATATCTCTACTTTGTAAAGATAACTTTAGAACATTCTCTTAGGACATTTGCTTTAACAAATCAAAAGAAAAGAGGTTAACCAATTTGGTGTAAGTCATCAAGATTGCCCACAATTATTGACCTCCCATATATATACAACTTTCTTGATATGATGCAAAGATTTCCTAATTGTTTGAAACCTAATATTTAACAACTTGTGGTTTAATGTGAATATGACTCGCCTTGTGTATATCTTTTAACTTTTGTATTGCATTCAGGGAAGTCCCTTGAAATTTTAAAGTCTCAAGGGACAATCTACAGCCATCGGATGAAACACAATCAATGATCAAGATTAACCCATCAATTACACGCGCAGGGGTATTATGGTCATTATGAAATTATACACAGCTCCTTCTGCAAAAAAACCCTCAGATCCAATTTTACGCAATCGATTTTGATCTCCGGCGATTTCTAAGGCGCAAACACCTGCGATTTCCAGCGATCACTAACGTAACAAATCATCGAACCGATTGCGGCAATTGAATCACAAACATTCAATAGCGTTTTTCTGGAATTCGAGCCCTAATCAAAATCTATTTTCGAATATATTCACTCTAATCAATCGCAGATCTGAAAATCCGACGTTATCAATGAATTTAAATCCAGAATCTGTGAATAGCAACGAAACACAGAAAAAAAACCGATGATTCAGGTAAGAAATTACAATTCAAGTTTTATGAAACAGATAATAACTTACAAAAAACATATGTGCTTCAAGTTTACAAGCACATGTGTTTGTAAACTTCGAATTATTTAAATGCGAACTTGTGTGGTTGTAAACCGAAGCACATGCTTCATGTTATGAAGCACATGTGCTTGAAAGGAGAAGCATTTGTTTGACTGCGATCTGTTAGTAGTGATGCACATGTGCTTCAGGTTACGAAGCATATGTGCTTCATTACCTGAAGCACATGTGCTTGGCTGTTCATAACACTCCTTAGTTTTCCTAAACAACTATTAGTAGTGAAGCACATGTGCTTGGCTGTTCATAACACTCCTTTGTTTTCCTAAACAACTATTAGTAGTGAAGCACATGTGCTTGGCTGTTCATAACACTCCTTTGTTTTCCGAAACAACTATTAGTAGTGAAGCACATGTGCTTCAGGTTACGAAGCATATGTGCTTCATTACCTGAAGCACATGTGCTTGGCTGTTGATAACACTCATTTGTTTTCCGAAACAACTATTAGTAACGAAGCATGCTGAACAACTATTTGTGTTCATAACACTCCTCCAGAGTATATGCATTTATCTAGGAAAAATAGAAACTTAAATGCTGAACAACTATTTGTATTCAATGCTGCAAATGCAAACATAGGTCCAACGAAAGCACATCTTCTTTATAGTAATATGAAGGGATGTGAACAGATTGTCAACGGAACAGTTGATGATTTCAGAAACTGGAAGAGGGATTTAAATGTCTTTATAAATGAAAGTGATGCTCAAATGCTTGTAAATAAGATGGAAGAAAGGAAGAAATATGCACCTGGTTTCTCATTTGAGTACAAGCTTGAAAATAGCCAATTACACTCAATATTTTGGGCAGATGAAGTAGCAAAGTGTAACTACAAGGAATTTAGTGATGTCATGTCATTTGATGCTACATATAGAACAAACAGCTACACATGTGTTCATGTCATAAAGCACATGTGCTTCGTTGCTGGAAGCACATGTGCTTCACTACTAACAGTTTCTTTTTGAAAATAAAGGAGTTTCAATGTAAAACCAAGCACATGTGCTTCAGGTATTGAAGCACATGTGCTTCGTTGTTGGAAGCACATGTGCTTCACTACTTACAGTTCTTTTGAAAATAAAAGGAGTGTATATGAACAGCCAAGCACATGTGCTTCATGTCGTAAAGCACATGTGCTTCAGGTCATGAAGCACATGTGCTTCACTACTAACAGTTCTTTTGGAAAATAAAGATTGTATATGTACAGCCAAGCACATGTGCTTCAGGTAATGAAGCACATGTGTTTTGTTGTCAGAAGCACATGTGCTTCACTACTAATAGTTGCTTCGTAAAATAAATAAGTGTTATGAACAGTCAAGCACATGTGCTTCAAGTCATGAAGCACATGTGTTTCTTTACTGGAAGCACATGTGATTTCTAATTAAAATGATCGAAGCCTGACTCACTAATTGACATGTGATTTATAGGTACAACCTCATGTTTGTGCCCTTCACTGGAATAGATAACCATCGTAGGTGTGTGACTTTTGCTGCGGCATTGATAAAAGATGAAACAGCAGAGACTTATATGTGGCTGCTAAACTCATTCTTGAAGACTTTTGAAAAAGAGCCAATTATGATAGTAACAGATCAGGATAAATCTATGAAGAAAGCTATTGAGAATGTATTTAGGACTGCTAAACATTGACTATGCATGTGGCATATTGCACAAAAGTTGCCAGCAAAGGTATTAACTAAAAATTTATAATCACCTTCTTTGAAACACATGTGTTTCAAATAGTGAAGCACACGTGCTTGAAACTACTTTATGAAACAGTGAAGCACATGTGTTTCACTATTAGAAACACATGGGATTCGTTGTTTTTGTATGTTTCAATGTTTTTAGTACCTATTCTTTTTAGTGAAACACATGTGCTTCAAAAGGCAAACACATGTGATTCTTAATAAAATATGGTCCCTTGAAATTTTGATATAGGTACATGAGGCAATTCCTGGATTGAACAAGAAGTGGAAAGAGATTTCAAGAGCAGATTTGATAAAATTGTTTGGAACATGTACATTGAACCTGATAAATTTGAGGAAAAATGGGAAAAGTTGATGAATGATTTTGCTTTACAAAATAATAGTTGGTTCAAACATATGTTTGAGATTGGATCAACTTGGATTCCGGCATATTTCATTGAAACTGAAATGTTTGGATTGATGAGAACAACTTCAAGATTTGAAAGTGAGAATGCCTTTTTTTCAAACTTCATGAAACAAGGAACAAATCTTGTAAATTTTATGGGAAGCTTTGATTCGGCAATGTTAAGACAAAGATCAAAACAAGAAGAACTGGATTGCAAGACAATCCGAACAACTAGAAAGTTGTGTACGAAACTAAAAATTGAAGAGCATGCATCAAAATTATACACAAATACAGTATTTGATATCATTCAGAAGGAGATAGAAGCAGCTGTATATAATTGTTCTTTGGAAAAAATGAATACTGAGGAGGATTGTCAGATTTTTATTGTTAATGAAACCTCAAAGGAAAAAGAAGCTGATCTTCAATAAAAGGTAAAATTAAATTAACAAATATTAATTTTTTTTATCAGAAACACATGTGCTTCAACATTTGAAAACATGTGTGCTTCAAAAAAGGTTAAAAGCATATGTGCTTCAAATGGTGAAGCACATGTGTTTCTATTAAAAAATTGTTATAAATCACATGTGCTTAACAATCTATTTCATAAAGTAGTTTCCAAGCACATGTGCTTCACCATTTGAAGCACATGTGTTTCATGTTATGAAGCACATGTGCTTGAAAGGTGAAGCACATGTGTTACAAAGAACCTGATTTTAAATTTTAAAAAGTGTTCATAAAAGCACATGTGCTTCACAAGTTGAAGCACATGTGATGTTTAACTTACTAACATAGAAACTGTTTTTTGTTTCCAAAAGGTGCTTAATAATCAGAAAGATGGATTATTAGTGTGTACATGTAGACACTATCTCCGATTCGGACTTCTATGCCGACACTGTTTTTGGGTTTTGAAGAATAGTAATATAGATAAAATCCCTAATCAATACATATTGAGACGTTGGAGAAGAAACATAATTCCACCTGAGTTAAGAGCAAGAAGAAACAGATATGGTAATGAAAATATTCGAGTTCAGAAAGTGGTTAATGAAATGACATCTGTTTTTGAAGATTGTGTTCAGCTACTTAGTCCTAATGAAGAAAAGCTTAAAGAATATCTTGAAAAACTTAAAGTGTTAAAGACTGAAATTGAAAATGATATGCCAAATAAACCTCAAAAAACCAAAAAGGTTATTATGGGGGATATGTATCGTGTTCCAGAGCAAGTTATTACCGGAGTAGGAAACCCAGATGTTGGCACATACAAAGGATGTGGAAGAGATAAACGTGTAATGAGTGGTAAAGAGAAGGGAATTAAAGAAAGCAACAAGAAGAAAAATATTTGCAGTAATTGTAAAATGACAAATCACAATACTAGAACATGTGGAAAATATCATGAGAGCATAAAAAAACAAAAAGAACAACAACAACATGATATTTTAAATTCTGAAGCGACTGTGAACAAAGGGTGAAGCAAAATAGATAGAAGAAAAATGTAAGACTTGATTTGGATGTTATTACTTGTGTTAATGACCAAAAGCACATGTGCTTCATATGATATGTTCGTTCCTTGTTTTTATTTTTTTTCTGTGATTTTTCTTTTTTTTCATCATTTACAAAATAGATATAAGAAAATGTAAGACTTGATTTGGATGTTATTACTTGTGTTTATGAACAAAAGCATATGTGCTTGGCCTAATAAAGCCACATGTGCTTCATATGATATGTTCGTCAATTGTTTTTATTGTTTTTCTTATTAGTAAAGCACATGTGCTTCACAAGGCAATGCACATGTGCTTCGTGATTCAAACACAAATGACTTGCTTTTAAGGTAATTGTGTGCATGAACAAAAACACATGTGCTTCAACAAAGGTGATTATAAATTCTTTTAAAAAAAATTGATTTTAAAATCACAAGTTTTTCAAGTGGTGAAGCACATGTGCTTCATAAGGTCAAGCACATGTGCTTCATTAGTCCAAGCACATAAAGGAGTGTATATTGACAGCCAAACACATGTGTTTCATGACTTGAAGAGCATGTGCTTCAAGTTGTGAAGCACATGTGCTTCACTAATAGAAGAACATCATTTAAAAAAAATTGATTTTAAAATCACAAGTTTTTCAAGTGGTGAAGCACATGTGCTTCATAAGGTCAAGCACATGTGCTTCATTAGTCCAAGCACATAAAGGAGTGTATATCGACAGCCAAACACATGTGGTTCACTAATAGAAGTTGGTTTTAAAAAATAAAGGAGTGTATATCTACAAAAAACATAACATAAGTAAATTGTTTCTTAAACAAAAAAACATAATTAGATATTAGCAAACAAAAATAAAAACCCTAGAAATTAAATTGTATCATAACAAGACTTGATTGAATGTTAAGCAACACTATTTGTTACGTTCTTTCATGTTCGAAAGTACTTGGACGATCATTTTTTTCATTTCTTCCAATGAGTGACTATTGAAGAATTCAAATGCTTGCTCAATCATCTCATCAGCATGAATGTTGAGCTCATGAGTGATGATTTTGGATGCAAACCGCATCCTGAGCTTTTTCAACATCAAATTTTGATCATCATCTTCCCTTGGTATTTCAGAATTCCAATAATTTTGTATATTACCGGTGAAAGATTCCATGTGGAACATTACAAATGGACCACAATCTACAAAATTCTTTTCCGATGACCAATTCATTATCAGTTTCTTCGCCTTTAAATTCTCAACAATTGCAGATGCTGGATGCTCGTATTTTTCCAAATGCTTCATCATACAATATTGCTGTATATAAAAAGGATTTTTTAAAATATATCAAAAAATAATAATTATATGAAAAATATATGAATATTTGTTTAAAACTTACCACCAATCTTAGAGCCTTTCCATACTTTGTTTCAAACACTCCTCCAGTACGGTTGTCCAAAATGTATAGTGCAGGTTCAGATCTAATGTCAAACACTAAGACATAAAAGTGCTCATGTGCAAGAATCGGGAAGAACACCTGTAATACATTTAAGAGTCAAGAAATATAACAAGATAAAAGTGGTTTTCGTACCCTGAAGCACATGTGCTTCAAGTTGTGAAGCACATGTGCTTCAGGTCACGAAACACATGTGCTTCGCACATGTGTTTCACAAGATAAAAGTGCTTCCATAAGATAAGCACATGTGTTTCATTAAGTGAAACACATGTTCTTCACAAGAAGAAACACATTTGTATCACTTAATCAAATAAATGTGTTTCAAGTTGTGAAACACATGTGCTTCATGACATGACACACAAGTGCTTCACACTTGAAAAATCTTTGTAACTTAAAAACACAGAAGGAAAAAAAAAAGTTCCATTACCATATCATAAGCCTTTATTGACAAAACATCAGCATCATTACCCAAAAATTCAGAGAGAAGTGATTCAAAAGAATTGAATATGCTTTCTCTTGATTCATTATTATGTTCAGAAAAGTAATGTGATTGCTGTTCATGAAAGATAGTTAACACTCAGAACATAAATATACAGAATTAACAAAATAAACTTACAAAAACTTATGATGGTGCAAAAAGTCTCTTCAAAGCAAAAGGACTCTTAAATTTCTCTTCATGATTCATAATCACTGCCCACAAATCAACTACAGTTGCCTCAACATACAAACCTGGACAAAGGGTTTCCAAACCCAACCTTGTACTGATACCATGACCATCCTTTCCTTCGAAAACAAAATCCCTATCATGACATAAAGAAAAACAACACAATTTTAGTTCAGTCACTTAAAAAAAATAAAAAATAAAATGGAATTCAATGTTTCCAAACACATGTTTTTCACAAGGTAAACTCAAATGTGCTTCATAAGTCCAAGCACATGTGTTCCGTGATTCATACATATTTGCTTCATGACATGAAGCACATGTGCTAGGCCTTATGAAGCACATGTGTTTCATAAGGCCAAGCACATGTGCTTCATAACATGAAGCACATGTGTTTGATGACTTGAAGCACGTGTGCTTAACTAATAAAAGTTGGTTTTGAAAAACAGTCTTTATAAAAATCTTTTAAACCACATGTAAATTTAAAAACTCACATTCGTTCTTTTTGACATGAAAACAGCTCTGCTGCAATAGCAAATTCACCACCAGAGATCAGTGGAAAACCAAGAGTTTTCTTATTAATAAATTGCGACATCATAGTTGTCTTTTCAAGCACAATGGCTGAAGAATCTAAACTCAAAACAGCGCTATTTTTGGACCACCACTTTGACACGAACTCGTCTCCAATCTTCACATCCTCTTTCACAATCTCATCTGCTGCTGCCATCTCAACATTTGTATCAAAATCAGCTGTAACCTGCACCTCAGGATCATTTTGTGTCTACAAAAACACAATAAATACACTTAGAAACACATTTGATTGAAGCAGGTTTATAAAAACAATTAAAAAAGAATTAGTAAATGATAATACCCGATAGTAAATAGGTAATTCAAGGTTAAATACTCTGTTAAATTCATATTTAACTAAATTTAAAGTTGTGTCCCCTTGCGGGAACTCATCATCAATTCTTTCAAAAATCTCATAAAACAAATCCTTTTGTTGTTCCATAAAATCCTAAAACATATAAAAAAAGAAATTAGAATCAGAGGATGAAGCACATGTGCTTGGAAAATATGTTTTTAGAATGGAGTTTTCAAGCACATGTGCTTAATGTTTTAAACCAATTTGTGAAGAATATTTTTAAAACAGATGAATAATGTTTTTTACAAAACTTGATTTAATTGTGAACCACATGTGTTTCAAATAGTGAAGCACATGTGCTTCATAACATGAAAACACATGTGCTTCACTAATATCAGCTCGTTTTGAAAAATAGAGTGTATATTTACAGGCAAGCACATGTGCTTCATGACTTGAAACACGTGTGCTTGGAAAATATGTGTTACAAATAACATGTTTTATAAAAGCAGTAACAAAGCACATGTGCTTCATAAGGTCATGCACATGTGCTTCATAAAAAGTCAAGCACATGTGCTTCAGTAAAGTGATTGAAAATTTTAATAAAATGTGAAATGTATACCTTCTTTGATACCATCTCCTCCTCATCAGGACTATTTACATTATCAGGATTGATGGATCCTTCTGCATCATCAGATTCAATTCCAAGTGGTGGTAACAATTCTAGCATTCCAAAACCTCCAGCATCAACTTCTTTGATTTCCCTCTTGCTCAAAAAATGAATCCAGTTTTTACATATTGGCCGTTCACGAGGAACTTGAACATCATGAAATCTTGTTCGATCACAATAGAGAAGCTACACAATAATAACAAAAAAAAATATATTAAAAAACAAGTTTGATAAACTATATCAATATATATATATATATATATATATATATATATATATATATATATATATATATATATATATATATATATATATATATATATATATATATATATATATATATACTCACAATCAAAAAAGTAACGGGACCAGAATAAAGAGTTTTGCTAACATTATCCCGGTGCCAATGATTCTTACTGAATCTCAGATTGTCCAATAAAAATAAACACCAATCCAGTTTACCGATATCAGAATCTCTTGCAACACGATTAAGAATATCAAGCTTGACTTTTCCATTTGGTTCACAAGAAACCATTGTTGCACAAAACAGCATAAGAAAATTAAGTTTGAACAGATCATCAGCTACATCAGAATTCCTAATTTTCTCAACAATGTGAGATGGTCTAATGTGATCAGGATTTTCAAACTGACCCATCCATTGTTTGAGAAAAGAAGTATCGGTAATTATATCAAGATCATTAATATTGGTACCACCATTAGGTATACCAAATACATCATTTACTGATTGGGCATCAACTTTAATCGCCCCCTTATCTGTTTCAATTCGCATCTGAACATGATTAAACTTATCAACTACAAAGTATCCTAACTTCCCTGGAAGTTGATTTAAATCAAAACCAATTAAAGATCCAAATCCAATTGAATGTATACATTTCTTTTGGGATTCGGATAACCCTGATTTCATGACCTCTGAAAACTGCTTCGGAGTTGTCCGAACACGAATTGATTTAAATATTTTTATCTTTGATATCTTTGAATCCTTTGATTCGACTTCATCTACAGATCTCTTCTTTCCTTTTTTCTTTAATTCTTTTTGTTTGTTAAGGAACTCTGATAAATACATATCAGAATCATAACCTATGTAAACAGAAATTGATTAACTAAAAAAAATTCAAAATGTGTTTTAAATTGAAAAGCACATGTGCTTGAAGTTATGAAGCACATGTGCTTGTAGCTACAACGAAACACATGTGTTTCAATACCTGAAGCACATGTGCTTGTAGCTTACAAACACATGTGCTTCATGACCTGAAGCACATGTGTTCAAGACATGAATAACATTCTGAATTTGGAAACTTGAAAACACATGTGCTTCAGGGGTAAGAAAAAAACATGTGTTTTCATAAACCACAGAAAATATGAAAATACTTCGAAAAATCTAATTTTTTTGGAAGAAAACAACGTTATATAGCACAAATCAACAGATAACAAAATGAATCAATGGATTTTTGCATAAACAAAAAAAAATTAAAAATAACAAAAAACCCTAAATTTTACCTGATTTTTGTCCTGTCTCAGGTCGATTTGTATCGAAAATGGTTTTCTCATAACTAGATGTTGCGTCGGCCATTGAAGTATGATCAAAATAAGATTTTTGATGAAAAACGTTAACCGATTCTGAGAAAAATCGAAGAAAAAGAGAGAAAAAATGAAGGGTTTTTGATCGGTTGTGTGAGAGAGAGAAGGAGAGTGGAGGAGTTAGAGAGAGAGCGGGAAGTTATTTTTTTTTTACAAGATGCTAACTGTTATGTCATGTACACGAGTAAATTACCAAAAAACCCCTCCGCCCAATAAAAAACAATTTAAATTAGATAAAATGTAATTATTATGCTTTGGGACTGTGAAAAAAATTAAATTATTTTTAATTTAAAATATCTTCTAAAAAAACAATATAAAAAGGAACATAAAATCATTTAATAATAGGTTATTATTTTTTGAAACCCTTTATTTTATAGAAGCACGTGTGTTTTTCACCATGAAGCACATGTGCTTCATGTTATGAAGCACATGTGCTTCAGTTCATGAAGCAAATGTGTTTCATGACTTGAACAAATGTGCTTCAAAATGACATGTGATTCAAAATAAATTTGTAGTTAATGTTCGTTGGTATTTTGAAACACATGTGATTCGAGTAATATGCTCATCAGTAATATGAGAATCTGGAATCCTTGGGTTAAGTGAAGCACATGTGCTTCACCATTTGAAACACATGTGCATCATGTTATGAAGTACATGTGCTTCATAGGTAAGCATGTGCTTCATGTTATAAAAGGTCAAGCACATGTGCTTCATAAAAAGTCAAGCACATGTGCTTCAGTAAAGTGATTGTAACTTTTAATAAAATGTGAAGCACATGGTCTATATGACATGAAGCACATGTGCTTCATGTTATGAAGCACATGTGCTTCATTTCATGAAGCAAATGTGTTTCATGACTTGAACAAATGTGCTTCAAAATGACATGTGATTCAAAATAAATTTGTAGTTAATGTTCGTTGGTATTTTGAAACACATGTGATTCGAGTAATATGCTCATCAGTAATATGAGAATCTGGAATCCTTGTGTTAAGTGAAGCACATGTGCTTCACCATTTAAAACACATGTGCATCATGTTATGAAGCACATGTGCTTCATAGGTAAGCATGTGCTTCATGTTATAAAAGGTCAAGCACATGTGCTTCATAAAAGGTCAAGCACATGTGCTTCTGTAAAGATATTGAAACTTTTAATAAAATGTGAAGCACATGTGCTTTATGTCATGAAGCACATGTGCTTCATAGGTAAGCATGTGTAGTCTATACACAATCTGATTTCAAAATCAAATCTCAATTAAATTCCTGAAATCAAAAGCATCCAAATAACATGATAAAAATACAAAATAAAATCCAAACAACAAAAGAAACTAAATTGTTGCATATTAAACACATAGATGAAAATTAAAATTTGATTCTTGAAACTTGATTCAGCTAACAAAATGCTAACTTGATTATTTATCACGAGCTGCTCTATTAGGAATTGAAAGATAAACAAGCCTCCTGATCTCTTCTGTTGTATGAGCTTTCCTGAATTCTGATGCGTAACGAAGGATCTTTTTCGAATGAATATTTAGATCATGAGTTAAAATTTTAGATGCAAAACGCATCCTTAGCTTCCTCAACATGAAGTTTTGTTCCTCGATTTTAGTTGGTATATCCATGTTCCACAATTTAGCAGTTTTCCCCATGTATGATTCCATGTGAAGCATCAAAAAGATACCACAATCAACATTATTTTTGTTTGAACACCAACTCATACCAAGCTTCCTAAACCTCAAAATCTCCACAGATTCAGCATAAGGATGCTTATATGACTTCAAATGTGTTGCAAAACAATATTGCTGTATATAAAAGCATTTTAAAAAAATATATCAAAAATATAATAAATTTATGAAAAAATAGATGAATATTTATTGAAACACAAACCACTATATCGCAAACATCCTTGTATTTTGAAGTAACTTTCGCCTCAAGCCTGTTGTCAATAATATGGAAACGAGATTTCTATCTAATGTCAAACACTAAACAGTAGATGTGGTTATCGATACAAATTGGGAAGAAAACATGTAATGTTAAATGCAAAAAAAAATTAGACAAAAAGATGAAAGATACCAAACACAAGTGTTTCATAACAAAAACAAATTGTCTTGAAACACATGTGTTTTGATAATTAAAACCATTACCAGATCAATATTTTGAAAAGACAACAACGACGGATCATAATGAAGGAAAGATTCGACAGTTGACTTAAAATATTGTACACTGATTCTTTCGGCAGCTTATTCTCTTTTGAGAAAGCACTTTTTGGCTGTACAAGAAAGATAGTTAATACTCCATAAAAGGATTAAAGTAATAAATAAAGTAGACTTACAAAAATAGTGGCTGGAAAAAACAGTCTTCTAGGAGAATCTTTAGATTTGAAACGTTCTTCATAATTTAAAATAACCGACCAAATATCAACAACATTCGCATCAAGATAAATTGAGGGAGAAAGCGATTCAAGATTTAGTCGGGTAACACTATAACCATGATCAGGAGTTTGGAAAACAATTTCCCTATTATCAAAAAGAAAAGAAAACAACATAAATCCCTATTATGAAGCACATGTGCTTCATAAGGTCAAGCACATGTGCTTCAGGTCATGAAGCACATGTGCTTCATGACCTCAAGCACATGTGCTTCAGTAAAGTGATTGTAACTTTTAATAAAATGAGTAGGGTCATCAAACTCACATTCGATCTTCTATAGCTGCGAATAATTCAGTCGCAATTGAAAATTCAGAAACTGTAATACAAGGACGACTGGCAGTCTTTTTATTAACATAGGGAGATTTCAAGGCAGGTGACGGTTTTGAAACTCTCTTTTCTTTGAATGTCACCATAGCCTTTTCGGAAATTTTGACCAGCTTTTCGACATTATCAGACCACCATTGAGACAAAATATCATCATTTTCATCTATCTCATATTGGCCACCTTCCAAAACACTTTGCTCAGGTACATCATTGGCCCCAACTGGAAGATCACAACCCACCTCAGAAACAGCCTCAAATACTTCCTTCTCAACAACCATAGATGGCAACTCAGTCTGCAAAAATCAATTAATACACTTAGAAAAACACGAGATTGAAGCAGTTTTATAAAATTATTAAAAAGAATTAGAAATGATATACGTCAGGAATAATAGTTAGATTAAGCTCAAACACTCTGTTAAATTCAGATTTAACTAAATTTAAAGCTCTATCTCCTTGATGGAACTGAGCATCCACTGTTTCAAAAATCTGGTAAATCAATTCTTTTTGAATGTTCAGGAGATCCTACAACATTTTAAAAATAAAGTTAAAGTCACAGGTGTTTTGACAATCTGTTTCACAAAAAGCAGTTTCCAAGCACAGGTGCTTCATATCATGAAGCACATGTGCTTCATGACATGAAGCACATGTGATTCAAAGAAGCTCATTTAAAATTTTTGAAAGTGTTATAAATTACAGGTGTTTTTACAATCTGTTTCATAAAAAGCAAATTCCAAGCATATGTGTTTCATAAGATGAAGCACATGTGCTTCATAACATGAAGCACATGTGCTTCAAGTCATGAAGCACATGTGATTCAAAGAAGCTCATTTTAAATTTTTGAAAAGTGTTATAAATTACAGGTGTTTTGACAATCTGTTTCTCAAAAAGCACTTTTCTAACTGTGTTATAAGTTGAAGCACATGTGCTTCAAATAAGGTTATTATAAAAGATTATGATACATTTTTTGTTACAAGATCAGGGCTCGGAAGCTTTGTAGTGTCAACACCAACATTATCTACATTGTCAATTTGAAATGGTGGCGACAAATCAAGCAAACCAAAAGAACCCAAAGCAAGTTCTCTTGACTCTCTCAATTCCAAAATGCCTTTCCAACTTTTGAAAATTGGTCGCTGACGAACCACGTGGATTGAATCAAGTTTGGTTCTGTCGCAATATAGAAGCTATAAAACAATAAGAAACATCATGATTTTATTAATCAAAGTTTGATAAATTGAATCAAAGAAACAAATTTTAAAAAAATATATATATACTCACAGTTAGAAAAGTGGCATGACCACAATAATGAGTTTGATGGACATCATCTCGATTCCAATGTTTCTTGCTAATTATAAGGCTATCAATAACAAAGCCACACCAATCAATTGAACTAACATCAAAATCTTTCGGAAGATAATTCAATATATCCATCTTGATTCGTCCATTACTTTCACATGATGCCATTGTACTCACAAACAACATCAGAATATTCATCTGGAAAAAATCGTCAACATCATTTGATTTTAAAATTTGTTCAGAAATCATACTAGGCCTGATATGTGTGATTGGTGCAAACTGATTAACCCATTGAAGCATAAATTCAGAACCAGACTTGAATGTTAATGTACGAATACCAACATCTCCCTTCGGAATACCAAACACATCATGAACAGCATCCGAATCAACAACTATATTACCTTTTTCTGTTTTTATAACCATTGCATCAGGATCAAATGAAATAACAACATAATAGCAAAGCTTACCCGGAAGACTTTGAATATCAAATTCTAACAAAGACCCAAAACCAAAATTTCTAACACATTCCTTTTGAGAAGGAGACAACAAACGCATAACTCTATAGAGCTGTGAAGGAGTTGTCCTAATGCGTATAGAAGGAAGTTGGTTGGTATTAGATACAACTAAATCAGAAGAAGGTTTTTTAGTATTTTTAGACTTGGTGACTTTTGGATTTTTGGAAGAAGTTTTGGATTTTTTGGTGGAAGGCTTGGTAGGGGACTTTAATTTGGTAATTTTTAAAGGTTTGGAGAGAGTTATAAGTTTGGTTGATGCCTTAGATTTAGGACTTGTTGAAGTTTTTAATGCTCCTTTTGACAACTTTATCTCTAGCTTCTTAGGAACTGTTGATTGTAATTCAGTTGAAACTTGTTGTTGAAATAGGTCTTTTTTTACAAACAATTTCATTGGCTCTTAACATTGGTAATTCAATAAACAACACATCCAAATCAACATTTAACCCTGTAAAAACAAATATAAACAATTGTTAATAATTGTTCATTTATGTGCTTCATGACTTGAAACACATGTGCTTCACTATTAATAGGTGATTTGAAAAATAAGAAGTGTAAATTAACAGCCAAGCATATGTGCTTCGGGTCATGAAGCACATGTGCTTCACTAAAAACAGGTGTTTTTGAAAAACAACGAGTATAAAAAATCAGCGAAGCACATGTGCTTCACTACCTGAAGCACATGTGCTTCACAATAAAAAGTTGATTTGATGAATAAACCAGTGTATATTTAGAGCGAAGCATATGTGCTTCTGGTCATGAAGCACATGTGCTTCATACCATGAAACACATGAGATTCACTAAAATAAACCGATAGAACCCTGAATCAATTAACAAATAACTTGAGATTTAAATGTAAAACAACAAAATAAACAACAATTTATGAACAACAACTGATGAAATCGACGGATTATAAAGTAGAAACCCTAGAAAAGTTGGAAATAGGAAAAAATCACATAAATGAGCAATTATTTGAGCA
This sequence comes from Calendula officinalis, assembly GCA_963853835.1. Classification (NCBI taxonomy): domain Eukaryota; kingdom Viridiplantae; phylum Streptophyta; class Magnoliopsida; order Asterales; family Asteraceae; genus Calendula; species Calendula officinalis. The sequence continues at coordinate 16,262,387 of OY970821.1, read as the reverse complement.
TAATCTATAAAATAACTTAAATAAACAAAAAAAAACAAATTAAAATACCAGAATCATGTTCGGCAACTGCTGGATTTTGATCGGAAACATTCCTCGAAATAGAAGATGGTAAATCGGCCATAGAACTCACAAATGTATCAGATAAACAATGTTTTATCAGTGATTAACAAACGAATTTAGCAAATTAGAGAGAAAAATCGAAGAAAAATGGTGGAATGCAAGTTACTGTGTGAGAGAGAGAGAAGCAAAGAGGGAACGAAAAGAAGAGAGAGAGAGAGAAAGAGTGAGAGAGCAGGAAGACATGCATATTCTGTTACAAAGCCTTAATGACCAAAATACTCCTCCGCCTAAAAACCTCTTAATTTTGTGAAGTAATCTAGACCATTGATCTTGATGATCCAAGGGTAAATAGTTGTCCCCTGGGACTTTAAAAAAAAAGGTGGACTATCTTGAACATTCTTCTATCATCTTAATATATTCAATTATCTAATTATAGAAAAATATATTGCATTATTATATATTTATTACTCATCTAGGATCATGTGATTTTTAGAAGTCATTTGAAAAAACCCTTAATATTACCAGATAGTTTGCATTACTAATCTTCTGTGTTAAATTGTCTTTAATAATCTTCTATTAATACACAAGACTTGAGACTCAAAACCTGTTAGCAATATTATTAAAAGTGAAGTGATTCATACAGAGCAATATTTATTCATATAAAGCAATTTCATCTTAAATGACAATTATGCCCTTTCTTTGCTTTTACCAAATTTTGCATTTAACCCTTTCCTTTAAGGACATAACTGTCATTTGTGATAAAATTGTTATACATAGATAAAATTTTTATATAAACCATAAGAACAAAAACTTATTTTATTATTATTGTTGGATTACAACATAAGAGGGATCAAGACTAGAAAAATGAGGCAGCCTCCTAGGAAAGAACATTGTTGAATTTAAGCCAACAAAGATTTGGATAAGAAGAGATAACAACAACGATGCATGATATAGACCTAAACTAATACATATATTTATATATATTTGACCACTATTTGTTGAATATATTATTGTAAACGAATGCGTCCTTTGTCATAGTTTTGGCTTATTTGTTTATGTTTAAAATCTATATGGATTTGGTCCCTAAGTTCTAGAAATTACATCTGTGGTCACCGTGGTTTGCACTTCGTATCGGTTTTGGTCCCTAACGCTAATTGCCGTTAAAAATAGCTGTTAAATCTAGGCATGTGCAAAGCACATGGGGGTAATTTAGTCTTTTTACCCTCATTATCTTCATCTTCCTCATCATCACCACTAACAAAAAATACCCTCTAATTTTACTTTTACTTTTTTTCAGTAGCAGCCAGGGTTATCTTTTACTTTTTCATCACATCGTTAACAAAAAATACCCTCTAAAAATGGCTGTTAGATCTTAGGATTTTTTATCAACAGCAGTTAGGATTTCTCTAGCGAATTGAGTTGCTTGGAGTATTTCACCCACTGTTTCTCCTAAAAGCATTGCTGGTAATTACATTTTCTTCCATTCCCCTATTTAATCAAAAATGAAAAATCAATATCATTAAAAAAATAAATTATCCAAAATTGAACATCAAAAAACACCCAACAAACCTATTTGTGATGGTAACTTGGCATCTGTGATATACTGAAGCTCTTGCAATCGAGCCATACATTTATCCACCTTCAAAACACACACAAAATCCCAATTTTCACCATTGAAACACAAAACCCAGATTTTTTTTATATTAAAAAACAGAGATTTGGAGATGGGATGAAATGGATACCTTGATGACTGTTTCTCTAAGTCGAATGGGTCAAGTGGTGCCACCATTTTTTCTTTAGTTTCGGTGGGCTTCTTGCCACCATTGTTTGTGTGTGTTTGTTTGGAACAGGTGTTGGGTGAACCCAGGAAGGAAGAAGATGTTACAAGTATCGTGAGCCCCCAACGGTCTGATTTGTGTTAAAGTGGGAAACATATGCAAAGAATTTTTTTGTTAATGGTGATGATGAGGAAGATGAAGATGATGAGGAGGGTAAAAGGACTAAATTGTCACCATGTGCTTTGCACATGTCTAGATTTAACAGCCATTTTTAACGGCAGTTAGCGTTAGGGACCATAACCGATACGAAGTGCAAACCACGGTGACCACGGGTGTAATTTCTGGAACTTAGGGACCAAATCCAAAACTCAGGTCAAACCACAGGGACTGTCCGAGTAATTTACTCTAATTTGTTTTCTCATGTATATATTTTTGTTTTTTCTTACATGCTAGTTAAAGTTTTGTTTTATAATATATATTTACTTTCTAGGGTGGTTTTATAGTTTTGAGTATAGCTTTGGCTTATTTGTTTATGTTTAAAATCTATATGAAATATTAATTTTTTGCTTATATATATATTTTTGTTTTTTCGTACATGCTAGTTAGAGTTTTGTTTTATAATATATATTTACTTTCTAAGGTGGTTTTATAGTTTTGAGTAAGCTTGTGCAAACTGGACCGAGAACCGACCAGAACTGCATAATTAATTGAACATGTTTGAACTAAGTCATATTGCTTCGATTCCCGTATCTAATTTCATGCAAAATATGTTCTGATTCCGAGTGGTTCGGTTCTAGCCTCCAGGTGATTCGGTTCAGTCCAAAACCGAGAAAAAACGAAAAAAATCGGAGAAACCTTCTCGGTTCTCGGTTCGGTTTGATTTTTGGACCGCGGCGCCCAAACCTAGTTTTGAGTGCAATTTCTTACAGATTTACATTATGATTTCATTATCATCTTTATCAACAAATTAAATTTTTAACGTCATTAAAAGTTTTGTAAGTATGATCTATATTTATGTTATTCATTTAGTTATTTCCTAAATAATTGGAGGTTAAAAATTAAAGAGAATTGTTGACCGAAATTATTAAGGTTCGTTCATTCGTTTACGTTCGTAAACGTTCATTAAAAGCAAAGCAAGACAAGCGAGCGAAAACGAGCGATTAATTTTTTCTGGGGTCACGGGTTCATTAAGCCATTTGTTTGTATATACTCGTTCATTTATCTGTGTTTACCCTCTTAGTGAATTGTTCATAATCATACAACTTTCTTAGCAAACGAACATAGATACAAAGGTACGTCCGTTTAAATATTCACACAATTCATGAAAAAACAAAATTAATAAACAAACACGGTTAAAACCGTGTTCAAAATTTTCATTTTGTTTATTGACCTAACTCTTGGACATTAACAAGAGCCTATGAACCTTATCATTATTTTTTCTTGCCAGGTAAACATGATCTACAATTCTACATGCCCTGTCATCACCTGACTACCCAAAATGTGGGACCAAACAAGTGACATGCGGTTCTGGATAAGTGGATAACGATAAACGAGGAGCGAACCCCATTGAAGCACCTGTTACTACTTCCATTTTAACGTCATTCGGCCAAAATGAACCAATCTGAGCATGACACGTAGTCCAGACAATGAACACGGCCGCACCATGGTAAAATTCTCTTTTTTTTGAACGGCAACACAATGTACTCCTAAATCCATATATGTCCACTATGAGACTCGAACCCTCAACTTCAAGGTTGGGGGCAAACACCCTCGACCATTAGACTATAAGTAACGCACGACCGGAATGCCGGTCGCGACCGGCCACCTCACTCTCTCCGACGCGTCCCGCCCGTTGGCGCCCTCCCTCCCCGACGCGTCCCCTGTGCTGAGTGGTCGAGTAGACGACCGATGGAGGTGTGTTTGGTCGTCTCTTTCTTTACCTCTCTTTCTCCTTCTATGCCTAATATATATAATAAATATAATATATATATATAATTTAATTTATATTATATATATAATAAATATTATATATAAATTAATAAAACTGAAAAAAAAAAAAAAAAAAATTGGAAGCCGATTCGGTCACCTGTTACGAGGATTTGGTCGCTGTCTGGTCATGTGTTTGATCAGGAGAGAGAAAGCTGATGTGGCGCAGAGGTAACAGGGACGACGGGTAGTCTTAGAACTTTGGTGGTAAAATTCTCCTAGTTAATTTGGCGATGTCAAGCGACTTTCATTATTTTCATTTAACTAAAACTTTTTAATTAATAAATGTTAAATAATAAGAATGGTCTATTATGTTTACACTAATTTTCACATATAGACTATTATCTTAAAAGATTACATTCAAAGTTTTTTTTAAAATATTCTACACATATAACCCTTTAGAGAAACGTTTAAACAGGTTTATCATTTTTATCAAGTCCCAAGGAATAAATCTCAATCAGTGATAATAAGATGTAGTTGTCAAGATTAATCACATATTTTATACATAAAGGGGTATTTTTTTCATTTGGTACTTAAAAAAATTTGATTTTTGATTTTAAAATTTTTTATTTTTTTTAACATTTTTAGTTTTTAAGTGAGGGGTATTTTGGTCATTTTAAAAAAAATTATTTTTATTTTTTATTTTAAAATTTTAATTTTTATAAACGAAAATTTTTATTATTTTATTATTATTATTTTTTAAAAATATATTATTTTAAATTAAAAAATAAAAATAAAAAATACTTTTTTTCAATGAAAAATTAATAAAAAATAATTTAAAACAAAAAGTAAAAAACAAAAAAAATTATAAATTTTTTAAGTGCCAAATGACCAAAATACCCCTTCATAATAAAAAAATAAAAAAATTTCAAAATAAAAAATAAAAAAATTTATATTTTTTTAAAAATGACCAAAATACCCCTCAATATATAAATATGTGATTAATTTTGACATTAGATCTTATTGATCAATGGTTAAGATTTGTTCATCGGGACTTCGTAAAAATAATAGACCTTTTTGAACGTAACTCTAATCCTTTAATCTAACATCCTTTAAATTTTTATGTTAAAATCTTACGCCGTGATCTTTTTTTGTCAAAATATTCTAACGGAATTTAGTTAAATAAATGTATGGGAAAATATTTTCAAAACATTTATTAACAATGTAATACTACTATTTTAAAATAAATGGTTTTGATATTAACACCCTTTAGGGTTGTCTGTAATGCATAACGAATTGTACACTGATCTATGGAAGTTGATAATTCCTAAAATTAAGAAGTTTATTATAGTTACTTAGTTAGATATATATATTTTTAATGTGTATCTTATGACAACCCTTAAAATTATTATTATCAAAACTTTAAAATAAATAACAAGACATGAGATAAATTTTAAGACCATCTATGTGATATTACTAATTATTAAAATAAAATATTAAACATATCCTAACAACTATCTAGATATGAACAATGGAATTGTAAAACAATATTTGAATAAATTTTTTGTTACAACAGCTAAATATATTATTAACTTAGTATTTTTAATAACTGAACGAAAATTCTTTAGATACAAAAGATGATTATTAATTAATGAAGATCTTTTTATATATATTAGAACATTTTATTACTAACTATGCAATTATCATTTCTTTTAAACAATTGTGATAATATACTCAATTTTTTTTTAGACATAGATAACAAAATTAATAAGATTTTGTCAAGTTGCGTGAGTTTGACTTTATTCTACCCGGACACGCCACGTTTCCTTCTTCATCGTAGAGAGTTAGAGTTGCACCAATAATTTATATTTCAATTTGTATTTTACTTTCATCTTCTTTTTTTTCAAAAAATAAAGTTATCCAATAAGAACTTAGCCTGATTTTAATACAGTTTACCTCTAACTAAAATAGCTTACGTAAAGTTTAACAATATATATCTCTGCTTTCTTAAACACAGATATATTATATGAGTTTTCTTAAAGATAATTATGTATAAAAAAAATTATAACATGCATATAGATTCATAAACCTTGTCAGCACCTTTGGAACCTAAGATAATATAATTGATCTTTATTTGAAAGATATCGATTAGATACGAAAAATCAGTAAATCACACTAACTCAACTTGATTTTGTCTTAAAAAAGCTTGAAAATAAATTACTCACTTGTATACTTTGTTATTCAAATATATTTAAATATTTAGACGAAGAAGTATATGTCGATATTGAAGTTTTTGGTCTATACGTCGGTATTTATGTATCCCATAAGTCGATATTGAGATACTTGAGCTATATACATATAAAGAAATGATATTTGTACCTATCATTTGTATTTACACATATGTCTACTTACTTTTAAACTTGATACGTGTCATCTACTAATTCTCTCTCTACATATCATCTCTTGATTTTGACACATGTCATAATCAAATTGGTAGGTACATGAGTAGGCACAAATACCATTACTCATACATATATATTCATAATTTTCTTCTCCTGTATTGATAGTTTTTTAACACATAACACTTATAAAACCTTTTAGTTCAACTGATCGCATAAAACCTTTTAGTTCTAAGACTTTAACATGATCATGTAGTGATAAACTAGCACTAAATGCATCTAAAGTTATTTTCTAGAGATCACGAGTTTGATCTTCTCCCTATGTAAAAATTCACCAGATAACCATGTAAATATTCAAAAACGGGCATCCATGGATTAGATTGTGCACATCATAAGCAAAACACGGTCATCCCGAGAAAACTCATCATAAATGGAATTGCCCTTCTAATAATAAAATAAACTTAAACCCTTTAACATCTTACTACCTTTTCGAATCCTAGAACACGATGAGGGGAGAACGACTAAGATGGTCTGGTCATGTCAAGAGAAGACCATAAACAGAGCCAATTAGGAGAGTAGAAACTTTGCAAGTTATTGGCTTGGGGAGAAGGCTAGAGCGAACCTTAGGTGGATAGACGTAATTAGCTTCAATCTGAAAGTTCTTAGCCTGACCGAGAAAATCACTTTTGATAGGCACTCTTGGAAGATAATTAGAATTAAGAATTGTGTATAGAGAGGTAGGTAGTTTCTCATTTGTAGGGCAGTCACCTATATGACCGCTAGGAGACTAAGACTTACATTTTGGATAGTGATTTTGGGATCACATAAATTACTCCAAACACCACAACTACTGTTTTACAGTACTTGTACAATATGCTTTAAATATTATACAGTGTGGTAGACGAAGTAATTTGTGTGATTCCAAAATCACTACCCTTACATTTTATTGCTTGATCTATATGTTTACATGTTTAAACGTCTGTTTCTTAATTGGTGCTTTTATTTGACACATTTCTTGCATTCTGGCTCATCTCCACACTCACACACGTATTTGTATACTCACCACACTCTCGCATTCACACTCCACTTACGGAACAAATTGTTGTTCTCGAATTCACTCTTGCATGTAGTCATTTGTGTGTATTTTTATAGGCATGTACATACGTCCCATTTTCACACATTTCATCTCTCTCGTATTTCTGATGAATGTCACTTTGAAAGCAGTTTCTCTAACTTCCTGTAGAACTATGATTGTCTATATTTTACCTCTACTCATTTAACAGAATTAGGTATTATTATTATTATCATATTTTCTGAATAAACAAATAATAGATTGTTTAAATATTATTTTATCTAATTACCCAATATGGAAACTTGCACCGGTTTCTTTTTTGAGTGATAAGAATTTTAAAGTTTGGTTAGGTTCATTGTCCTCTTAATCTTATCTTGAACCATACCTAATCTAAACTTCCTTTTCAATATTTTATTCCTTACAAAGAAGACAGATAAAATTACATTTGGAAGCCAATAAGTCATTGTGATTTTATATTTTTAATTGAGAAAATGTATTTATTTATTTTGAACGTGTAGTTAGTAAGTTAGTAGTTCGAGCATAAACAATGACATCTACACGAGGTAATGTGTTTTCCCTCGAACCCTACACCTATGGGGAATAAACCACACCACCTATTCACCTGAAGAAAAACCTTCAGCAAGACCGAACCCGAGACTTTGTGAAGAAAAACTCCCAAGGTTTCCCTTGGTGGCATGTTGATCTACACCATCAGGTTAATTGAGAAATAGTATTGGTGCCTATCATTTGTGTCTACTCATGTTTCTACCTATCTGATGATTACAAGTATCAAAATCAAGTGATAATTATGAGGAAAGAGAACTAGTGGATTACACATGTGAAATTTAAAGATTGGTGGGTATATATATAGGTACATATAGTGGACACAAATATCATACTCCATCCATCCAAAATTTATTGACCACTACAAAAAAACACACAATTTAATAAAATTTTATTAATTATATTATGTCACCAATCAAATTTTCTCTTTCTCACTTAAATATTTCTTGATTGGTTGAAATTTAGGAAAGACAATATTTATGAGACAAACTAAAATAGTATACCAGAGAATAAAAATGGGACGGATGGAGTATTTCTTTTTAATTACATTACTTGAAGTATAAATAGTAGCATCAATATTTTTGATAAGATTAATTTAAAGCGTACGTATTTACAACATAAAGACTTTTAGAGTTTATCATTTTTGATATTTTTGTATAGTATATAAAAAACGTATACAATAACGTATTTATGTTCTGTAACTTTTGAGATATTGAATACTTCATTCTATATTATATCACAATTAAAGCTTGTTCAATTTTATTTTAAATAGCTTACTTATTGACATAAACAATGACTTATTTCTGAATTATTTCTATCAATTTTGATACCTTATTAACAACATACTCTAATTACTTATAAGATAACTTATGATTACCCGTCTCATTAAAATATATATATAATAATATCTGGAAAATACTAATGATTGCTTTTACTACTATTGTCAAAAATAAAATATTAGATGTATAAAATTAGTATACATTAAACCATAAAATATTAGATGTATAAAATTAGTATACATTAAACCATAAAAACTATCACAAAATAATCAAGGGTAAATTACAGTTTTTGTCCCTGACCTATGGCCGATTCGGGGGTTTTGTCCCTAATGTTTTTTTGTCGGTTTTTTTGTCCCTTAAGTTTTTCAAATTCTGGATATTTGTCCTTCCGTCTATTTTTAGCCGTTAACTGACGAAAAATACAAGGCATGTAAGGGCATTTGGGTCCTTTTCACCCAATTATATGTACTCTATGCTTTAATAGTTGTACTTTCATGTTTATCCAGAACAAAAACAACCCATGAACACTTTGTTGTAAACCCACCAGAAATCAAAAACACCTGCAAATCTATAACCTACAAATCGATTAACACCATGAAATCAAACCATGAACACTTGTAAACCCATCAAAGAACAAAAAACAAACACCTGCAAATCAATCATCATCACACCTTCAATCATCAGATTTGTCCATTGAAGAATCTTTTGAAGGCTTTTCTCGACGGTGATGGTGGTGCAACAGTGGTGGTGGTGCGGTACAACGGTGGTGGTGGTGCGATTTCACAGATCCGTCGTTGATTTCACATATCTTTTGAAGGCTTTTCACGGATGTCGTTGATTTCACAGATCTATTGTTGATTTCACAGATCTGTCGTTGATTTCACAGATCTCTTGAAGGCTTTTCTCGGATGTCGTTGATTTCACAGATCTATGGTGTTCGTTGATTTCGTTGCTCAGATCTGTGTTGTTCGAATGTCGATGGGGAAGAATTTGAGTATGTTGGATTCGTGTTTTATGAAGAATGGTGATGAAGAATTTGAAGAATGGTGATGAAGAATTTGAAGAATGGTGATGAAGAATTTGAAGAATGGTGGTGGAAGATGAAGATGTAAAAATAAAAAGAAAAAAGAATTAAAATAAGGGTAATTTGGTAAAATGGACAAAAAAACCGTCAGTTAACAACAAAAAATAGACGGAAGGACAAATATCCAGAATTTGAAAAACTTAAGGGACAAAAAACGGAAGAAAAAATATTAAAGACAAAAACCCCGAATCGACCATAGGTCAGGGACAAAAACTGTAATTTACCCAATAATCAATATACAATGCTCAACAATTTTTGGTTGATCTCAGTTGTCATAGTTCTACATCTTGCCAAATGACAATTGTTTCCTTTAAAGATTGTAAATTATTTTTGTGACCTTGAAATATGATGATTTAAAAACATATTTTAGGTTTAAGTGAAATAAAATCATTAATTAGGGCTACCATTATTAAAACCATAAAAAAATTGAAAAGCGAAAAGAAAAATTGGCACCGAACTCTCAATTGTCACCGTTGATTTCAATACTCGGTTTGGCCATAGAGAACGATTCAATGGAAAGAGGTATTTTTGTGACTATTAATATTTTTTATGTATAATTTATGAAATATTAAGTATAACTATATTATTAACATATGTATATCAATTGACTATCAGCTGATATATCACTAATATAGTAAAAACTAGAAATATCAATAAAGATAAGAGCATCTCCCAAACATAAGTCATTGCAAATACTTATTAAAGATAAGAGCATCTCCCAAACATAAGTCATTGCAAATACTTATTAAAATTACCACATAAACTTTCCATCCAATATTGATAAAAGATTTCCATTTTTTTTTACTCCTATGCATATAAATTTAGATAGATAAAAGAATTTGTGTCTTAAAAGAAACATATATAATAAAAAGTTTTTAAAACAAAGTTTTTTAATAGAAAATTACATATACAATAGATAAAATATATTGTAAAAAACAAATATTTGAACTTTTCTGGTACCTTGTTAATCAAAGTTACAAAGTTCACAATAATTGACGAAGATTAATTCTTTCAAGATTATACAAACGTTTTCACTCACATAATTAAAATAATTGAAAAAAGGACATAATTATCGTTTCTATTTATAGGTTTTTATTGATTTACACAACTAAAAGTCGGTCTCTCTGCTTCTTCGTTCTTATCCTCTCTATCACCACCACCACCAGACCAGCTTCTTCAATTACATCCCCAAATACATCATTCCCCCCATGAAATTTCCTCTAATCTCTTCCCTTTATCATCAATCAATCTATTTTAAACTCTCTAACACCAAGTTATAACACAATCATCCCTCAAACCGCCATCAATTTCATCTGGGTGTCTTTAGTTTCGCCCAAAAATGTTATCCAGATCGTCTTTTAATCTCCTCAATCTCGACGATTATTCCTGCGTGATCGATCGACCTCGGATCCCCAGAATCATGACCGTACCCGGAATTTTATCCGACTCTGAAGAAATCGACAATGGTGGCCGGAATCTTTCGTCACTCACCACCGGCCGCTGGATCATCGTTTCAAATCAGTTACCTGTGAAAGCTCGGTTTGAAATGGAATTAAAAAAATGGGTATTTGAATTCGACCCGGATTCTCTAGTTCTGCAACTCAAATCCGGGTTACGAACCGGACCCGGATCCGAATGTGTTTACGTCGGATCTTTACCGTTGGAAATCCACCCTTCGGAGCAAGAAGAAGTTGCTCAAATTTTATTGGAAAAATTCCGGTGTGTACCCACTTTTTTAAATCTAGAAATCCAAAATAAATTTTACCATGGATTTTGTAAACATTATTTATGGCCACTTTTTCATTACATGCTACCGGTGACCCGTACCCAAGGGGTCCGGTTCGACCGGGTTGCATGGCGGGCGTATGTTTCCGCAAATAAAATATTTGCTGACAAAATTATGGAAGTTATTAATCCGGATGAAGATTATGTTTGGATCCATGATTATCATCTTATGGTGACGCCAACTTTTTTAAGGAAAAGATTTCATCGGATCCGACTCGGGTTTTTCTTGCATAGCCCGTTTCCATCGTCGGAAATTTACCGGACCTTACCCGTCCGGGACGAAATTCTCCGGTCATTATTGAATTGTGATTTAATCGGTTTCCACACGTTCGATTATGCTCGACATTTTCTTTCATGTTGTAGCAGAATGTTGGGTCTTGATTATAAATCGAAACGAGGCTACATTGGTCTCGAATATTATGGTCGAACCGTAAGTATCAAGATTTTACCCGTGGGTATCGATATGGGTCAGGTTCAATCGGTTAAATCGTCACCGGAAACCGCCGTGAAAGTGCGGGAATTGAGGCGGCGGTACGACGGGAAAGTGGTGGTGTTGGGTGTTGATGATATGGATATGTTTAAAGGCATTAGTTTAAAGTTTTTAGCATTTGGGAACCTTTTGGAAAACTACCCGGATTTGCGGGGTTTAGTGGTTTTAGTCCAAATACTCAACCCGGCCCGAAGCCGGGGTCAAGATGTTCAAGAAGTCGAAAACGAGATGCAAAATGTGGCCCGTGAAGTTAACCGTAAGTTCGGAAAAAACGGGTATGACCCGATTGTGTTCATCACGGGGCCCGTGTCGACCCATGATAAAGTTGCATACTATTCAATAGCCGAATGTGTGGTGGTAAATGCGGTTAGAGACGGGATGAATTTGGTCCCTTATAAGTACACCGTCTCCCGACAAAGTAACCCCGAGTTAGATAAAGTGTTGCAACCCAATGAACCCGAAGAAAACCCGAGAGCAAAAAAAAGTGTTATTATAGTTTCGGAATTCATCGGGTGTTCACCATCTTTAAGTGGGGCAATACGGGTCAACCCGTGGAACATTGACTCGGTTACCGAGGCTATGAATTTAGCAATCACGATGCCCGAACGCGAAAAGGAAATGAGACACGAGAAGCATTATAAATACGTTAGCTCACACGATGTTGCATATTGGGCTAAAAGTTTCGGTCAAGATCTTGAACGTGCGTGTAGGGAGCATTATCACAAACGGTGTTGGGGTGTCGGGTTCGGGTTAAATTTTCGTGTTGTGGCTCTTGGTCCCAATTTTAGGAAACTGTCGGTTGAACATATTGTTTCGTCTTATAACAAGACAAATAGTCGGTTGATTTTGCTGGATTACGATGGTACAGTTACGTCGAGAGGTTTGGTTGATAAAACACCTAGTAAAGAAGTTATCTCGATTTTAAACAACTTATCAAATGATCCCAAAAATGTTGTTTTTATCGTTAGCGGTCGTGGGAGGGATTCGTTAGGCCGGTGGTTTGATTCGTGTAAGAAACTCGGTTTATCGGCAGAACACGGTTACTTTACTAGGTAAACCTGTCTCCGAACTTACTATTTAATTATCTTATTACGTTGTGTATGTTTTTATTAATTTTTTAATTGAATTTTAGGTGGAATGGAGAGGCGGATTGGGAATGTGGTGGTGTAACGGTGGATATGGGGTGGGAAAAGGTGGCGTTACCGGTGATGGAGCATTACACGGAGGCAACAGATGGTTCTTTTATTGAGAAAAAAGAAAGTGCGTTGGTATGGCATCATCAAGAAGCTGATCCCGACTTTGGGACATGGCAGGCTAAAGAGTTGTTAGATCATCTCGAGAGTGTGCTTGCTAACGAGCCTGTAGTTGTAAAACGAGGTCAACAAATCGTCGAGGTCAACCCACAGGTAATATGAACACAATTAGTTGTGTCACTATAACGTTTTAGTGACACTTTTTAGAAAATATGGGTAAAACGTAATAGTAGATTATATAAAACGTAATCCATGTTTATACTGTATGTATTTACAGGGTGTGAGCAAGGGAGTGGTGGTGGACCGGCTAGTGACAACGATGCAAAACAATGGCAAACCTCTCGATTTTGTTTTGTGCATCGGTGATGACCAATCAGACGAAGACATGTTTGAAAAGATCTCGAGTTCACTCGGAAATGGGATTGCCGAAGTATTTGCATGCACCGTAGGGCAAAAACCGAGTATGGCAAAATATTATCTTGATGACACGGTAGATGTTATCAAAATGTTACATGGGCTCGAAGCAGCTTCGGCCCATGTACCAAAAAATATTGGTTTTCATGTAGAAACACAAACTTAGTTGAACACTTGAACCGTATTTCCCGAACCTAGAGTAACCAAATCCTAAACAATTTATGATTTTTGTGACGTCTTATATAAGATGTCGATGTTGATGCATGATTCATCTGGATTTGGCTGTTTTGGTTTCGGGAAAGTAAGGAATTCATCTTTTATTTTCTAGAACTAGAAAGTAGTGGTCATATCCTTTTGTACAGATTTACATATACATGGTTTTTTAGTTACACAAATTTTCCTTTGAATGTTTAGATGTATGTTTGAAATTATTACAAGATTTAATACGGTAAAAGTTTTGTTTCAAAAAGTCAATTACCAACCTATCAAGTGATGGTACCAGGAAAAATATCATTAGGGTAAAATTCAAAACATGTATTAAAATATCAATCTATATATTAACCCCTTAAAAAAACAATAGATAAGTCTAAATAATTACCTATCATTTCTTCAAACATTGATGCTTGCTTAAAAGACAAATTTTTTTATGATAGATTTATCCATCTCCCATTTAAAAACAATGTGAACACAAAAAAAGGGGTTAAGATGAATTACTGATGAAATTAAGAAACAGTGGGGATTTTAAAGAATTATATTGTAAAATTTGACACATCGTCCACATTTTGGGATATAATTTATACATCAACCAACAAATTCACACCCTTTGTAGCTTTTCTAATTAGACGGGAGGACTGAGGAGGGCAAGAGCCATGACATTCCAATTCCTGTTCAACTTAGGGGGCGTTTGGTTCGCTGGAATCCTTGGGATTTTAAAGGAATTGGAATCCAATTCCTATAGATTCCTATGTTTGATTGGACGGAATTGGAATTCTTGGTTGGAAAACATTCCATCAAACAAGGGAATGTAAATTCCATCCAAAGATGGAAGGATTTTGAAATCCCATGAATGAAGGATTGTGTAGATTACCATATTACCCTTAAACATCTTTAACTTTAAACCAACCACCATCCACCGTCGCCACCCGCCGCCGCCACCCACCACCACCGCCGACGACCACCACCCACCGCAACCCACCATCACCACCCGCCTCCCACCAACGCTACCGCCACCCACCACCACCCGCCACCCACCACCGCCCACCACCACCCACCACCACCGCCACAACCCTCCGCCACCGCCCACAAACTACCACCGCCACCCATCACCGCTACAACCACCCTCCACCACCACCACCACCCACCACCACTACGACCACCCTTCACCACCACCCGCCGCCACCGCCACCGTCACCGCCGCCACCCACCCACCACTACCGCCACCCACCAATGCCACCCACCACCTCCACCACTACCGCCGCCACCACCTCCGTCCACCACTACCGCCACCACCACTACCGTTGTCGCCACCACCACAACCTACAAGAATAAGGGCAAATTCGTTTTTTTACAAAATTTCAATTCCGTTTCTTGTCAACCAAACACAATATTGAATTGGATTTCAATTCCAAATCTTACCAACCAAACAGAGTAAGGAATTTGAATCCAGTTCCTGACAATTCTAATTCCATCAGAAACATTCTAGCGAACCAAACGCCCCCTTAGTTTTTGGGGTGGTCAAATAATTTATACATTAAAATCCACACACTCAAAAAAGAAGAGTTTAAAAAATTTAGCAATTGGAGGGGGTCAATGGGCCCACCTTGCCCACCCCCTCCTACCGCCACTGACCCTACAAAATTGGTGTATACCACACATGCAGCGGAGTGGTGGCGACATGGTCCAAATGAAGGCGCTATATATTGTCAGTACTGATACTTTAGTTTTTATAGCGCTTACTAATACCTTTTATTAACTTTTACAAAATCTGACCCATTTAAGTAATTGTATCGGAAAGTTCAACTGTTAGATGGTGAGAGGCGAATATATTTATCAAGACATAAACATAAATATCAACAATCTTAAGATGGTAGACACCAGGGTTCTTGGTATCACTTATACACAAACTCGTCTCTGTTTACCGTTTTCTCCAAATACACACGAGTTACATTAGAGTTATGACGAGATCTAGTAATAATGTTGTTAAAGAGAGAATTTGCTTGGTTAAGTTGTGTTGGTAATTATGTTATTCAAGTAACTTCGTTCCAGCCCACGAATGGTCGTGTAGATTTGTTGGCATTATATATCCGTGTTTTGTCAACAAAAGGGCAACTTCATATTATGGAAGACCACACGGACAAATGGACATGGAGGTTATCCATAACACTTATTACGAGGTTGTATTGAATAATGAGATTGACTTTTAAAATGGTACCTAAGACGGCTTTCAGCCATTGTCATTACTTATACTTCAGTTCAGCCTTTGTCATTACTTATATTTCAGTTTTTACTAAATCATCGGTATGTTAATTAACACTTCAATTGACACTCAACTGATATATACACGCACGTCAACAATAAACATTTACTTTATATTTTGGATCACATATATTATAAAATACTCACATAAATTACTTAGTTTTATTCATATACCTCATGCAACTTGTTACACTATTCGTCTCCAAACCAAAGCTATGAACTAACAGTCCCCATTGACACTGTCGTGCTAATGGTGACGGTTTACCCAAGACAATAAAAGATACTGAAGAATACCATTTGCAGGCGTTTAAGATATGTGCCAATGACAATGTCTCTTCCCTTGGTTGGCCCTTCGGTTGGAGGAGCCGTTAGCACGACCCCTTATGTTGGGACTTTGGTTATTTCCCTTTGGCTAGCCGAAGTATAAAGAGATGGATTTGTGGGTATAGGTGTTTTTTGTGTGTGCGTATTTTATGTGTAAATTATTAAGAGAAGATACATCGTTGGCGTAAGTGTGTCTATTGAGCGTCATCTGTAGTGTCAGCTGATTTGATGTGGCTTTAACAAAAATTAAAACATGGAATTGGTGTCACGATTGAACGCGATCTAATAAGCTCCAAAAATTAACGATTATTTGATGCTAAAAGTAACCATTTTGTTGTCCCACATTGTATATATCATACTATTTGAGAGGGATAAGTATGTTAAATGTATTGTTTTCAAAACTTAGAAATGCTCACTAGTTGTGTTTATGACATACGGTGTTAGACCGTTTTTATTATCAATCCAACCATTATTTTTGTTAAAAAGTTAATTTTTTTTCTATTTCATCTAAACAAACCAATCCATCCTAATTTTCATTCATATGAGCAATACGAACCAAACCACCAATAAAATAATTATATGTATGTCCTAAAATATTAAAAAATGAAAAACTTGTGTGACATTTATGGTGACCTGGTCCTCCTTTTATGTGACTAAAGGCCACCAATCAAAATCTTAAATTATATTAAATATATTCATGACCTGCGCAACAATATTGGGGGTTAGTCCTATGAAATCACATTCATGGACCTGTTGCTTTATTCCGTACATTGTGTTTATTAAAAAGTTGATTTCATGACAATTTGACTTTAAAATTCAAAGTTTGTCAACAAATGTGTTTATAACGGGTAGATGAGTTTTAAATGCACACATCGGATGGAACAAAGTGACTTGTGAAATTATTATATTTTCTAACAGCAAAATAGGACAATGAAATGAGCTTGGATAATGTCATCACCCAACCGAAAGCATCCAAAAATGATATATAAATAAATACATTCATGTACCGAGTTGCTTTATACCGTACATCGTATTTATTGAAAAAATTGATTGCATGATGATGTGACTTTAATTTGTCAACAAATGTGTTTATCACGGTTAATTGACAATCAAATTGTGGTCAATGTGTTTAATGATATTTCTAATGGTGACCAAAGGTCTCATGCATCCGCCATTACGCGACCAAACCTCTTTTTCCCCTTGCATTCGGTTGTCCAACGACTAATGAAGGTCGTTGTGTGTTATGATATGCATGTTTATACTTTATGCATAGTAAGTTGTACATGTATTAAATAAAAATAAATTTTAAGGTTTGTTCGTGACTTTGTTCACTGCTAGAGGGGTTTGTGTTTTTTGAAGTGTCTGTTTTTTAGATGTCGAACAGGTTTTACCTAGCTGATAAGATAAAATAATACTTTCTAGACTTTGAATCGTTTTGCCTCGATATGTTTCTTCATCGGCAATTTAACAAAATGGATTATTCATGTCAACTTTAGTACAACGATTTAGCAACATTAAGGGATTGACCCCATGACAGGTTTCTATTAGCGAAAATAGATTTTGTGTTGAGAAACATGACAGTCATTTCAGATATTGGAAATTGATCTCCAAATCTGTATCCGAAATTTCAGAAAATTCTGAATTTTCGGGCACTGTAAGTCAACAGGGGCGTCTCCGAGAATTTAAGTGCCCTGTGCGAAAACACGAAAATGGGCCCCTGAATACAACAATTTTATAAAAATTTGGACTTTCTATTTTTTTTCTATTAAATTATTAAGTTGGCTTAAATTATAGGAAAATGATAATGACAGCCCTAAAGGGCTGTCAATAAGAGGCTAAAACATGCATTAAAATTTGTACAATAATCAATAACCGCCCCTGCATTTTAGGAATCATCCCCCACTAACAAAAGTACAAACACTTTATGCATCTAACTACCCTTTAATGACAGCCCTAAGGGCTGTCATTAACAAAACCCTAAATTTTAATATTATATATATAAGATATACATAAAATTAGGCTCATATAAAATATGAGTCATGTCCAGCTATACCTCTGCACCTCCTCAAAGACACCTATAAGTCAATAACATATCATATAAATGATTAAGAAACAAGGAAAATACAATTACCTTTTATCAAATTTTATTGTAGTATTCCTTAACGCTTTATATATGTAATATAATTGGGCTGGGCCGTATTGGGATGGGCCGTATTGGGCTTGGCCTAGGATCTAGAAAACTGATAAATTGTTAGTTTTGCAGATTAACTCACATGTTTTAGCCTTTACAAAAATCTTTCTTTTAAGAAATTAACCGCCAAGTAACATGGGCTTCTCGTATAGTATAATTGGGCTTCTCGTATCGTCTGGGTCAGCTCGGTTTGACAAAATATTGCCAGATCGGAACGGATAATTAATCAGCAAAAAACGTAGGTTTTCGGCCCGCTCTCTTTCCGTGGGTCCCGGGTTGACCCAGATTTTAAAACATATTTCTTGTCATCCAAAGAACTTTTAATGCATCAATATATATACCCAAACCTACTTAATATAATACAGAAACACTGAATTATTATAAGTCACAATTATGCCTTGAAAATTCTTAGGTTATAAAATTAACATTTTATAATAACATGAAAAATTATTTAAATTAGTAGTATGAAGAAAAAAAGAGACGAGTGGTTGATGGCAGTAGGTTGCCGAGGTTTGGAAAGTAGCACACGTGTATGCTTTATTTGTAAACTAGCTTATGGACCCGTATGAAAGATTTTGGATGGTGCCAGTGGCGATTTTGCAAAGGATGCAACAGTCTTCACATTATAAAAACTAAAATGTTTCAAAAAGTTTTTGATATACCCCTTCCCTTCCCTGCACTATTTACAACCATCATTCAAATAGAAATAAAGAGTTGCAAAATTAATCATCGACTATTTTAAAATGCATCTATTTTTACATTAAGTTTGCTTGGCAGCCGATCTCTACTGTGGTTTGCCTCAAGATCCCGATCATACTCGAGGCAAACCACTAAGTCTACAAGTGAAGAAGGTAACTGGCCCACGAGCTTGTGAAAGCTCGGCACCAATACCTGCTCGGCCCAATCCTCCAAACCCGTTCTCCCGAACCATAGCCCGCTAAATACGTTGTCTACGACTTGCTCATCGACCTCAACGGTGAGCTTCTCGTCAACTATTGTAGAAAATGTGTTTTTGACGGTTTTCTCGATTTCACGGCGGATGAGCTCAAATTGAACTGGCTTGAACACGACCAACCCGTCACTCGGACCTACAAACTCGTGTGGTACCGAAACCGATGTACTTGCACAAATTTGATTCTCGTCTCCTTGCTCAATTGTTAGATCGCTTGTGTCGGTTCGATCTTCCTCCACATCCATCCCAAGGTTCAGATCGAGCGAGAGGTCCAACCCTACTTTCTTTTGTTGTTTTGTAGAAATGTTTCCCTCCGGAAGCCCATTGGCTTGGCGTTTTAACCGTTTCTCACAAACAGTTAGTTTCAATTGCGAGCCACCGGTTGCAACCGAATACAACCGCTTCTCGTCAAATGTTTCATCCACATGGTTTGTTGACCAGTTTCCGGTCAACACAAATATACTATTCCCGAGACTAATCTCACGCCCATAAGAATCCGTTAGCCGACCTCTTTCCATTGCTCGTTTTATACTCCCGCGAACAAGCATATCGGCTTCATCAACATCTAAAAGCAAAATTACCGAAAACGGGTTCCTACGAACCACCTCAACAATCCGATCCAACACGGGTTTTCCACGAAATCCAGCATCCGTTTCATCGTCATCACGCCTTGACCCTAGGCATATGGTGATTGGATCACCGCCACAAAAATGGTCAGCAAGAACCGATGCCATTTTTTTCTTGCCGACCCGATCGGGGCCCACAAACAACAACCACACGCTACCCTTTGAACCACTTTGTGCGAGGGTTGTCGCGATGGTGGAAGCCGCCTCGGGTTGCCACCATGCTTTTTTCATTAGACCCCTGAGAAGTTTCTTGAACGTGTCTGAATCTGGTAAATTGACAAATTTACCCTTGGCTTGTGGTTCGGATGAGATGCACCCTAAAAGGTCCTTAACCACTGAATCCTCCTTCGGTCCAAGAATTAGCTCTGTACGAACCGGGCTCCGTGGTGCCTCAGGCTGTTGACTGCTTTGACTTGGACTCAGAATCCGGTTCGGTTTATGTGTCATGACCGTAGGTACGAGTACGACTGGTGCAAAACCGGTTATCATTCTTGCAAAACTTGGGGTTTGATTATGGTAATTTAGATGGATTCTCAAGCATATATCACTCCATTTCTTCTGTAATTCATGATCATTAACCTACAAAACATATAACAAAACAAACTTTTACAACACAAACATGTAAAACAATATAAAAAAAAATTCACATGAAACCAAATTCAGTACCCCCCGCGATCCATGAGGGGTCTTTGCATCACTTCCTGTTTCAGTTTCGGTTTTGGTTTCACCATTCTGTGCTTTTGCATCCCGCAACCATTGAGGTAGATTTCTCTGAGCATCAATAGAGGATTTTTCGAGCTCGTTTGATCTCGCGAGTTCTAGTTCATAACCATGAAAGCATTTCGGGCAGCACGGCGGCATTAGGGCAGAGTTCGTGAACGAATTTGAACATTCAACCGAACTCCCAAAAATCCCATTTGTCCCAAACCTATACATATCGAATTCACATACTTTAATTCATAATCTAACATTTATTTAATCCTAAAACAAATTACTTATAATTGGCAAATTTTGAATCCCTACCTGCTGGATAAAGGAGATCTTGATGAAACTGGGAGAGGTTGTAAATCCCAGTCATTCTCCATAGATGGATGATAAACTTGACATCTTAAATAAGTCTCCCAGGTAGCGGATCCGATCAACCAAACGTTACGATTCTCCATGCCGAATTTAGTCACTAATTTCGCCACATCAGCGACTGATTCCCGCCGACCAACTGCCGTAGGTGGTTGCTCAACTAGCCATTTCAAATCACCTAAATTTATAACAACATTTGGGGCTCCGGTGTCGACCAGTTTGTTGATTTTCGGTGGGAATTCGATGGAGATCACTTCAACATTCTCGAATTCTTCTTGTTCACCTTTTTGAATACTCATCAAGAATTCTTTCTTGATTGATTCGGGCTCAAATTCCCCAACTAAAATCGGATTCTTTTTCTTCGGTCTCGACATGATTTCGATAACCCTTCTAACATCATCAATCAAATTCAAGTTCCCCTGTTTTTGTTGTAGTAACCTTTGGTTGACATATAAATTCCGGTTGATGGGTATCGGAACTTGGTTCGCCGGCGACGGTGATGGACGGAATCCGGCGGTATTATTTAATGATTGTTCGATTGTGGCTTTAACGGCTGGGCTGGAAAAGCTGGCTTCTCGCATGACTCTGCTTACACTCGGGTCATCGAGTATTGATATTATAAGATGTTCGAGTTCTACTTTTACGGCTAACAATGGTTGTTGTTGCTGCTCCGGGCATCCACGGCGTTGATGGGCTTGCGCCCGCTTCAATGCAGCCATTAGCGCGTTGGAAACCGGCGGTTCTGCGGCGGCCGGAGATGTGGTGGAGATAGCAGGGAGTCTTTCTAACGCTACGCTAAAACAGAGCTCAAGTGCACGGCATTGAAGCGGGTGGGAGGAATTTGGGTGTGACCGGATGCAAGCTTGCCGGAGAAACCTCGTCGGAGCGGCCAGAAGTGTTGCCGCGACATGAAGCGGCGTCGTTTGGTTGTGATTCCGACGGCCAGCTTCTGCTATTGAGTGGTTTAAGACAGTCGCTGCTTCCGGCGTCAAGGTTTGTAGGATTGTACTCAATCCTGCCCTCATAATTACAAATTACTGAATCAAAATCACGTTGTAATCGAGCTGTGTTTTGTATGAAATCGCGAATTTAACAAAACCCAGAAGGTAGTTTTTCTACGAAATGCTGGATAACTTGAACTTTTGATCAAATTCTTGACAATCTTGAAAGGAAGAAAAAAATTAATTTTTTATATTTTGAAAGATCAAAATCAGGGTGTGATCGAGATGGGTTTTGTATGAAACCAGGATTAAACAAAACCTAGAAATTCAAGAATCTGATCATATAATGGAAAAATCTTGAAATGAAGAAAAAGAAATTATAAAGGTGCATGAAAAGAAAAACCCCACCGTTGTGATTCTTTTTGGTTTTTCTTCCTAGACATGAAATATGGATGAATAAAAAAACACTTGTTTTTTATAAACAAATAGAGTAAAAATTGAAAATAAAAACAAAAATAGCTTTTTGAAGAGGTATTTCAGCTGGATCTATCCATGGTTAAATTTTCAAGTTCTGAATTTTTTTAATTATTTAAAGATTGTACAAAGAGACAAGAGGATAGTAATGTTTGTTGGTATTGTAGAGAGAGAACGAGAAAGACGAAAGGGAATTTATGGAGATATGGAAGAGAGGAGTTTCAGTTGGAAGTATTTCTGGTCTTTTATGCATTTATATCTTTCTCTGTTTTTTCCTCTTGAAATGTTTAATTTTATGGATTTTAATAATTACACTTTTTAAGGTTGTTAATAAAATTTATTACATGTATTACATATCTTGGTATGGGACTTTAATGGGGTATGTGGTGTTGTCCCATGTGGCAACCCACCACACCACACCAAAAAAAAATGTACACCACCCTCTCCACACCATTCTTGCATGTGAAAAGGACCCCACCATATCACTCACACATACTCCCTCCACGCCCGTTTCAAACCGTTGTTGTGGCCATGGTTCCACCACGCCTTGCCTCCACATGTGGAGGGGGTGGTGTTCAAACTTTCCTCCACGGTGTGGAGCCTCCACCTCATCTCCACCTCACATCCACATCATTCATTCCCTCCACGCCGTGTGACCATTCCTACCAGCCTTAATAGATGAGTGACACTTAAAATCCAAAGGTCGTTATCAATTACTCCATTCGTCCCATAACAAACTTTTCATTTTATCCTAAAAAATTTTCCACAAAAAACTTCTCATTTCTACTATTGATGGGCCCCACATAATAAAATAATATTATTAATAAGGACCCACCACTATTTATCCACTAACTATTTTTCTCTCTCCAAACCAATCTTATATTTTAATCAACTTTATTACCAATGACCTCACCACTAACTATCACCTTAAAACTTGTGCAAAAACGAAATGGAAAGTTTTTTGTGGGACGGAGGGAGTAATATACAAATTCTAACACTTCCTCCGATTACCTCTGATTCAAAATAAGTTATACACTTTGAGTTTCACGGTTTTTAAGCAAGCGATCATAATGATGATTAAATTAAATTAATTGGATGGTTAGTGGAGAATGAGTCTCATACTTTTCGAATAAATTGGTGTTAATGATGTTTAAAAGTTAAAAGTAAGGATAAATGGCTTATTTCACTTTGTTAAAATAGATAATTAGTGGGTGTGGGTCCCACTATTTTTTTGCCTAATAAGGTAATTTTTCAAAGTGTATCACATATATTGAATTACCTCAAAAAAGAAAGTGTGTCACTTATTTTGCATCGGAGGAAGTATATATAAGACTATTCTCAACACTGACATCAACCTACACTTCCGTTTTTGTCAAATCAGCGTCACGTCAGCTCAAACTCGAATCGACATTAAACTAACATACTCATGCCAACAATACATCTTCTTTTCAATTTTTTGGGTCCAACCATTATAAAATTTATACACGCACAAAATACCAAATAATATATTAAATTGCATTGAGCCCCCACCTCTCGCTCATCCAAAGTCTTGCTAGAACCGCCAAGACAAACCGAAGAGTTGCAAGCGAAGTATGGTGCCAACAGGTGGAGGCTAAAAATCCCCCAAGCGATGCTTCTGTTTTCACCGTTGGCACATGCCTAATATTTTTTTTAAATACAATACTACATACTGTCATTATTAAAACCATATTTTTAGTAACTACAAATTATCTCTTTATTGGTGTTATTTAAAAAATATTTGCATTAATGAAATTAAGCTAAATACGAATTAACTTTTAATTTTAATCTGTATATGTGTTCTAACCAAGATTATAAATAAATTGAGACGTGAAATATGGCATGGTCAAGGCTCAATTTGTAGACGTCATGACGAATCAATGACATTTGTCCTAATGCTTTATTTAAAACGATAATTTTGTATATAAATTATTATTATACAAACAAATATAAAAAAACATATAATTATACGTTTATAACATAGTTTATCGGTATATTTTTAATTCTGACATATCAAACAATTCTCATAAGCAAATAACTACATATATTTAGTTCACTTGGGTTGGTACCTTTATTGCGCTAAAAAATATAGGTTATGACGGTTAATTGTGGGATAAGATGAACCTTAAGATACGTCAAATCTTAGGCCCAAGCTTTGGGCCATACCCATTTTTAGAATCATCAATCAAACTAGGCTTTATCGTGTTTATTATGATATTTGTTAGAATCTATTGTTAATTTGTTACCATTTTCATTTAATCGGAACAAATAGGTACTCTTTTGACCTTTTCTTTAATCGAGATTCTAATATTAAATAAATGAGTTTCTCTAACGTATACCTCAGAGGCATACAATAACGTGCATTAATGAATTGATAATTTTTAAAATACGTATTGATTGACATTAATGCACTTTAAAAATTACCATATTAGAAGATGCATTAAATTCAAATTTATGTTTAAATGATAACTATCGACTCATTAATGCACGTTATCGTATGCACCAGGGGCATACATTAGAAAAACCCTAAATAATAATGTATTGTGATTGGTGGTGTATCTCCATTTCTAGTAACAACGGTGTGGAAGATCTTTTGAATTGGGGTGATCGGATTGGTACCCAAGGGAAGAAGGCTTTTTTATTCTATACCGGGTATTCACTACTCTTTGGTTCATTTGGATGAATAGGAACGAGATCATTTTCAAGAATAGCGGGTCAACGACTATTTCAATTACTTCACAAATTCAAGCACAATTTTTTTATTGTATCAAATATAGATCGAATTTATTGATGTCTAGCCTTGATTGGGGACTTTAGTGTAATAGTCCATTGGACTTGGTTTAGTTTCCTTGTTATGTTCTCTTTGTTTTTTTAGTTTATAAAGTGTGTTAGCTCCTTGCTTGTTTTCTTTTAATATAATATCTTTGCCGTTCAAAAAAATAAATAATAATGTATTCATTTAATTACACCTGAAAGGGATTGACAATGGAGTTGATAGACCCAGGGAGGGATAAAGTGTACGGTTTTAGGGGATGAAGAGATTCATGGGTAGATCATTATTTTAATTTTTCTACTTCTTAGACCGGTGCCAACGGGGGTAACCGACGCCCGCCGGTTGACCCGCCGGTTGTGGCGACCGTTGGCACGGCCCCGCCGGTTGGGTCTGCCGGTTTGGCTCGCCGGAATTGAGACGGAGAAAGAGACGGAGACCAGTTGATTTTCTTTTTTTTTTTCTTTTTTAAATGGTAATTTAAATGATAATATATTAAAAAAATTCAAAAAAATTTAAAAAAATTCAAAAAAATTTAAAAAAATTAAAACTTTTTACATCTATAAATACCCTCTCATTTCGTCTATTTTTACACCACATTCACCTTCTATTTTTTTAATTAATGTCTTTTTTTTTTTAATTAATGTCTTTTTTTTATGTAATGTATTTTTAAATTAATGAAATTTAATTTTATTAGTTATATGTTTTAATTAGTTGTATATTTTTATTTTAATTAAAAAGAAAGTAAATTAATTAAAGTTGGTGAAGTGACGGAGTGCTGTTGGCACGGGTACGTCAGTTTAGTGTTAGTTAGTTTGTCTGCTGACGTGGCGCTGAGTTGGCAGAAACTGACGGCGTCAGTTTCCGTCACCATTGGCACCGGTCTTATTTCACTTTTTTAGTTTAATAATATTTCTGAAAATTTGACCTGACCGCCTTTTTAAGCATTGCCACTGTCAACCTTTTTAACATGTAAACCACGAGCTTGTCTCTCAACATTCAATGTCAACGCGCTTTTTAATAAATTCGTAATTTCTAAAAAGTAATTATACTAATGTCAAAACACTGCAATTGATATTTAACTGATATATATCATAAAATATACTCACATAAAAATATAAAATATTTTATTAAATTACATTAGGCCCCATCAAACATCCGTCTCCACTCTTCCTTCAACTGCCAAGGCTAACTAATGAGATTGAACTGAACGGTTTGTGCCAATAGGTGACGACATGTCATTTAATCTTTTTATTTTACAACTTTCAAAATGGTTTTAAAAATGGCAAGAATATTTTTAAAAAAAATGACAAAAATATTGTGCATATATAGCGAGAGTTGGCTTGGTATAAAAATAAGTATTTTTGAAAAAATTTAAAATATAATTTTATTTAATATCATTCGGATCAGGGTTTAAATTAAGATTCACCATGCCTTTGAAATCACAAACATGAGTGGTGTGGCACGCCAACAAACCCAACACCCCTGTGACCACCATGTCGTAGGATGCCAACCCCCCGCCCCCATTGCATAAGATCTCAAAGTCTTGTGAATTTATGTTGTACTTTAAGTCTTTAACAGATTCGATGGCAAAATATGTTTATTGTCTTTGTTAATACAAAAGCTAATCGTTTAACATTGTTTACTACAATACAATAGTATTTCAAAAGATAAACAATATATATTTTGGTTGACAAGATTTACATTTTAACCATATATTAATCATTTTATATATATGATTTAAGTATACGTTATTAAATATATTATTCAGCTGTTCAAAAATATAAATAAATATATTATTATAATAGTTTGAAACAAATACTTCTATTTTTTTTTTGTTTCGAAAGGTAAAAGAAAAAGAAAAATGTATCTTTTTTTTTGTTTCGAAAGGTAAAAGAAAAAGAAAAATGGTCAAAATGAGAAGTAATAACTGATTTGATGGAGGGATTGTGTTGGCTTTAAAACCATTACTTTGCTTTTCACGCACATAATCTGCCTTCGCACGACTTTCACCTTTTCGTCTCTCTCCTACTTTAACTTTTCACTTCTAAAATACACAAACTCATCATTAACATTTGTGGTTTCTATTAAAAGTAAACATTGTATCAAAGTAAGTAAATTATTATCTTTTTAAGGGTATATTAAAATAAGTGAATTATTCTTTTGTTTAATAGGTTTTTATATTTAAAATTATACCTTTATTTTTACTTAATATTAATTATTATTTAAACATTATTAAAGGTGTGGGGCTCATTCATTTCTGTCATCTTCCTATATTTGATTTCTTTACCATTTAAAAAACAACAAAATAGTAAAAGGTGTAGGGTCCATCCATTCTAATTACCAGATTTAATTTCACTAATCTCTTATTACTTTATTTTGCCTCAAAAAACATAAACTTTAAAGTAATTTACTTATTTTGATACGGAGGAAGTACATTCTAATCTACTAAATGTATATTTCATTCATCTCAATTTTATTGTCCATATTTCTCTTTTGATTTGATCCAAAAAAAATATTTTTGAACAGAATGGGACATCCGAGATGGAGTTTCTGTTAGGACCATTTTAATACTAGTTTTGACCTTTAACTTGTAATTAGGCTTAGTCAACTAGTCACTTTGTGATTAGTCATAGGAGGTATAAATACCTTGAGTTAAGTTTGATGGTGTAAGCTTTCCTCTCATTTGAATAGATTACACACTTTGAAAGCTTCTTCCCTCCATCTTCTCTCTCAAGCAAAACACACACAAACACACACTTGATTCATCAAATCATCTTCAAATCACCATGAATTAGTTTGAATTCGATCTCAAGACCTTCATCAATTGGTATCAGAGCTCAATCCTTCAAGGAGCAGATCCAATTTCGTGGTGATCCGTTCTAGATCTAGAAATCAAGTGAGAAAGTTAAAAACGAGCTGTGAAATTAAGATGCAAATTTTTCGATTGGAATTGATGTTTTGATTGAAGATTCATGTTTCTCCAGTGATTCTAATAAGAATAGAATCAAATTTCAATCCAATCCATCAACAATTCACCTCAATTTTGTGATTTTAGTGAAAAATATGAAAAACTCAATTTCGGTCTGTAAAATCAAAATCGAGAGCAAATTTGATATGCTTTGAGATGTTTAATTGCATCAAACTGTTAGAAATTGAATTTCGAACAATTTGTGATTGGAATCACTGGATTTGGTTGAGTATTGAGTAAGATTGAATCAAAATTGTGAAGTTTTTGTACGTACCGTTCGTCCGTCCAAGAGTTCGGCCTCAAGAAATTCTTGGGCTTCAATAGTGTTCGGCCTGAACACAGTCATCGGCTCGGAAGTTCGGCTCGAACCGAACAAAGTGTTCGGCTACATCCAGACTTCGACTCGGCTAATTGAAAAGTGTTCGGCTTATTGAATATGGTCGACTGAAAGTGTTCGGCTCAACAATCACGTTCAAATTCCACAATCAATCATCAATCTGAAATCGTGATCAAGACTTTCACAGACTCGTCATTCAAATTGAAATCGTAAATTGTTAATCGTCAATCACGTTCAACTCGAGATAAATCATCGATTGAACAATTCAACAATTGTTTTTTAACGATTCAAGACTTCGGCTTCAAATTCGATTTGGAAGTTCAAGACTTCGGCTTCAAGACTTCGACTTGTTCATCCAATTGATTCATTGTTTCACTTTGATTCAGCATCAACACTGTTCCCGATCTCATGACTGATTCCGCAAGATATAATTTTAATATCGATCTTAATTGATTTTGGTCAAAATTGTTTCTGGTCGTCGGCTTCAATCCACATTAGTTCTCGGGCCAATTTATTGTTTTGGCCCAGTTGACTTCGCCGAGCCCAAAAACCATTTCAAGTCAATTTCAGTTCAAAGCCCAATTGTTTTTAAGTCCATAAACAATTTAAACTACAATTCAAATTAGCCCACTTACTTCCGATCTCAGTCAGTTGTTCCAGTTTGTCTTAATTTTTTTTCTTTTTGTTTCAATTTAGCTCAAATATAATCCACAAAAAAAAAAATCAAGATCACATATACAATATTTTGAACAATCAAAACCGATATATTTTGCTTGTGCGGTTTAAAAATCAGTATGATTTATTTGTCGGTAAACCGTTATCTCTTGTATTTCAA
Source organism: Calendula officinalis (assembly GCA_963853835.1). NCBI lineage: Eukaryota > Viridiplantae > Streptophyta > Magnoliopsida > Asterales > Asteraceae > Calendula > Calendula officinalis. The sequence continues at coordinate 16,232,792 of OY970821.1, read as the reverse complement.
GATACTTTAAAAGAACCAATATCATTTTTTTTAAAACACGAGAACTTTTATCCAAACCTGAAAATTTTTACACTTCTCGAATCAAACTATTACATTTTTGTTTAACACGAGATCTTCTACTTACCAACCCGAGAACTCAATTATTATTTTTTAAGATCGCAATAATGGAAAAACCTGCCTCAACTACATTTGATGATATGGAAAAAGACCTTCAAGCAGTGCTAAAGGCTATATCTTTTATCTCAAACTATAAGAAGAAATATAATTCAAAGCCTACAAACAATAATCTGAGATCTTCATCCAACATTAAGCCTGATCCATCAGTTGCAGTCTCAATTGAAAAGTCAACCATCACACCTTTGGATGCTACAAAGCAATCAATCGTTCGTAATTCAGAGTATTATGAACGTAAGATGTTGATGGCTAAACAAGAGACTGAACGAGTATTATTAGTTGAAGATCTTCAATGGATGGAAGATTCAGATCCTAAGGATGCAGAGAATGCTGAGATTTCTGATCGATTTAATGAAGAAGCCAACAAAAAAAAATTGAGGTAATCAGTTCTCTCTTGTCAAATTCTGTTAATTCAATTGATTCTGATACTTGTTTTGTTAAAACTCAGATATCTGAAGTTGATTCTTTAAAACAAAACATTTTAGATGAAAAAGATTTAAATACTCAACTTCAAGAACGTTTAAACGATTTGGAAAAACAAAATGAACAAAATGCTCATTTAGGTGATCAACTTGCTCATTATATTAAACAAAATAAAGTTTTCAAACAAGAGAATCTGGATTTACAAACTCAAGTATCAGAATTGACGGCTAAATATGATAATAATTACAAACGTTACACCAAAACATGGTATGAATATCAAATTAATAAAAATTCATTGGCACGTAAACAACAAGATTTTGATGATAATGAAAAACAGTTTCAATCTTTAACCTCTCAAATTAAAGAATTAACTGAAAATCTACATGAACAACACATCATTTCCTCAAACGAACTGAAAAGCAAACAGAATATCATAAACACACTTAAAAGTGAAACCAATAAATTGAATTCCCATATCAAGTATCTTGAGGAATTGATTGTCAAAAGGGGACATACAGATCAAACCATCCATCTAAACAAGCCCAAAGACTTCAAATATTTCAATTCATGAGAATGGCTAGGAGCTGATAATCCAGAGTATCTTACGAACACATGCAAAATGGTTCTTACATTATATGATTCAAGATACATGAACAATGGTATCTCGCAAAGCTTCATTCGGATGACAGACGAGGAAGAAGAAATTGAGACCTTCAACAGAGCTAAAAAAGAGAATGCCCAAATTAGTTTAATTACACTGAATTAAATAAAACATATAAGACAAAAAAGACAAAATTTGAAAATGATGATTATTTTCCAATTATTGCACCCGAAGAATTTGAGATTAAGGGTAATGCCGTGCTTCAACAAAAAGTAACACCAAAGATTTATGTTCCCTCTCTAATTCTAGAAAAGAAAATTTGTCAATTGGAAACTGAAATAGATGAAACACATCAGGCTTTTGATAAAGAAAAATCTGTTTTGCAAACCAAAATTTTCTGAATTAGAAAATAAAATTGATGAAACACATAAATCTTTTGATGAAGAGAAACAAAAGTTGCAAATACAAATTCAAAATTTAGAATCTAAATCATCTCATCTTCAGAAGTTTAAGAATCCTAGTGCATCTATGAACTTCGATTCTCTTTTTACTACAAAGAATAAATGTAATAAATCCAGAATGTTTTCTCCTGTAATGGCATATCATGATTTATATACAATCAAGCAATCTCAGGTTAATAGAGGAAATTCAAAACCTAAACCGAAATCACAAGTAAGTTCCTCTACCAAGCCTAAGCCTAGGAGATCCACAGTTCCACTAAACTCTGATAAGAAACTGAATGCTCTCAACAAGTTATTAGAGGAAATTCCGCACCTAAAACTCCAAATAAATTAGGTTCCTCTTCCAGACTTAAGCAATCTCAGATGGATAAGACTAAAACAACAATCGTGTTGAAACATTCTACTCCTTCAAAGAAAATCTTTTCCAAAACTAAATCTTTAAGATACTCAAGAAAAGATTTACTTTCATTGGCACCAACAACTTTTACTCAAGTGCCAAAAACAACTCCTGATTTTGTTTACAAAACACCCCCAATCTTAAAAGAAATATGGGTTCCTAAAACTCCGAAAATCTCAAATAATTCCCCGGAAATTATTTGAAAGTGAAACATCAAGTTTCAGCTTTTCTTGGAATTCTATATCTTTAAATCAAATCGATATAACTTATCGATGATTTAATTCCCACATTAACATTGTCGGAGCCAAACAAAAATGGGTACCAAAAGTTATTTGATATGTTTTGTAGAAGAATGACTTATACACAAATCAGTGTATAACTCGCATTTCAACGTAAATGGCTCTTACACACTTCAGTGTATGACCCGAGCTTCAAAGAAATGACTTTCAAGTACTTTAGCTTGAAACCCGGTTCTCAATGACAAATGGTTTCTAATCAACTATGTTTAGAACACGTTCGGATACAGTAAACACTTCACTGCAACACCTCTTCTCCACTCCTCTACTACAATTAAAGGTATATTTCTGAACTATAAAAAATTTCACTTTCTTTGAATTGTCGAGGGGGAGATATAACAATTCTAGGGGGAGAATTAGTATTTCAAAGGGGATACACTTTCAAATTCAAAACTTATATACCCATTTGAATAGTTAAACGATAAATCTTTTTCAAAAGACAATACCTTCCCATGGTTTGCCAGAACCGGCCTTACCTTTCAAGGGAAATACTTTTTAGCCGATTGGTAAATATGAGGGTATAAGTCTAGGGTATAGATTTAGGTAGGTGAGTGTAAGGTGATGTGAAAACATGATAATATCAAGAAAACACACCTTTGAGTGCATCCAAACCGTCAATAAACCGGGCACCCATACTAAAAGGTGATCATTTATGTGTTGAATGTTTCGCTAGACTTTAAATTGACCCAATAAAGCAAATGCACTCCTCCACCATCCACTCAGATTCCTCTCAACAGGAATTTGTTTCAATTCATCAAGGTACGTAGCACATAATCTATCGACTACTAATTCGGAGTATGTTGATATTGAAATCATTAACCTCCCGCCCCGGGTTACGTCTCAATTGAATGCACAAAGTGTCTAGATCTCACCGTCAAATAATTCTAATTTAGGACACATACACCATTGAAAATGAATCTCCGTGAATTCATTGTAACACACCAATTTTTCAAAACAATTTAAACTTTTTAAATAAACAAGTTTAACATTTAAAAATCCATAACATCTAAAATATGGTTTAAATAAAACATTTGGAATAATTAAGGAGTACCAAAAACCGGTGTTACAAACATATATCAAAACTAGTCTAGGGAATTAAATAAGTACACCGAGCTTAATCATCCAAATGCTAACAATACGGGCCGCCTAATCCTTAGCTCCCGAACCTGAGTACATAGACATGAATGAAAACGTAGTACGTGAGACAAAATTGTCTCGTGAGAAACATGGGTTTTAGACCCGGTCATAATTAAATGCCATTAAGTAATAATAATAAAATGATTATCAAATTGCACATAAGTCCAACATAATCTCGAGCTTGCCCTAAGCTCACACATACGCAACGGGTCATCCCGAAGCAACTCCCCCGATGTGGGTTATCATAAAAAGATCTTATGGTAATTGGGGTTCTCCCAAACTTACCGAGATCATCACTCCCCCGTCTCGCGGGTTATCGTAATCCCCCTTTTTAGCGGGTTATCATATTCCCCACAAATTCGGGTTATTGTTCACTTAGATATACTACCCTTGCGCAGGGAGGTACCGCCCCAAGTAGTAATCTCAACTCCCCCCACGAATGGGTTATCGTTTCCGGATAATTTGGCTAACACATAATTGGTCATCAACATGAGCCTTAGCTCCAATTAAATCATCAATTCAACAAGTCAATGTCACAAATCATTTCATGGCATATAGACATTACAATCAATTTCTTTATCAAGATGTTTATTCAATAAAGACTCTTTTAATCATTTTAGTCATTAGAATCATTTTCCTATATACTCATAAAAGATCACATGTACTCACCTTAGCAATGCTATCCCACAATTGTGTTCAACAACACAATCCTTACTTCCAAATTGAGGAAGTACTTCCAATCTCAAGGCCTTCTTGACCTAACATCAATATCATTACAAAAATCTAGTTATAATCCATAACTAGCTACTAATTAGTCCATCTAAACATTCCTAACCACCAAGTTCATACAACTTGGTGGAATCTTAAACCCTAGTTCAAGATTTTCCATCATCAATTCCAAATCTAACTTGTACACATTGATTACAAGTCTACAAGGAGTGATTTACACCCATGAAAGTTCATCTTCCCCAAAGATGATATGGTGGGTTCCCAAAACCACCATTGTTACCCATATTAAGCTCAAAATGAAGGTAACTAAGTAAGATATGCAAGAATTCTTACCCTTGATGCTTGAATCCTTAAAGAAGATGAAGATTTGAGCTCCAAGACTCCAAAAACCGTCCAAATGCTCTAAAAAACGGATGCACTAAGTCTAGGGTTCGTATGTGTTATGAGCCCTAGCTTCTACTCAGCTTTATATAGTCCAGACAGACCTCGCGCCCCGCTCGCGTTTGCCTCGCGCCGCGTGGTGACGCGAGTTGTCTTCTTGGTCGCCGCAGGAACGCCTACCTCGCGCCCCGCTCGCGCCTGGCTCGCGCCGCGAGCTCGACGCGAAGCTCAACACGAGCTCGGCGCGAGTCTCTCGCGTCTGTGTTCTGAACCTACTGTTCGATCTCGCGTCTGGCTCGCGCCTGCCTCGCGCCGCGAGGGCTGTTTCAGCCAGATTCTTGGCCTTTAAACTTGTTTCCATCCAAGTTTTGACCCATACTTGGTTATACCAAGTCCCAAACATTCAATCATTCGATAAAACACAAACCGAAATGTAAACTAACATAAATAACAAAAATTCACATAAATCCCGAATAAATACACGAAATGAAAAACGTAAAATTACGGTCGTTACATTCATCGGAACACTCATAGTGGCATCACAATCTGGTGCTTCACGAGGATTGAGTGGAAATCCTGCTAGAGCTAAAATCGCGCCAACTCTAAATGCAGGTCACACATTTGAATAAACGGTTGTGCAAACGACTACCGATTCATACGGTGTGTTAACGGTTACTCTATGTGAGCCCGGTACTACGACAATTGTTCAAGTTGTTGTGCCTAAATTTTTCAATCTTTAAGGCAACAACTTATGGCGGAAACACATACTTTTCCGATGAAAAATCCATGTGAATCATTCTCACAACGTAACATCATAAATGTTTATCAATTGCACATGAGCGTTATAGTTCACTCTCAAATAACTCCTATGATCTGCTATAACCGGCATGATCTTCCCAGGAGCCACCTACAATATAGGACATACTGTGAGGGTCCATAGGTCTAGGTGAGCAGAATCAAGTATCACGGGATCTTGATTGGGGTGCGCAGGGGTAAAATTTGAGAGGGGGGATGAAGTATGTGGTGCAATTCAGCTAAACACATGGTAAAATGAAATGAGGGTGTAGTCGAAAATTGAAAAAGTAAGCTTGAGTGAGGAGGGTGTGACAGGGTTAAAGAAAACGAAAAACCCTTACCAAACCGATTATAAGCCGGGTAGCCACGTCTCTATCAGATTGCATATGTTGCTCTCTGATATTGAAATAGACATCATGGACCCAGTGATGTAATGCACAACCCCCAGCCACTCAAGTATTTCTTAACAAGTACTTGTTTCATTTTCTCAAAGATAAGCTCATATGCTATCGACATCTCACTTGGAGATAGTTGATATTGAACAAGAGGACAAGTCTCTCCAGTCCTCGCCTTCTATTGTCCACTAATTGAGTCTAGAATCGAAATAAACACTTTTAGGACACATGCATTCTACCCTGCATATCTTTGTGATATTGGCGGAACATTCATAATGATACCAAAATTATTGGTATTCCACGATGATTGAATGGAAATCCTACCAGTGTTAACATCAAAGCCAACACTGAACGTAGGTCGCACAGTTTTTGTAGCTGTTGTATTAACGGGCAATCTATGTGATCCCGGTTTACCCTGTTCGATAACGATGTACATATCTGATGACTGTACTCCAACGTTATCAACAACAGTCGGGATATCAGATGATAAACACGAGACTGTTCTTTTATGTCATCCACAACGGTCATTGAGATTAACCGATAAAAGATTTGATTGTATTTCTTCATATTCAACAACGATATGGGTTTAACAGATAAAATGTGTTATATATAGATTCATTCAAAATATGAATATATCATTATTCAACACATTTTTATCAATGGGCTTCGAAGATTCTTCCAAATTCCACACCGCTGAGCTTCATATTTTACATGATGATTCAGATAAATCTTATTTATCATGAGGGGGAGAATATATTAGCTCAGTTTACTCCGCATTAAAAAGACATATGCACCGGTTAAGGGGGAGTAAATAAGAAACCGAAGATCTGTTAAGAAATAATTGTTTGTTTGAGGAGGAGCGTATACTTTATCAACATTTTTCCCTAACAACAATTATAAATGGTCACAAATCGACAAAGCCACAACTTCAAGAAAAGACTTCCGCTATAAACAACTCTATCTATGGGTCTACATTTCGTCGATTTACATTTGTGAAGAAGAAGAAACCGACACATTCACAGAAATTTAAAATCACAAAATCTCAACCATTTCAATCCGAAATCTAATCGTTTAAATCATTCTTTTCAAATTCCATAACAACCACATCAATTCAAATTCTAACCGTTCAAATCTTTCTTTCCAAATAAAATGCAAATCATCCACATCAAATCAAATCTTAAAATGTACATAACATTCTTTCCTATATACAAAACATCCACACACACACATATCCAAAACTTTTAACTTTCAAATCATTCTTTTCAAAAATAAAACATCATCATCCTATCCTCATTAAAACCCTCTACCACAAAATTCAAAAACAACCTCTCCATTATCTGAAATCCCAGCAGACAAATCCTTACCTAACTGATATTCCATTTCCAGAACTCTCAAATCTTTACTAAATCAGTTTTTAGGTCTTCCTTACTCAAACAGATTCAACGAAAAATATATTTTCTTTGAGTATCTGAAACTTCAAATTTCTGCTATGGTACTCTCTGGAAACTCAGAAATCATTTACGTACATATCGAAGGTAAAAATCTTAATTGCTTCTCAGAAATATTCCTTGAACTGCAAAATCAAGAGAAGTCAAGAAATTAAATTTTGAAGAAATATAATTAAACATATTGACGCACATATGAGAGTTACTGAAGATCATAACAGGCCAATAGATGAAATTGAAGAAAGAAGACTGGGATAAGGTGTTAAAGCTCAAAAAGGGGGAGATTATTAGGACCATTTTAATACTAGTTATGACCTTTAACTTGTAATTAGGCTTAGTCAACTAGTAACTTTGTGATTAGTCATAGGAGGTATAAATAATTAAATACCTTGAGTTAAGTTTGATGGTGTAAGCTTTCCTCTCATTTGAATAGATTACACACTTTGAAAGCTTCTTCCCTCCATCTTTTCTCTCAAGCAAAACACACACAAACACACACTTGATTCATCAAATCATCTTCAAATCACCATGAATTAGTTTGAATTCGATCTCAAGACCTTCATCAGTTTCGGCATTGCCATCACCCCGCTCGAGACCCAAAAGAAATACACTTTTCTTAAACTGTGTGATTTTTATTTATGGACAATAATTTTGGGACGGAAGCAGTATTATATTATCTATAATAGTACATTCAAATTAATGACCACATGCTAATAAGAAACATATACGCACAACTTATACTACTACGGTACAAATACTTTGGTCATTAACATATGGAGTGAACCAGACATCTTAAACATATATTTAGGTGTTATATACATTTTTTTGAATATTAAAAGTGTGTTAGGTATAAAGTATTTATTAACTATTTGATTTAAGAATGAGTTTTAGAAAATAGTGTTTACCAACCAAATTTTGGCTGATAGATGGTTAGGCCATGTACAAGTTTGCAACATTTTCCCGGACTTGTTTGATTTTGAAACTAACAAACAGTGTACGATATCCAAGAGATTTGTCAGAGTCTCAAACGGGATTTCAATTTGGAGTTAGAAAATTGCAATCAGGATTATCGAGCTAGAAAATATTCTAGCTTATGCAAAGCTTGTTGATGGTATAGACTCATGGAAATGGGATGATGATTTATGCGGGGATTTCACAGTTAAATTGGTAAACAACTTAATCAATTCTTTAGCTAGTCCACGTATTAATGACAAATGTTTTTGGAATAAGCTCTTGCCACAGCGTGTAAATGGGTTTGTTTGGTGATGGTTCCTTAATTGAATCCCTACTAAACATAATTTGAGAAAGAGAGGTATGAACATAATTTCTTCTCATTTTGTTAAATGTGTAGGCTTGAAGAAGAATCAGCACAACATCTTTTCTATAAATGTGTAGTAAAATGTGGATTTGGCTAGTGAGTCAATTAGATATTGGTAATTATAATTCCTTGGAACAAATTGTAGCAAGTATGTTACAAACGGCGAAATCAAAGAAAGAAAAAACTTGTTTTGCAAGCGGTGTTAGGGTGCTTGTTGTGGCTCATAAGACTAAAAGTAAGGAACAACTTGATTTTTAACAATGTAAAAACTTCACGGCGATTTGGATTTTGGATGCAAGTTGTGTTAGAAAAATTACTGATTTCGATTTACTTGGATCATTATGAAGTCGTGTTTTCACTATCAGATCAAAGTATTTCGAGGGTACACTCGAAATCTCTAATCGGATGAAATCACAATGTGATCAAGAACAGAGAATATGTGTTTGATATGAAAATCGTACCAGTGAATTATGACCAAAACGATGGTTAATTCCATCTTTAACCGATCGCTTAGAACTGCTAGAATGCAGTTTCAAAACCGCATAAAAACCGATCAAACTGCCAAGATCGGGTCAAATTAGGGTTGGCTCTGCCCTTAGACCCCGCCAGGGGCGCTGCCCCCGGACCCCCGATCAGTCGATGTATTTTAATCAGAATAAATTCAAACAAGTGTGCACTCCGCACCATCCTTACTTGTTTAATATTTATTAAGATTACATTTGGTCAATAAGTTTATCCCATTACACTTAAATAATATTGGTAATACAAATCACCAACAAGTTGAGATGTAATCTCTGTGTTTACTTGCTTAAAATATAGAGGTAATTATAAGAATTTGTCATTCTCTTTTTATGGTGTTTTTATCATCTATTTTCATGTAAATCTTTATTATACTTTCTAACATCTTGCAGCTCTTGCTAGTTGTTCTATTTAGTCATTCTCGGGATAGGGAGTGGGGTTGATGAAATTACTGAATTTCTCTTTCATTTTAGCGTTAAAAAAAATCTAAAATTTTGAACTCTTTGAAAAAAAACTGACTAGGAATCTAAATATACACAAGTTGATTATGATTGGGCAAGAGTACGTTACTTTTGAATCAAATTTTCAAGCAAAATACTCCCTCCGTCCCACAAAAAACTTCCCATTTGATATGGGCACAAGTTTTAAGGTGATAGTTAGTGGTGGGGTCATTGTTAATAATCTTGATTAAAATATAAGATTGGTTTGGAGAGAGAATGATAGTTAGTGGATAGTTAGTGGTGGCGTCCTTAGTAATAATAGTATTTTATTGAAATGGGAAGTTTTTTGTGGGACAAAAAATTAAGGTCAAATGGGAAGTTTTTTGTGGGACGGAGGGAGTATGAAAGAATGGTTCACCAATAAGAAGAAACCAATCATTATTTTCTTTTTTTCATTAACTGTAATTATTTATGCTTTTTATTTACAAAATAATGATAATGAGACAATAGCCTTTTGGTGGTGCACGCCCTACTCTTCTCTTCACCTTTACGCATTTTCATATCAACATAAAAACTCCATCAAGTATAAAGCAAACAAAACCTCCTTTTCTTTAACGGCATAACTAAAATCTCCATAGAAGTATAAATATTTTATTAACACGTGTCTTAATTGGGGACGTAAGGGGGCGCATGCATGAGGTGCGTCCCCTCGTGCCCCCTCTTCAATCTCTTTGTCAGACGTGTCCCCTACCCCTTACACACGTCTTAAACCCAACTCACGTGACGCGTCCTTTAGGCCAAGGGTCGGTCGGACGACCGTTGTAGGTTGTGATCGAATTGGCTTGCAAGTGTGAGAAACAATGGTCGCTCCTTATGTGAGTTTGGTCGCTATTTGGTAATGTGTTTGATCAGGGGAGAGAAATTTAATATGACGCTAACAAGTCATGAATGACTACTGTTATAATGGACACCCCTTCCAGGTATTTTTGGGTTTACACCACCATGTCGGTCAAACGGTCACCACTCACCACCCCTTCAGCCGAATATCTTTTAAAATTTTGAAAAATGACCCGGAAAGTGTTTGTCACTTCTACTTTTAATAATCAAAGCATGAAAAGGTAACGTAAGGGCTTTCCTTTTTTGGAGTCAGAGGGAAAAGTCATCATTTTTCAGCTTTTCGTAATTAATGTCCCCTGCAAAACCTGCTTGTACTTTATGTTGTCCATTTGCAACCTATACTTTCCAAATGACAGAACTACCCTTTTTTATTTGTGCTTTAACCTTTGCCTCTAAAAAAAAAATTTGTTCTCAAGTTTAATGCAAAATCTTTGCTCCATAATCCATATGACTCATAACGTTTTATAATAAATTTTAGTAGAACTGTTTATTGTTACATTGGTGGTAAGTATATATGTGTGTTAAAAAAACAGTTCGGCATATGCGTATGGACCAATTTCGGGTGTTCGACCAACGCACGTCATTAAGAGTTTATTATATTTTAATCCTTTATTACAAATTTATTGTGCCGGTAATACGAGAACATGTTTTTGTGTTGAGTGAGAAAAATCATGTACAATCCTCATGGGAGTATGCTTATCTCATGTATGCATTTTATTTGCAATGTGATTAACTCTTTTAACAATTAATATAAACTTTATTTGAGAGAACATATGAAAGTAATAACTTAGGGGGCGTTTGAAATGACGTAATCTTCCGTAATAGAATTGAATTCAGTTACATGTTTGGGTACCAAAAATTTGAGTTGGAATTCAAATCAATAATTATGCATTTTTTTAAAAACTTTTTTAGATTATTTTTTAAACTTTTATTATTTTTTATTTTATTATTATTATTATTATTATTTTTAAATATTAAAAAAATTTAAAAATTAAATTTATTTTTTTAAAATTTATTTTTTTAACTTTTTTACTTAAATTTTCTTTATTACTATTAATATATTTGAACGATTTTAAAATTTGAAGTATACAAAATATTCAAATTTGTTAGTTCACTAAAAGACCATAATTGAATTCATAGAATGACGGGACATTCAACGCCATAAGAGTTGTATCGCATAAAGGTTCGCTCGCCTCCTGCTCCAAGCAGAATTGAATTACAACTAATATCATATTTCGAGATTAAGTCGTAATTGAATTACGGAAAAAAAGTTCATCCAAACGTCTGTTCGTAACGTAATTGAATTATAATCGCGTAAGATTATGTCAAAACAAACGGGACTTTAGTTATTTAATATTAGTTTAGTGTAGTTAAACCATATCCTTATTATTATCTTGACTATTCAATATTAGGAATGAGTAGAATTAGCTATCACCTCCATAGGGTTCGATCTAAATTTTAGTCTTACTATTAGTATATGATATTACCTGGGTGCACTGCGTGTATGTTTGTATGTGAATTTGTGTTTCCAGTTAAACTCTAGTGTGTGATTGAATTGACAACTCGTTCATAAATTTCATAAATTGCATATGCGCGTTTGAGCACACCATTGGCCAAGCTTAAACATGTTAAGTACACGACCTAACCATTGTCATGACCATTTTTTAACCTTCTTCTGGGAATCCGGTAAATATTTACTCAGTAAGTAATCGAACTCGTAACCTTTAGAAAGTTATTCGAAAGTAATTAGCACTACGAAATTAACAAATGGTTAACAATGAAAGGTTCTACTTGTCACCTAATTCTTTAATCCTTTCACTCAATATCATATAGAGGTGTCAAATCGGGTTGCCGGGTCAGGTCTGACTCTAATCGATTCGGGCATATCAGGTTTGAAGTAAAAAATCTTACCCGAAACCCGACCCTGTAAGGAATTGGGTTGATTGGGTTTGGTTTCGGGTAGAAACTAGATTTATAAACAAATAGAAATTTTGAACTTAGGTAGTGGACAAATAGAAACGATATTTATAAACTGTCAGGATCGATTAACTATAGAGAAGTTAATAAACACCTTAGATCTAATTGACTATAGAAGTTGCAGCGGATCAACACTATATCAATGTAATTAAGAACAATGAACTGTAAATAATATGCGAAAGTATTAAGAACACAGTTTCACAAAAAGCTTCAATGTATATTATTAAGTTAACAATACACACGTACGTTTACAATTCGTAAGGAACTATTTATAATAGTCCTTGAAGCTAAACTATTTACCCTAGTTATTCTAGGACTTTGATTTACATCGAATTATAAAGATATACATTGATTTACATTCTATAACTATCTCTACGAAGATCTCGGACTTGATATGCTTCCAAAACGCGTATCAGTAGTAAACTGCAATCACCAGTAGTAAATTCATAACATCAGTAGTAATCTTGGTGACCAGTAGTAAGTCCAATATCAACGTCAGTAGTAACTACTATTGATCAGTAGTATCTTTAATAAGCTTTGATCAGTAGTAACTAAGTTATAGTCTTCACCAGTATCAACTTCAACAGTAGTTAATGTTTTCTGCCCCATCAGTAATAAACATAATTATTACTAACTGCAACATCAGTAATAAGTTGATCTGTGTTTTGCTCCAACAATCTCCCCCTAAACTTATTGATTATCTCTTAATCAATCAAGTTTCTTTTGTTCTTCTTCTTCTTTCCTTCTCTTCTCTAGGGTTCTTTGATTTTGAGCTTTTCTTTGAGCTATAATGTACTTGCTGTTTCTTTTTGTAAAATAATTCAATTTGTTCTGAAACATTACTTCATCATATGGCTTCATCATGGTATTTGTGAATATCTGATACATTGTCTTCTCAGAGTGTGGATATTCTTTTTCATATAAGTACAGTTCACATACTTTTCCAGATTTTTCAAAGAAGTACATTTGAGCAGTTGGAATCACATTCCAAGCATAAACATTTTCTTCACTGGTAAATTGTTCTGGATAGTTGTCTGGATAAAATGCAGCATCTATCATCTTTGTTAAGTATCCAGCTCCAGATTCTTTCCATGATTTCTAGTTCATTCTTGGTTTTCCAACGATCAGTAATTTAATAACATCACTTCTTGAACAGGACATGATCAATGGTAACCATCCAGTAAATCTCTGCACAACTTTGTCTTCCCTTATGATCTCTATCACATTATTATTCAAAATTCTCCAATTTAGGATAGGATTGTTCTGTAAGGGAGCAACTGGTAGTTCAAGAACAGGAATGACTTGCTCTGTTTTTGACTTCTTTTGAGCACTTTGTTCTTGAGAGACCATCTTTCTTTTCTTTGTTGATGGCTCACCAGTAGTTGAGATACTATCTTTCTTGATTAATTTTGGACTGATTGGGATTAATGCTTTGGCTTTCTTTGTTTCTTCAGCTTCTTGTTCAGCCAAGTCTTTCTTCTTTGCAGCACAATATTTTTCAATGATAGTCATCATCTTCATTCTGCCGAATGACTTTGAACTATGCCCTTTTGTCTTCAAATACTCAATCATATTGGCCTTCTGTTCAAACACATCATCAGTTAATTCACTTTTAGTTTTCTTGCATTCAGAGACCAAATATTCAAGGCATTGTATATGTTCTTCTTCAACTTTTCTGAGCCTTTTGAATTCTGCCTTTTGATCTTCTATCTGAATGTCCTCTGCTTGAACAGGTATTTGAATAGGAATTGCACTTTGAGCTTTCTTCTTATTTTCCTCTAGAGCTTGATACATTTCTACTTTCTCCAAATATTTCTTGTGTTTTACCCTCCATTTAGACTGTTTCTCTGATCTGACATGATTAATCTTGTTCACCATTTGGTGACCTAAGGCTCTGTTTGGATAGTCTTCATCATAGACTTCTTTTCCTTTTCCAATACATGCAGATGGTGGAGGTGGAGTGTATTTCATATCAGGTACACCCAAGATCAGAAGTTTTGGATAAAACAGATGTAGTTGATCTTCTGATAAAATTTTAGGGTGTGGAGGAAGTGTACATTCATCTACCTCAAACCAGTTTACATTATCATCAATGTCAGGTATGATAAGTGGTTGAGCAGGTGTTGGTGGTTTGGAGATGATTACATGTCTTTTTCTTTCAATTAGCTCTGGTAGCTGTAATTCTTCCTCTTCAGTAGTAACCAGAGTAGTTACTACTGGTGTGGCTTCAGGAGTTACTACTGATAGGGCATCAGTAGTTATTTGGTGCAATTATTTCCTCTTCTTCACTTACTACTGTTATGATATCAGTAGTAGGAGTTACTACTGATACTTCTTGTTCAGCTTGTTCTTTCATATGAGCAGTAGTAATAGGCTCATCTTCAGTAACCATCATTTTTGGGCCTTCATCAACTTTTGTTTCTTTTAAATTTAGGAGAGAGGATGCTGCTGCTGCAATTGATTCATCAATCATGGTTTGAATGTTATCCTTCTCCCCCTTAGTGAGCTCAACTGGTGGAGCCTCACTATCTTCAATTTTCTTCTTCAATCTTCTTATGATCTTGGTTTGTTGATGAAGCCTGTGTTCATAAAACCGCATCCGTTTGTTGATGGTATTTACATGCCTTTTCATTGCAGCCATAGTTTTCCCTTGGTTTGTGAGATATGTAAGACAATTTTGTACAGTGGATTCAAGAGAATCCACTTTTTCCGTCAATTGTTGGATTTTAATACTGCCCTCACTCCATCTAGCAAGATCATCGGGCTCACTAACAGGTACATTGGTTTGAAGGTTTTCCATCCTATCCGTCAAATCCATAGATCTGCCCTCATCACTTCTTGGTGATTCATTGGGTCTTTTAGACATCCTCTTCTTCCTAGAAGAAGCAGAGATGCCCCCCCTTGTGGTTTCTTGGCACCGGGGTCCTTTGAGTAACTCCTCAAATGAGTCATCACTCAAAGTTGCCGAGGTCTGGGTCCTAATGATGTTTTCACTGTCCTGTGCACCCACCTTTGGGGCATCAGTAGTGAAAGCCCTCGCCTCATGTCCTCTCTCCTCCTTGGAGGACAACTCTTGGAGCCTGGGGTTTGACTCAATTTGTCCCCTGGTGTCCTTTGAAGAAATTTTCTTTCTTTGATAAATTGTGGAAATATTTTTGGTTTTATCTGGTAGGTCTTCCACAGAGTGAAGAGTAGCACTCTGCAGATTTTTGTCAAGTTCCTGGGACACATTCAGGACTTCTGTTTGAGTTGGTGATTGAGTGACTAGTTGGGGTGGTGTTTGGGATGTATTTGGGGGTGATGGAGTGGGTTGAGGTTCAATTTGGGTTGTATCTATGATTGAACCCTCTCCAATTTGTGTTTGATCTTTGATCACGTTAGGAAACAAAGGGGTTTACTTGCCCGAAAATTTAAATTGTTTTCTCATATTTGAGAAAACTTTCTTGTTCAACTCAGGTAGTATGAAAATGTTTTTAGGAGTTGACAAGTTTTGTAATTCACAGTTTATGATATGTTGTAGAAATCTGGGATACATTAAAAATTTAGAAGAACTAAGATTTCCCAACATACCTTCAAAAATCATGTAAGAAAAATTAAATACTTGGTCTGTGTATAAACAGACAACAGCAGAGGCTATTGCCTTATTAAACTCATTCCAAGTACTTCGTTTAGGAGAAATACAATGCTGAATAGTATGTACTAAAAATTTCCATTGTGGGGAGAGAAGACCCTTTTGAAAAGTTACTATATTCAGTCTTCCCTCATAACCCATTTTATTTAAAATTTCAGCAATGTATTCCTTAGGAAGAGTAAACATACCTGAATCATTGTGTAATTGTAGATGGTGTCGAATTGATTGTTCTGTGACTGTTATATGCTTTCCATCTACTTTTGATTTGATCATAGATATGGTTGTTCCTTCTGTTTGTTCAGCATTGGTCCAGAAATCCACCAAGTGTTGTTGATATGATTTTGGTTTTACAGTTAAAGCAAACTGTATATAAGAATTTCTCAAAAATTTGACTATCGGACGAAAATCTTTTGTTCCGTCGGGATTCTTTAGGAAAGCACACATATTGTGAAATTCTGAATATTTAAGATCGGTTCGCACATCGAGAGATTGTAGAGTTGCCATTGATGTTAATTTTGAGAGAGAGATGTAAAGGGTTTTTGATCGAAAGTTAGGGTTTATTGAGAGGATTTTGCAAATCGAAGTGAAGATAATGCTAATTTAATCGACTGCCGCCTTTTATATCTTTCGATTTAACCTGCAAAATGACTAAAATGCCCTTCGAATCATAACATAACGGTTATTTTCATGGGGGTTAGTTTGGTAATTGTGATTCTGAAAGACCAGTAGTAAATGTGATATCAGTAGTAAAACGTCAGTAGTATCTACTAACATCAGTAGTGACTAAGGATTTTGACATCAGTAGTAACTATAGACATCAGTAGTAACCACCAACACACAAGACCAGTAGTATATGTGAATACCAGTAGTACTGACTTACCAGTAGTATTTATGTAAACCTAATACACACCAGTAGTATTTAACTATCAGTAGTATTTTGTGCACATGCCTACATACCAGTAGTACAGATATGCCAGTAGTAAAACACTTAAACAAATACATAACTTTTTACAACAAAAACTTTACACATGACTTTAAGTGAGATTTTAATTTATCAAAATCATTCCAATACTGCTAACCAAGAAGTTGAATCTTCCTACATCAAATAGCTTTGTAAAAAGATCTGCTAATTGATCATCAGTATGGATTTTAACTACTTTGATTAATTTCTTTTCATTGCAATCTCTTATAAAATGAAATCTTATTTCAATGTGTTTAGTTTTAGAGTGTTTTACTGGATTGTTCACAATACTGATAGCACTTTGATTATCAATAAAAATAGGAGTTTTAAGGATAGAGATACCAAAGTCTAGAAGCTGGTTTTGAATCCAGAGTACTTGAGCACAACAAGCAGATGCAGCTACATACTCTGCTTCAGCAGTTGATGTTGATACATTTGTTTGCTTCTTGCATTGCCATGACACCAGTCTTGATCCAAAGAATTGACATCCACCAGTAGTGGACTTTCTGTCTTGACATTCACCTCCATAGTCACTATCTGTGTAGGCTATGAGTTCAAAGGGTGAATCATGTGGATACCATAGACCTAGTGATGGTTTGCCTTTCAAGTATCTGAATATTCTTTTGACAGCTTGCAAGTGTAGTTCTTTGGGTCTTGCTTGATATCTTGCACACACACAAACACTATACATAATGTCAGGTCTTGATGCAGTTAAGTACATCAAAGAGCCTATCATTGATCTATATAGGTGCTCATCTACATCCTCCCCCTCAACATCAGGATGTAGGTGTTTGTGTGTTTCCATTGGTGTACTTGCACTCTTACTGTCTTTCAAATCAAATTTCTCCAAGATGTCTTTGACATATTTTGATTGATTTATCAAAATACCATCTGTTCTTTGACTGACTTGGAGTCCAAGGAAGAAGTTCATTGGACCCATAGAGCTCATCTTGAATTTAATTTGCATCAGTTCTTCAAATTCTTTGCATAATACATCATTTGTTGAACCAAAAATGATATCATCTACATAGATTTGTACCAGTAGTATATCATCTTTGACTTTCTTTGTAAATAAAGTTTTGTCAATGGCTCCTCTTTTAAAGTTGTTCTTCAATAGGTATGATGATAATGTGTCATACCATGCTCTTGGTGCCTGATGTAGGCCATACAGAGCTTTATCTAGTTTGAACACATAATCACCATGTTTTGGATCTTCAAAACCTGGAGGTTGGCATACATAGACCTCTTCTTCAATCTTCCCATATAGGAATGCACTCTTCACATCCATTTGATAGACTTTGAACTTCTTGAATGAAGCATATGCTAGAAATATTCTTATGGCTTCAATTCTAGCAACAGGAGCATATACTTCATCATAGTCTATTCCTTCTTCTTGAGTGTATCCTTGGGCTACAAGTCTGGCTTTGTTCTTGATCATTATACCTCTTTCATCTTTCTTGTTTCTGAAGATCCATCTTGTTCCAATGGCTCTTTTTCCTTTGGGTAGAGGTACAAGTGTCCAAACAGCTTGTAACTTGAATTGAAGGAGTTCTTCTTGCATTGCCTCAATCCAGTTTGAGTCCTTCATTGCTTGTTGGATCTTCTTTGGTTCATCCTGAGACAGAAAACATTCAAACATACATTCATTAGCTATTAAACTTATGTTACACATGTTTGCAGTTAAGCTTTTATTTAATTTGCTTCTTGTTTGAAGTGGTGAGTTAACATCACTTAGAACAAGGTCTAATGGGTGGTTCTTCTGAGTCCTTGTATTTGTAGCTTTATCAACAACTAGTTGATTCTCAAGATTGGACTCATTTATCTCAGGTAGTTGTTGCTCTAGTGATCCTTCATTATCATTGATGTTTGGTTCATCATCATCTTGGTCAGAGTTACTACTGCTATTGTCTTCATTGAGATCAGTAGTATAGTTGTTGTTACTGGTATCAGTAGTATCTTGAGAATCTAGGTTATTGTTGGGACCAGTAGTATTTTGAGTACTATTACTGGCGCCAGTAGTATTTGAATTACTACTGTCCTCATTCTTAGAGTTACTACTGGTTCCAGAACTTGAGTTATTACTGTCCTCAGTATTGACTATGGGAGCAGTATTAACTACTAAGTATCTCATCTCTTCTTGACCAGAATTAACAGATGATGTTCCTTCCTTTTGAGAGTGACCATTTGAATTACCTGCATTGAAATTCATGTTAGAATTAAAGGATTTGGTTAGATTGTCTATGTCAAATAGCCAATCTGGACCATTTCCTTGTTCATTAGGTACATTTTCATTAAAGGATACATTGATGCTTTCTTCAGTTATCCTTAGTCTTTTGTTGAATACTCTGTATGATTTGCTTTGAGTAGAGTATCCCACAAAGATTCCATCATCAGCTTTGCAGTCAAAGTTACCAATTTGTTCTCTTGTAATGAGAATAGTACAAGGACAACCAAATGATTTTAAGAAACTTATAGAGGGTTTTCTTTTATTAAAAAGTTCATATGGTGTTTTAAAATGTGGTTTCACTATTAATACTCTGTTTTGAACATAACAAGCAGTATTAACAGCTTCTGCCCAAAAAGTAATTGGTAATTTTGAGTCTGCTAACATAGATCTTGCTGCTTCAATGATGGTTCTATTTCTTCTTTCAGCTACACCATTTTGTTGTGGAGTTCTAGGTGAGCTGTATTGCCTGTCAATACCTTTAAGATCACAAAAGTTAATTAAGTTAGCATTTTTAAATTCTGTGCCATTATCACATCTTATGGCTTTAACTTTTTGATCAGATGTGTTCTCCAGTTTGACAATTAAGTTCTTTATGAGTTCACTTGTTTCATCCTTTGTCCTGAGAAAGAAAACCCATGTATATCTGGAAAAGTCATCAGTAATAACAAGACAATATTGTTTCTTTCCAATACTCATTACATTTGTAGGTCCAAAAAGGTCCATATGTAAGAGTTGTAAAGGAACAGAAATAGAGTTCACAGATTTGGACTTATGAGAAGACTTGTGTTGTTTACCTTTTAGGCATGCAACACAATGATGATCACACATGAATTGTTTTTGAGGTAGTCCAATAACCAAATTTCTTTTTACTAAATTGTTCATGTTTTTGAAATTAGTGTGACACATCCTTCTATGCCATAGTTCTGATTCAGTGGTGTTTGCCTTGGATATAAAACAGTTGACCTCATTTGAAGAAATGAGTTCTCCCCCTATATCTAGGCAATACACATTGTTTCTCCTTGGAGTTCTTAAAACAACATATTTTTCATCTAAAATAAAGTCAGGAGAAAGAATGATGCACTCAATGTCTGTGAAAAGATTTTTGTTCTTTTTATCACAAACTTGAGACACACTGACAAGATTGTATTTTAGTTCAGCTACATAAAATACATCATCAAAGGTAATTTTGCCATTAGTAACAGTACCTTTACCTGTAATCTTACCTCCCTGTGGATTCTCACCAAATGCCACATATCCTCCATCAAATGACTTGAAATCTTTAAGAATTTGCAGATTTCCAGTCATGTGCCTTGAGCATCCACTATCAATATGTCATGTTCTTCCTTCTTCTGGGATCTGAATGCTCTGCACAAGTGAGTAAAAGATTAGTTAAGTTTGGGAACCCAAGCTTTATATGTCTTGGGTTCATCCTTTGAGTAATAAGCTTTTGGGGATTTAACTTTAAACATTTTTGGTACCCATACTTGTTTATTACTGGTGTTTTGTTTTACTACTGCCCTTTTGAAAGTATTACTGGTGTGAGAATTTTCTACTGATCTTGGTTTATACCCGTGATTTTTAGCTTTTGAATGTTTTACTACTGATGGACCAGTAGTATTTGGGTACTTACCATGTTTAGAATGACCAGTAGTGTTTTTAGGGTTGACACCAGTAGTATTTTTGAAAGTTGTTTTGGGAGCAGTAGTATTTTTGTAATTAGGGTTTTTACCAGTAGTGTTCTTGTACTGGTACCATACAGCATTATAATTAGGGTTAACACCAGTAGTAAAGTTGTTAAAGTTTTTACTAGTGTTGGAAAACTTAAAATATTGTTTATTTTGATTGGATTTTCCATTGTTCTTGAAGTAATTGCTGTTCTTTGGGCTTCCAACTCTTCTGTTTTGCACAAATCTTGGTGCACTTCTTCCAAAACTTGGGGTTTCAGCAATTGGAGTTTTATTTTTATTTACTACTGAAGAACCAGTAGTATCTTTTAACTTTTGAGTTTTTGCATTTTCTTTAAAAATTTTAAATTCCTTTAACTCTTTGCAGTTTATTGGATTGAAGTGACAATCCTTTGCTAAATGGTTCATTTTGTTGCAAATAACACATCTTAATTTCTTATTTTTAGCACCTTCAGGTATTCTTTGATCTAAGAGTTGTTTTTTATTTCTTTCATTTCCCCTTGTTAAAATTTTTGGTACATTCTCTGCATCATATTTGGGAGATTCATTTGGACTTTGTGCTGTGTGAAAACTTGTATCAATTGATTTTGGTGATTCAGTTTGAGAGATTGTAAATTCAATTGATTGATCATCATCAGAAGAATCATTTGATTCAGATGTTTCATTATGTGATTCAGTTTGATTTTCAGTTTTTAATTCATTAATGATTCTTTCTGAACTGTTTTTAAGTGGTGGAATGATTTTATATGGAGGTGGAACAGCATGATATCCCACCCCATGAACAACTTTTTCTGTAGTTTGATTATTAGTTAGTTCATCAAGAATTTTAGTACTTCTTTCAAATTTTTTAATTGTTAATTTATTTTGTTCAATTTCAAGTTGACATTCTTCTAATTTACTTGTTAATTCTTTATTTTTTAATTCATAAAATTCTTTCTCATCTACAGCTTGAAGTAATTCTTCCTTTATCCGTTGATCTATCATCTGGTACACCTTTATCTGATGTTCTTGATCAGTAATCACACCATCAAATTCATGATTTCTTCTCACTGCTTTTGCTAAATCTTCATTTAATTTCGTGTTTTCTTTTTCTAAGTTTTTAACAATTTTAGCACATTCAGAAGTACAAGGTTTAGGTTTTACCTCAGTTTTGTTGTCAGTAAAGGCCATGAGAGCTTGATTTTGAGCATGCTCTTCTGCTTGGAAGCTCCAGTCATAGCCTTGTCCTTGTTGTGATACAAGGGCAGTTGATTTTGATCTTTTGTCTGGCTGAGGACATTCTTTTGCAAAGTGACCAAGGTTGTTACAGTTGTAACATTTGACTTTAGTTTTGTCAAATCCAGCTTTGTCACCTTTGTTGAAGTTGAGGCTTGTCCTACCAGTTCTCTTTAAGAATCTTTTTGTCCTTAGGCTCAGCATAGCCATCTGCCATTTAAGATCCATCTCCTCAAGATCATCTGGATTCAATTGTTCCAAGTCATCACTAATCAGTGCAGTATGCACATGACTAGTGAAGAATGATTCTCTTGCAGTATCCTCAGAATCTGCAGCCTTTCCTGTGAAGGTTTCCTGACCTTGACCTGTACTAGAGACAAATGCAGCATTATTAGAAAAAATAGAAGGGTTCTTTTGGTTTACCTCAGTTTCAAATACTCTGAGATCATTGTAGAGTTCATCCAACTCTTTTTCTTCTAGAGCATCTCTTTGTCTATATACCACTGTATACATGGCCCATTCTTCACTAAGAGATCTTAGGAACTTCATGTTGACATCTTCTTGATCCATCTTAACCCCAACCTGATTAAGTTCACCAATTAGTTTGTTGAATCTGTCAAACACTTGAGTGAGTGTTTCATTGGGTTTTCCTTTGAAGTTTTCAAAGTCTTGTTTGAGAACAGACTTCATGTTCCTCTTGGTGCTCTTGGTCCCAACGAATCTCTTCTCCAGTGCTTCCCATAGTACCTTTGCATCATCATACTCAACAAAGAGATGTTGATAATCATTAGGAATGGCCAGTAGGAGAGTGCTTAGAGCTTTACGTTCGATTCCTTTGTCCTTCTTCTCCTTCTCACATTTAAGTTTGTCTGCCTCAGTTGCAGAGCTGCTTGCTTGACCAGGACCAGTTTTGTTTCCTTCAAGGACAACTTCCCACATAGAATAATCTGTAATAAGCATGTATTGCTTAATACGATTCTTCCACATCCCAAAGTTGTTGGGAGTGAGTATAGGAATTTTGTTGGCCTGGGTGCTTTCATTATTATCAGTCATGATTAATAATGTGTGTGTTTTAAAGATTAAAACTTTTTGTTGTTCTTAACAAATCGTAGATCTAGAACCAATATGCTCTGATACCACTTGTCAGGATCGATTAACTATAGAGAAGTTAATAAACACCTTAGATCTAATTGACTATAGAAGTTGCAGCGGATCAACACTATATCAATGTAATTAAGAACAATGAACTGTAAATAATATGCGAAAGTATTAAGAACACAGTTTCACAAAAAGCTTCAATGTATATTATTAAGTTAACAATACACACGTACGTTTACAATTCGTAAGGAACTATTTATAATAGTCCTTGAAGCTAAACTATTTACCCTAGTTATTCTAGGACTTTGATTTACATCGAATTATAAAGATATACATTGATTTACATTCTATAACTATCTCTACGAAGATCTCGGACTTGATATGCTTCCAAAACGCGTATCCGTAGTAAACTGCAATCACCAGTAGTAAATTCATAACATCAGTAGTAATCTTGGTGACCAGTAGTAAGTCTAATATCAACGTCAGTAGTAACTACTATTGATCAGTAGTATCTTCAATAAGCTTTGATCAGTAGTAACTAAGTTATAGTCTTCACCAGTATCAACTTCATCAGTAGTTAATGTTTTCTGCCCCATCAGTAATAAACATAATTATTACTAACTGCAGCATCAGTAATAAGTTGATCTGTGTTTTGCTCCAACATAAACTGTTCTTAAAATCTAGATTTATAAGTGTAGGTAGTGAACAAACACTAAATAGGAAATTTTATACTTGGCTTACTAAAATTTTAAATTCTAAAGGAATATTTTTGAACTGTAGTCGGGTTTAATCGGGTCAAACCAAAACTCGACAAAGGTAAGTAATTATAACCCGATATCCGATTTGATGATAACGTTGGGTTTTTCAGGCCGGAACCCGATATCAAAAAGACCCGAATACACCCGACCCGACTAACATACTCGAGTTCGGGTCGAGTTAAACCTTTTGACACCCCTTCATACCATGCACCCGTACTACTCCTTTTGTCCACCAATATATATGCATTCCTTTCTCTCTATAGGTTTATGTAGGAACATATATGTGACACACACACAAATGTAAACAATCTTAATGGGCACCAACATTGGGAGATATGTTACTTTGAAGTAGGGTTTGCTTCATCAGAGAAAAAAGTTATACCCCACTAATTAAAACTCTCATGCCTTTTTCATATCCCATGCCCCACCCCGCAACAATAACACAGGGGCCATAATTCAAAGTACCCCGCCCAACTCCTCTTTTCTTTCAAATAAAGATTGCCATTGTTGAATCATCAAGATTCCTGTTGTCATTGTTCATATATAAATTTAGCATCCTTACAAGGCAATAAAACAAAAACCTTGTTAACCCTTAATTTATATGTACCTTGTGTTCAAATCGTCTTAATCAAGCCACCGTACGTTCTATTATGGGTTTTGGGATGGATAACCGGGGCCACTCGAGTCACTTTTTAGTCATATTAAGGGCATAAAGAAACCCGAAAAAGTTTCTAATAAAGGTTTAGTTATTGGTGGAATATCATTAGAAGATTTGGTCTCTTTTCATTAGTGGAAGCCAACCCTACTCCACTTTTTGCAAAGGTTGGGAAAATGGTGATATGATTAAACATGTCATCAAGGTCAAAGATGAAGCGAAAAGAAAAAGAAAAAAAGATATCATTGGGTGCAAACCCAAACCAACGAATAGTTAATTATAGTTTATCCATTACATTTATAGTGTAAAAGTAGGACTTCCTTGTGCAAATAACGTGTGTATATATACATCTATCTATTTCGTATGTATCAATACACGTATAACCATAACGAGTATTTTCACAATTTCCAACATTGTATATCTCGAGTCCATAACTGTAATCCGGC
Organism: Calendula officinalis; assembly: GCA_963853835.1. Taxonomy (NCBI): domain Eukaryota; kingdom Viridiplantae; phylum Streptophyta; class Magnoliopsida; order Asterales; family Asteraceae; genus Calendula; species Calendula officinalis. The sequence goes on along the minus strand of OY970821.1, from coordinate 16,207,731 downwards.
CAACCTCACCTTTGACGTGGCCGCCGATATTTTATTTCCATTACTTTCGGAGCCGTGGTTTCACCAAGTTGTGATGTGTATGGTGTTCCCTTGGATTATTGAAAGATCGTGGGCTTGAAAATTCTACAATAAATATCAACAAAATGACTAAGTGTAGGTTTGGAGTAAGAAATTTGAGATTGGCGGCCTATTCTCAAAAAGTGTTTTAGCCGTTACTTGCCCTCAAAGCATCTAGACTTAAAAACAACCCCTTCCCTTCCTTGTTTACTTCCCTTGGTTGTTAAGATTACAAAAAGTGAGATTGCTTCTTTTTTTTTTGGGTGAGCATAGGTTAAGAAAATTGATCACCACCAATTAGGATCACATTTCTACGGTACCATCAATTTTACCGTCTTTTGCCCACTCTAACTGCTATTTTTCCTTAAGCTTATGTTATTAAGATTTTGTAAACGATGTCTGCTGGTATCGTATATAAGGTCATACGACTTCTTTTAGGAGAGATATTTATATAACTAGCAGGGTACACGCGCAATGCGGCGGTAGGTACCCAGAGGCAATAGTTATGGTGCATTGTGATGGGCCGGAGGTGCATTGTGGACTTGTGGTGGTGTCATATTCAAGAGCACCTTTAGTAACAACATTGATTGTTTCAGAGTAAGATTTGATGAAGCAACAACATTGTACAATTTCAGGATTTTAAAAATAAATAGAAATAAAATGTGAAATATACCCTACATTTTTTGAAATAAGTTGAAATAAACCTTCTCTATGATGCAAAATTTATAAATACACAGTAGTAGGATGTGTTGCACAAGCTGACTCAACACTGTAAAATTAAAACAAAAGATGGTGGTTGGGTTGTAACAAATTTAAATGTTATATTTATTTGGGGCTGCAATAAAGCAAAATAAGCAAGCAGCTGAAGTGGTTAACACGTACGCCTAACTACCAAATAGTCACAGGTTCGATTCTTGTATGCTGCGTTTTAATATTTTGTCTTGTTTAAGACATTTTCCAAAGTAGAATTGGGAAATTAAGAACTTATATCTATGATAGGCCTAAAAGATAAACACTTTTTGCTCCACGCGAGCTCGCAAAAAAAGTAACCTGGTCATTTTAAACTCGTGAAAGATATGTTTTTATAGGAGTGCTCTTACGAGCAATTAAAGTTTTTAAAAGTGGATGTTTTTCGTTCAATAGTACAACAAAAGAATAGAAGACAAGAAACATAGAATATGATTTACTTCCTCCGATTCAAAATAAGTGATAAACTTTCTATATTTATGTGTATTAAAATAAGTGATATAGTTTGAAAACTTATTTTATTTAGTAAAAAGTAGTAGGACACACACCCAATAATTATCTACTTTAATAAAGTAAAATGACATTTTTATCCTCACTTTTTACTTTTAAATATTATTAATCTTACTTTATTAAAAAATTGTGGGACTCATTCTTCATTAATCATCCAATTAATCTAATTTAATAATTATTATAATCTTTTCATGAAATTAACAATGTATCACTTATTTTGAATTGGAGGAAGTATGAGTAATATGAAAAGGGAAATTAGGCCATGCCAAACTTTCCACCTTGCATGACTTTTGCTTAACTGAAAAGGATTTGGCATCTACCATCTTTTTGAGCGATTGATTTCAAAAACAAGAAGGAAAAAGGGGAAATTTCACTTAAAAAAGAGACCAAAAAAGCTAGTTTTTTTTCAGTTTGTGCACTAACTAGGCATGGAATTATAGTTCACTTCACATTTTCAAATCAATTTCTCCATGCTTTACACACAAGCATTCACCTTTTAATGTGTGAAAAATAACTAAAAGTCTTGAAAGTATCAACCTGCCCTTTTGGATATACTTGTAAAAGGACAAGCATATGCTCATCTTAGTGCCTCTACGTTAATTGTTAAGTTTTTTTAATCAATCAAAAAGTTAGGGCTTCATTTGTGCTTTGAAAAGTAGAGTCAAATCTTTACAAGAAAACCATATTCTCTTATGTGGGGCCGTAAAGCTGAGTATATTTTTTTTTTTGAACGTCAAATTCTAATCTATTTATAATTATCATCTATGTCCAGTTGTCCACGAAGGGACTCGAACCCCCGACCTCACGGATGGAGAGCAAACACCATTTCGCTAGGCTAAATGCCCTTTGCTAAAAATTGAACTTAATTAGTATGTATTTCGTGGTTAACTTAAACAAGCAATTACCAAGCCGAAATTTGTTTGGAAATTTCTGAAGTAACTTTTTCATAACACACTCAAAGTGGTCACAAAAACATTCCCTAGGGACGTTACTTCAAAGCTTCACAAGAAAAGCTTCGACATCAAGTGAGCTAAAAACGTTGACTTTCTAAATCAAGATACACAATATTGTTTACTTTAGTCAATAAAGCCACCACCCACAAACACTTCTACGCCATAAATGGAGGACACCCCTAAAACCGTGTAACTGCAATATTATAGACTTCTAAGGGTTTCTTTTGAAATTATTATACCCAAAGAAATCATAATATATAATATGTGTACTTTTTTTTTGGCATATGTAACTTTGTATTGTATTTCATCCTTTAAATACGATAAAAGTATACCTATGAATTTACCTAAAGGAGGATGTCGTTTGCTGTCGCCAATCAAATTGGAAGTAACCAGATTTTGTAGTGATAATTAAAAAAATATTTGGTAAATTCGAATTTTAAAATCACCACAAACACCACCAAAATCACTTCAAAGGACAGGTATGACGGAGGTAAGATGTATACAATCATATCTCTACCCGTAGGTCTAGACTGCTTTCTGGGTCACCCACGACAGAAATGCGAGTGAGGATATATGTGGGCATACGTATAAAAATATACATAAGTAAATGCATGCGAGTTTGATTATATATATCTCTACATATATATAATAATAATAATAGTACTCGTCACAACAAAAAGAAAAGTTAATAAGAAGCAATGAACAAATGCAATAAATCTGGGCTCTTTGGGCTTTGTGTTGATGTGCCTGTACGAACTGGGCCGATGCCTGTCCGTCCTGAACCAGTTCGGTTGTGGCCTGTTCAGCAGGGTTCAATAACTACTGATAGTATCAACCTAATCCAAACTCTACTTTTTCACTACAAAAATAGTTTTCCTTTCCCATCTACACAACCTAATCGATTTTTTCGTACACATTAACAACCATCTTAATGTTAAATCAAACCAAATCACCAATCCAAAAATTACATGTCATATCTAAAACAATAAAAAATGAAAAAAGTAGATTTTTTGGTGACCCGATTCTTTCATACCTCCCAATGGGATGGGCATATTGGGCTGAATTTGAAGTGTTTTGGTTATTACATTTACTTGTTCTTTTAAGAATATACATAAAACTAGCTAGCTGGAGAATTTTAGTTGGTTTACTCATTGGAGAAATTGGAGCACGCTACTTGTTTCATATTCATGTATTAGCAACCAATAAGTTATGATAAACGGTTTTTAATTACACCACATAAACTATTTCATGCACCACATTATAAAAATTTAAAATAAATTATACAAATACTCTGAAACAATGATCGTTGTCGTGTATGCAGAATAGTTTTTATGATGTAAAAATTACCTACATAAAAAATATGCAATGATTAAAGCACCAATGCTTGTTTACTATATATGTATAATATAATTATAATAATTATAATCATGCACGCCTACTTAAATGTACATGCATAGTAATAAAGGATTTTCTTTGGTTCTTCATCTCCAACTTGTATCGTTGCTAGTTATACGAATATATAAGGGAAATTTCTGACAAGATAATAGCGGCGATAATGACGATCCCCATTAATATAAACAATCCGATAAAACTCTCAACATCAAGACTTCGTGGAAGAACATCATTAGATATCGATTTCTCAAGTGTAGAGAACCCAAGATACTTTTTCTTCATTTCCATCATAATTTCACTTTCAGTCACATTTATGACTGCCCTAGAAAACTCCTCTAAATATGCAGTTCCACGAGGGAATGCCTGCCCGAATATTAACAAGTTAGGAAAATTATTTTAAAAGATAACATTCTCGAAAACTATTAATTAGCTGTTTTAGCTAGCTAGACCCGAGTCAAGTCAACAAAGTGCAAAGCTCCAAGCTCGAGCTCGATAATACAACTCGAAACTCGAAGTTCGACTCGATTAAACAATTGACATTTCAAACTTGACTCGGTTATCAGTATATATAATGTACTACGTCCCCCGATTCAAAATAAGTGATACATTGTTGCTTTCACAGTTTTTGAGGCAAAAGATTATAATGATGGAGTTGCGTTCAAGGAGGTCCATTATTTTTATAAAGTCCTGAGGAACAAATCTCAATAATTGATCAATAAGATCTAATGGTTAAGATTAATCACATATTTTATACATTGAGGGGTATTTTGGTCATTTTAAAAAAATAAAATATTATATTATTTTATTTTTTATTTTTTATTTTAGAATTATTTTTTATATTTTATTTTAGAATTATTATTTAATTTTTATATTTTTATTATTTTTTTTAAAGAATTATTATTTTTCATTAATAACACATAATGTCATTGCATACCGAATCACATGTGATTGCATACTGAATCAAATGTGATTGTGTAGTGAATCACATGTCATTGAACTAAACATCAAATATGGTAAAATATATAATCACATGTGATTTTACACTAAAATCACATGTGATTAAGTAACACATAACTAATAAATAAATATTATTTTAACGAAAAATACAATAAAAATTAAAAAAATTAAAAAAAAATACTCCCTCCGCCCACAAAAAACTTCCTATTTCATCATATATTTTTGTCTCACAAAAAACTTCTCATTTGCTACATTTGATGGGCTCCACATAATAAAATACTATTATTACCAAGGACCCCACCACTTATTATTCACTAACAATATTTCTCTCTCCAAACTAATCTTATATTTTAATCAAATTTATTATCAATGACCCCACCACTAACTACACCTTAAAGTTTGTGCAAAAATGAAATGAGAAGTTTTTTGTGGAACGGAGGGAGTAGAAAATAAAAAAATAAAAAAAATCGAATTTTTTTAGTGCCAAATGATCAAAATACCCTTCATGTATAAAATATGTGATTAATCTTGACCATTAGATCTTATTGATCAATGGTTGAGATTTGTTTTTTTCGGGACTTCGTAAAAATAATGGAACTCCTTGAACGTTTCTCTATAATGATGATTAAATTGAATTAATTGGATGGTTAGTGGGGAATAAGTCCCACACCTTTTGAATAAAATGAGGTTAATGATGTTTAAATTAAAAGTAAATGTAAATGGGAAATTTCTGTATATTAAAGTAGATAGTTAGTGGGTATAGGTTTCACTATTTTTTCTCAAATAAGGTAATTTTTCAAAATGTGTCACTTACTCGTATTTTGAATCGCCCAAAAAAGGAAAGTATATAACTTATTTTGAATCGGATGAAGTAATTAATTATATTTTTATGCTCGGCATGAGTCGACCCGATTAGAAAAAATAGTAATTATGAAAATATGCACATACATAAATGGTGAAAAAATGGAAAATTTCACAAGCTCGATTAGACCCCGCGAGCCTTACGAGCCGACCGGTATTTTCATAATCGAGCTCGACTCGAAAGTATGCTCGAGCTCAACCTAATTACTGAGTCAATATCGAGTATTTTTCGAGTCAATCTCAAGTAGCTAACGAGGTAAATCGAATCATTTACACCCTTAACTAAACGGCAATTCCTAGAGTGTGTAAAGAGAAGAGACTCACAAATGCAATTCCTGACTCTTGGTTTATGGGTCCAATCTTCATGTAATCGGAGCCATACTTTGCAAGAAAGAGTTCGATGTAGGGAAGCTCATCAAAAATAGCATCTACGCTGCCGTTGGACAAAGCATTTTTATATTCTTCAACATTTTTAAGGGGCAATAGATTCTGTCCCGAAGAATTATATTTGTTCATTATAAAATCTTTCAGAAAAGAACTATCTTGATATCCAAAATTTTCAAAATTTGTAAGCCTGGGACGTAGTTGATCTAGTGTTAACCATGATGACAAAGTTGCTGTGAAAATCTGAAGTACTATGAATAGCATACTTAACCACATAACCACCACAGCTTTTGAGTTCCTGTTGTGTATTCTTCCTGCAAAAAAGAAAAGAAAAAATGACAGTAAATTTTGTTTAGCGAAAGAAATGCGTACAAATCGATCAATCTTTTGTTTATAATCTTGGAAGTCCTGTTTAGAAATTTATATTGATTTCGTTTGCTCAGATACTTTGAAGTCCTGAAACATTTCCAGATTAAAGATTTCGTCGGTGTAACGAAATCCTTAATCGAATAAAATCAAAGATTTCACAAAGAATAGAAAATTTGTGACATGTTATGATTTTCGTACCAATGAAAGATATGGCAAAAAACCAGTGATATTTCCCACTTCCTTGAAACTGACAGAAACCAATTATAACTGCTATAGGGCAGTTTAAACTGCCCAAAACCAGGCCGGGTCCAAGTCGGATCATTCTGGTAAAAACCAGGTTCGATTCTCAAATAGGAATTTTCTATGCAATTTTTGTAACGAAATATTGACGTAAAAAAAAAATTCTCAGCTGACACGGCAGCTCGACCCCAGCCGGTGGCGCTGCCCCTTGGACCCGGTAACTCGACCCCAGCCATTGGCGCGCTGCCCTTGGACCCCGCCAGGCCACTGCCCCATACCACCGTTAAGTCAGTATATTTTAATTATAATAAATTCAAATAAGTGTGCAATCTCCACTACCTTGTTCAATACTTATGAAGATTACATTTGATCAATAAATTTATCCAACTAATTATATTTAAAACATATTGGTGATGTAAAATGACCAACAAGTACCTTCTTGGAAGAAGAATGTGGAAAGAGGAAACCAGATGACCATCCTGAGTTGACTAGGGAATGGGCCAATAAATTTGGGGTTTCCAGCACGATATTCTAGAAGTGCAAGAGCAGTTCCGGTCAAGATACACACGCCAAATATTGCAATCCATAGTCTCCTGGTAAATGGCTTTAAGAAGGTCCAGAGGGTTTGGTTCCATTCATGTGAAGCACGCACAACCATATATACCTCGGAGCTCAGATAGGGAGTGGTAAACGAAACGTGCTGAGCTCGATCCAGTCGAATACTCAAATCTCCTGCCACCGCGTGACAGTTCTGCACGATATAAAATTTAGAAATAAACCAAATGGCTTATGACACAATGATATATGGTGTGTTAGTGTCACACAAGGTTGTAGATTCAAGTCATATTATGTAGATTTTAGGGATGTGTATTACGTTATAAAAAAAATAAAATTTAGAAATAATTCAGCTTATAAAGCTTTTACATTACTTTTAACTTTTAAGGGTAGATAGCTTTTATTTTGTTTAGGCTTATACGTATAAAATTTGTGAAATTTTGCTTTAAAACAGTTACAATTGTGAAATTTGTAATGATTTCTTATATTTCTTTACTTTTATTAATGTAAGCATCAACGCCGGTTAAGAGCTTTTGGAAGCATTATATTTTCCGAAATAATAGGCCCTAAAAGTTGGACAATATAAATTTATAATTAAAATATTATAATATTTGGTTTTCCGAGCTCGCTTATGACTTCCGCTTGCTATTAATAAAATAGCCACACATTACTTGGCCCAACTTGCATGAAAATTATTAGGCATTTTATTTTCTGTTAACATACACATTTTGTACACATATAAGTGCAGATACCTTAATATATTTATTCACATTTTCTAAAAGCATGAAAAGAAGATGTGAGTAAGTGACATATTTAATGCGTGTGTATATATAACAAAATATGTGGATTCATTGAACAATGCATTAGAGCATTCCAAACACATAAGTCTTTGTAATGACTTTTCCACTAAATATTGACAAACAACTTTCCAAAAAGCTTTTGCTCCAATGGATATAAATGTTGATAAAACTTTTTATGTGTGTTGAGAAAGACTTATGAAATAATAAACTTTTGAAGCAAAAACTTTTTACTAGGAGGTCAATATCATTCAAATGACCTATTAAAAAGGTAAAAGACTTTGTAAAAAACTTCCATTGGATGCTCTTAGTCACATGTGCATTAGGAGTCGAGCATGCACTAATTAAAATGGCACATTTAATTTTCATTTAAAAACTTTGTCAAATTATATGTATTTAACAAGCAATGTTATGCCCGCGCGTTGCGGCTGGATATTAGGTATAACCTTTTTTACGTATAAAATAAATTCTTATTTCAATCGATTTTGATTTATATGTTTAGAGGTGACTTATTTGTGGTTCGAATTAAAACAAAGTTAATTGATCTAATAAACATATATATTTCATAAAACTACTTATATAAAATTTAATGAAGTATATATTATTATAAATTTAAATAAAAAAGTAGTTAATAAAAATTCAAATAGTTTATATCAGCATAAGAATAAAGTTTTTAAATAATTAATGGTACTATTTTATTTGATAAGCATCCATATGAGTAAGTGTATGAGAAAAATTTACAAATAAAAGAGTTCAGTAACAAATTTTTCTTTACACTTCGAAACTAAAATAAAGTTAGTAATATATACATATTCTACAAATAGTAACAGTACGCATAATATTTGCTAATCATATGTTTTATGGCAAAATCTAAGTGTTTATATTAAATTAATATTACACTACAAGAAAAAAAACAATTTAGCGACATTCTTAGTGACATAGAATTTAAGTCACAAAATTGTGACAAATTTATTGACACATTTTGTGATGATCAAGTCTTCAACGTCATAAATTATGTCATAAAATACACACAGTCATAAACTTTGTCGTTAATTGTGTCACTAATTTTGTGACTTGTTTAAAAAAGACACTAAACAAGTCACTAATTTGTGACTTGCTCAAACAAGACTCTAAACAAGTCGCTAATTTGTGACTTGCTCAAATAAGACTCTAACCAAGTTGCTAATTTTGTGAAGTGCTTAAAAAAGACACTAAAGAAGTTGCTAATTTATGACTTGCTCAAATAAGACTCTAACCAAGTCATTAATTTGTGACTTGCTCCAAACATAACTCTAACTATGTCGCTAATTTATATGTGGACATTGTTTAAACTCAGCGTCTTATATTTTAAAATATGTAGACTGTTAACTGGGCTAATGTAAAATTTGCTCGTAGAAATGGATACATAAACCACAGTTCAAATAGTTTCTCATATGCTCGTACGCCATACAACCGTAATGTCAAATAGCTCCTCTATCCGCTCATAATCTCATCTACTCGTTATCTCATCCGCGCGCATCTGTAATTTCATACTCGTAATCTCATCGGAAAGTGTTGTATTTGGGGTTTTTGTTAATTGAAACTGTAATTTCATCATCGGAGCAAGTAAGAGGCTAATTAGTTAACGGCGATCATATTAGTCTCCGATCCAAGTTCCATAGCAACGTTAGTCGAATTGATCTCTCCGTCACTGTTACCTAATTGGAAATATGACTCGATCCTTCTCAAATGCTAAGCAACTCTCATCATTCTTCGGAGATCAGCTTTCCGTTGTTATTTCCAAGTAATATGACCTGAATTTGCTTTCTTTTAAGCGTATAATTAGATCTGTGTGTGTTTTGTACAGAGCTTAATCGTTAGCTATAACCTGTAGCTAATTATTTGATGACTGTGTTTGAAATTGTTATTTAGGCGTGGAATTGCGGCCGCACCACATGTAAGTGCGATTGCTGCAGCTGCTGTTGCAGCGGTGATGAAACGGACCGAAGAATCATCGAAATCAACGTCACCGGTTCCAGAATTCCGATCAAATCAGGTTCTCTCTTTTTCAAACTCAGTCCGTCTATTCTCTGCTTAAGGTAATGTTTACAAGACGCGAATTGAATCTGCTACTAGTCCATGAGTCAGTCACGCTCGTCCATTATCTCTTGTCTATAAACCTCAATCCAATTCGATGTTTTCAATGTCTAGTATTTGTTGATTACTTATTCTACCTAACGTATAAATTAGATCCTCTCTATTTTAATTTCAATTGTTTGTTACCAGTTTCATTTTTTAGGTTTAATTTGAAATTGAGTGCTGGAAACCCTAATTTTGAACCTAGAAATCCTATATTTGAATTTCTTTTTGTTGGTTAGTGGTAACCTATAGTAGATAATTTTTTTTGCTACATTGATTAGGTAATTTATCCTCAAAATTACGTAATATTGTCAGATTCAAAGAGGTTTGTGACTTTGTGAGCTGTTCATCCTCAACATTTATGTTTATAATATGTGATTATATTGAAAAATCGGTTTCATAATCTTTAGGTCATTTTAACACCAACACGTCTAGCAATTGTAATGGAATACGCATCTGGTGGAGAACTATTTGAGAGGATATGTAATGCTGGCAGGTTCCCAAAAGATGAGGTTCATAAACAATTATTTGTGTTTTATTTTTTTCATAAAAATGTTAATGTTTGTTGTGTTGCAGGCTCATTTCTTTTTCCATCAACTAATTTTCGGAGTCAGTTACTGCCATAATATGGTAACCATTCGTTCTGTTTTTTTATATAATTACTTACAACCTCCATATATGTATAATTTATGCTTTTATGTAACATAGCAAGTGTGTCACCGTGACCTAAAAATGGAGAACACACTTTTAGATGGCAGCCTTGCTCCCCGTCTCAAGATTTGTGATTTTAGATACTCCAAGGTACTATAATTTTTGGTATTATTTCATTATTCTAAAATACTTAAAAAAAATAAAATTTGGTTATCTTGGTCAGTCCTCTGTATTGCATTCATAACCAAAATCTACTGTTGGAACACCTGCATATATTACTCCTGAAGTCTTGCTTAAGAAAGAATATGATGGCAAGGTAAATCCATTTCTGACATATTAATTATATTATACTATTATAGGTAATTTATCCCAGTATACTATATAGTTTATTTATGTTATTTGATTAATTTATTGTAGTCAGAAACATGCCTAAGGTGAAGACAAACCGTGTGAAATACCCAGAGGGATGGGAACTTGTTGAGCCTGCTCTTCGTGAATTATGTTTTTTTTAATGGACAGATGAGAATGATCCACATGATGGGGAAAATTTCAGGCCGATTTTCAAAATTGCACACCAACAAAGTCGGCATGTGTTTGATCTTTACCATTGCGGGAAAGAAATATCAAAGGGTCTGTTAAATTTATGATATGTAAGATGTAATATAATGTTACTTATTTATATAAATTTAATAAAATATTCCTTGTATTGTCAATAAATTTAATAAAAGGGAGAAAAAAAATAGAAAAAAAGGAAATGATCATCAATTTTATTTATTTATTTATTTATTTTTCAATTTTTGTTTGCAGAACATCGGTATTATGGTTAGTAATCCTATTTCAAGATACACAGATTCTAAAGGTCTTACCCTCAAGAACTTACCAGGTATGACATATTTAATAATGTTAAAATTTATTTTTATTTAAGAATTGTCCGTTAATTATAGTATGCGCTAGACTTCTTTTGCTGGGGCCGTATCGAAGACATGAAGAATTGTTCATGGGGATGGTTGACCTTGGATTGACTATCAGGTAATCCGTATTTCCAGAAAAAAATACCATTGCCATAATTTTTTATTTTTTTATTTTTGTTTTCTGATTTGAAACAACTTATGTGCAACTATTACACATTGAGACAAGATGGATCAAAGCATTCATGCGACACTGAAATTTTCAGGTGAATTCATATTATTTTTTGTTTACGACTCATTTGACTAGTGAAGTCAAACGTCTAAAGTCTACTTTCATTGTTTATAAATTTTATTAAATAATTTAAGCATTTAACTTTTTCTTCTTTATATTAAATTTCAACATCACTTAAATTCTAGAAGCATTGCATTCTTTATGTTGAAAGGAAATGATTTGACCATGAAAAGTTAACTGATACTTATTTCTAACTTTCAGGTTTATTTGATGGCGAAAAGTGTATAACTTTAAGGATACACGAAAAAGACCAAACGATAACAAAACCGGGCCAATCTGCTTCATTGGATACTTCGAGGTCGTCAATAGTCTTTTAGTTAAATATTGAAAAATTGGATTGAAATTTGATGGCACATAGTAGTATTATTAGTTTATGTAATGTACAATATTTTTTAGATATTTGATTTGACAATTGAATATTTTATTGTTAGATTTGTGTTTTTATATATATTATAAATTGGGGTGAAATGCTAAAAGCGTATTGATATTTTTTTTGAACATAGTGACATTTTTATCGACATGAATAGCGACTTTTGATAAAAGTAGTGACATTTTTAGCGACGCGAATTGTGACTTTTGGTAAAAAAAATAGTGACACATTTAGCGACATGAATAGTGACTTTTGATAAAAATAGTGACATCATTAGCGACGTCGGTAGCGACTTTTGATAAATATAGTGACATCTTTAGCGACATGAATATCGACATTTGATAAAAATAGTGACATGATTAACAACATAAATAGTGACATTTGATAAAAATAGTGACATTTTTAGCGACATAAATAGTGACTTTTGATTAAAATAGTGAATTTTTAGAGTCGTGGATAGCGACTTTTGATAAAAATAGTGACATTTTTATCGACATAAATAATGACATTTGATAAAAATAGTGACATTTTTAGCGACATAAATAGTGACTTTTGATAGGGTAGTGACATTTTTAGAGTCGTGGATAGCGACTTTTGATAAAAATAGTGACATTTTTATCGACATTAATATCGACTTTTGATAAAAAAAATAGTGACAGTATAATGAATGTCACTACTAGTGTCTCTACTATTAGAGACATGACGGTGGATGTCACTAAATCAGTGACTTCTTAGTAGTGACTTTCTGGTAGATGTCACTATGAGCGTCACTAGCTTCATATATGTCACTAATGATGTCGTTAATTGTGTCGCTAAAAAGGGTTTTTTTTTGTAGTGTTATAATATTAATGATAACAAAAAAAAGAACCAAATCTTGTTTATTAACTATAAATTTCTATACGTATTAAAAGAACTTATGTATCCAAAGTATTACTTATAAACATTAAATTTATAATAATATTATCACACACAAAAAAAACGAATGTGCATGTGAAGGAAATAGGGAGTAGCACTGTAGCAGCACACTATCTCCTCTTAATAAAAAAAAAGAATAACTTATTGCCACTAAGGCACATCTACAAATGTATAGAATCTTCAGATTAAATTTAAATATTTCATTTATGAGCAGTAACTTACTATGGTAATTGTATTATATAAATAAATAAATATAAATAACAAAAGTGTACCTTCTCTTTAATTTGCATCAAGAATTGAGCATAGGTAGCATTCTTTTCATTGCCAATGACAAAAGGTCTGAAGGTGGGTTGCATGGGGTAAGGCAAGGCCTGCAAGGCATAACAGAATATAGCTATGGAGAATCCACCTTCGACTTCCAATTCTTCGTTCACATTCACAAACTCAGTGAAGCCTAGTTTTTTTGGAACCCATACAATTAATGTTTTGCATGGGGTTTCCTGATCTTGCTTCCCCACGTTCCAATTTGCCCCTATAATGCCTTGTATACGAATAATTTATAAAATAAATCAATTATAAGTTTATAGGTAAATGCTCAAAGGTAATCATTAATTTTTGTGTAGTCTTAAAAGATACTCCGTAAATATTAATCAATCATTAATAATATCTAATGATCAAGATAAATTATTTTTTATTTTTTATTTTTCTAATTGTTTTATTATATTTTTCGTTAAAAACTACTCCCTCCGTCTCACAAAAAAGTTCTCATTTCTCCTCTAAATTTTGTCCCACAAAAAAGTCTCATTTCTCAAATGTGAGGGGTCCACTTAATAATATAATATTATTACCGATGATTCTACCAATAAAACACTTTCTCTCTCCAATATAACCTTATATTATAATCAAAAGTATTATCAAGTACCTCACCACTAACTTTCTCCTAAAAGCTTGTGCCCAAGAGAAATGAGAACTTTTTTGTGGGACGGAGAGACTATATTATTTGATAATAACGTATGATAATCACATGTGATTATGTACTTAATCACATGTGATATTATTGTACAATAACATATAATTGTATATTTAATCACATATGATGTTTTAATACAATCACATGTGATTGTCATAGAAAACAACATAATTAACCATACAGTACAACCATTTTCATTTTATTCGTTCTTAATTGACGACCCACAAAAAATATCATTAGCATTCCCCCAAAATTACATGGTACGTACGTGTGTCAAGTTATATGATTCGGATTTTAGAGTAAGATTCTAGAGAGAACACTTTTCTGGGAGAGGATTTAAAAAACAAAATATACAACTTCGTCCAATGAATTTTCACACTTTTTCTCTCTTTCTAGCCTTTTACCTTTCCAAATATATATTATTACACCTATATATTTTAAGAGAGGTGATTTTTACAGATCAATTTTTATCCATATAAAGTAATTTAATATCAAAAGACCACCATGACATTCAGTGGCGAATCCAGTACCAAATTCAACCGGGGCTTTTATAAAATTTTAAGTGGGAACTATATAAAAATGATACACTAATTTTTTTAATCAAATTTTTTTCCACATGAGGATCATTAACCAAGTGGTGGTCATGCACCCCACTTGGATGAGCATAGATCCGCTTCTTTTCTTTTTCTACACTTTGCATTTCACTCCTTCCACTAAAGACATTATTGTCATTTGATATAATATTGTTCTATATAGATAAAATTTATCCAATAAAAATCACCTCCAATATTTTAATCCCAAATGATGAGGTTAGTAGGGTTACCTATGTATATGATGATGGACTCTTATGTTCAAGAGCCCACGTTGGAGCCGCTGGCACACGGGGATCCGCCAAAGTCATGACCTCGCCAAAGTCATGACCTGTCAAAGTCATGACCGCCTGTCAAAGTCATGACGCCTGTCAAAGTCCGCCTATCAAGTTATCACCGGCCGGTCATCATCGCCTGTCAGGATGGTCAGAAGCGCATGTCTTATTGGCCGTCATAATGGCGCTTCATGACTGCTTTATTGCGGGCGTTACACAATCATTGACATCGTCATAATGGCGCGTCATGATCGCTTTATTGCAGTCATGATGGCCAACGTTCCATATACTGAGACGGGCCATATAAATACATGGCCTAACTCATTGTTAACACACACTGAAACAGATCAATAAAGCCTAAAACACAGAGATAACATACTCTCACTTTCACCTTCGCACTCAACCTCGATCACCCTAGGTTCGCCAAGAGCTTGTTGGGTTTGCACTGTGATCATCACAGGAGATCCAAGGTTGACGTCGCCTGGTCTTTGTGTTTGACAATCGTTGTTCGAACATTGGCGCCATCCGTGGGACCCGTTTTTCAACGGCGTTTCACTTTTCCAAACTTTTTTTTTTCTTCCTCAATAATCACACCTTTCCTATGGCGGATACACAGCCATCGCTGATCACTTCTTCATCGCCATTAATAACCACTACCGTGATTACCACTATACCCGAGGCGGTGATAACCTCGCCTAGTCGTATCATGGAACCATACGTCGATTCTGAGTGGACGGTGTCGGATGTCAGGACACAAGGGTATCCCTCTTTAACAAGTCCACTTTTCTCCACAAGGCTTGTTGGATCAAGTTCGTTTACCTCACCACAGCCAGTGACGTCCATCCCTTCATTTCAGCCTCTTTTGTCCCACGGGACAAGCTCTCAGGAGGATGGCACGGATCCGGTCAGACAGCCTGTTTCCACCTTTCCACAAACCGCTACGCCAGGAGTTCGGGAGGATCCAATTGTGGAGTTACTCCGAAGGTTGGCTCAGAGTACTCAGCCACCACCGCCTCCTCCACCACCTACTTCATCGGACCTGTTGTCTCAGTTGGTGGCGGCGTTGCGCCCAGCACCGCAGCCAACGGTTGTTCAACCAGTAGATCCGTTGTCACAATTATTGGAGCAGTTAAGACAACCACCCATTCACACTCCACCACCACCTCCACCACATGATACATCTAATGATATGTTGCGCGTGTTGCAAGCACTCGTGGCAGCAGCCGCACCACCCCGAGCGGCCACTATGCCTTTGTCGGTGGTTAGTTCGAAGTTTTGTGACTGGGTGGCCAGATTCCCTCTCCCAAATAAACAAAAAGTTCCGTCCATAGTTGGTACTTACGATGGTACACGGGATCCCGATGACCACCTTGCTCTTTTTGAACAGGCCATTATGACCGAGAAATGGCTAGACCCAGTCGCTTGTCACATGTTCCCTGGCACGTTGCAGGGTTTCGCTCGTGATTGGTTTGCTGACTTACCGGAGAGGAGTATTCAAGACTTTGCAGATCTAAAGGCTAAATTTGTGACTCACTTTATCCAACAAAAGAAGCAGCAGAGAACTCATATAGAAGCACATTTGCTGCGACAAAGGGAAGGCGAGGGGTTACGCGACTTCATTCAGCGTTACACGCAGGAGTGCCAGAAAATTGTCGCCTTACCCGAAAGCCAACAAATTTCGGGTTTTACCCTCTCATTGCTTCCAGGACAACTGCAAGAAAAGTTAATCAAGAGAACTCCGATTACTTTCAAAGAAGCCACGGACAGGGCATATGACTATCTAAGGTCAAAAGAAACTGTCTCCCTGACAAGAGAGGTAGGCGGCAAGTCATGGACCGACACGTCAGATCGCATGCTTGAAGCTCTAACTGGTGATCATCAACGAGATGAAAGGAGCAACCGGAGGTTTGGCCCATACGATAAACATCCGTCTGAGCGTGCTCTTAGCAAAACACCAAAAGAAATCTTGATAACAGAGCAGGTGTGCGCTACCTTCACACCTCCACCCCAAATGGAGCATAGGTCGGGTACGAAAAACATGAATAAATACTGTGATTTCCATGAAGATCATGGACACGACACGAATGCCTGTAGAGAGCTAAAAAGGGAAATCAGGCGGGCTTTGGAAGAAGGCAAACTAGAACACCTTGTCCCTGGCGCTAAGCAGCAAGCAAATAAACCTCCACTTAAGAAGAGTTATGCCTGGCAAAAGAAGGGGGAAGACACAGAACATCCCGGACCACCTGATGGTCATATCCTCATGGTACATGAGGGAGCCAATATTAACTGACCTATCAAGGTGCGATAGTCTTTACTGTCATTTTTTCCTTTATATTTTCAATACATGTTTCCAAGCACATGGAATGTCATGGTCATGCATGAAACTGGCGATAATAGCATTTGGTCTGATCTTGTATCCCAATATTATCTCACAATATCATTTTTCTATGGTTTTTGCATAAACAAATAAATATTGAAATAAGGATTCAATACAAAAAGCATAAGGCCACAATAGACATCTCAGTCTAAAGCCAAACATGCACTCTCATTACGTACAATGTTACAACTAGAACACGCATGTGCATGTACACAACTAAGAACACAGTTCAATACAACATGTATGAAGCCAAGAAAGACAACCTTGTCTGGCCAAATAACATACAATCATACTCGTCTTTTAATCTACTTGATAAAAGATAAGCACTTCTCACTGGGAAGCGACAATCCTCGCGAGTAAACAAAGTAAAGGTTAACCAACAAAAGTGCCATTGGCACAGTGTCACAGGCACAATATGAAGCATACATCTGAGATACTCAAATCCACCCAGGTCATTGGCATACAAAGGCATCATGGGCTCTCAAGAAAGTGTCATACGAACAACCAAATATACACATTGTCATGCACACCCAAGACGGTGTCATGGACACAACATCCATAATAAAAAGATAAAAACAACAATGTGTTATTGGCTTGATCATCCAATAAAACATTATTTTTTCAAAGAAAAGCAATGGACAAGCAAGTACTGTAAGTGTTTAAAGCTTGAAAACCCAAACCGGTCGGCCTAAACCCTAAAAACCGCCGGTCAAGGCGATAACCTGCCGGTCAAGGCGATAACCCGCCGGTCAACACGATAACCCGCCGGTCATCCGGGCACTCTAAAACCACAACGGCCTAAATCGTATACCCTAATAACCGGTCGACATAGGTTGAAACCCTACCGCCGGCCTAAACCGAACGCCCCTAACAAGTTCAACCTAGGCTAAACCCTAATCCGCCAGACTGCATCTAAAACGTCGGTTGTTAATCAACTCAGTCTTCCGGCTTGCTTTATATCGACCGGTCCCTTGCGAGCCAACAACTTACGACCGCCGGCCGGACACCTAAAAGCCGCCGGTCGAAAATCATCAAACCGCCAGTCCACATAGGCTAAACACGAAACCGTTAGCCTAAACCCTAAATCGCTATCCTAAACCTAAGCCTAAAGGGTGCGAAGCCGGCTAAGTGTCGATCGTACCAAAAATCCATAAGACGCCGGTCGCCTTCTGCAGCCGCTGGTCACCTTGCCAGCCTGGGCCGCCGGTCAGCTTGCGAACAGCCGGTCCCCTTCATTGACCACTTGCGAACCGCCGGTATAAGTGTATAAGGGTAAGCAGGGACTTTATCGGTAGATACGAACATTAACCGCCGGTCTACCTAGGCTAAGCCTTGACCGTCGGTCTAAACCCTAAACCGCCGACCGGACCACTTAGCAGCCGGTCACCTTGCGCAGCCGGTCTGCTACGTCTGCTTGTACCGTAGGTCTCGCCTACGCTCGCCGGTCTCGTCTACGCCTGCCGGTCTCGCCTACGGGACGGAGGTCGCCAGCTACACCCTAATCGCCAGTCGCCTAAAGCGCCGGTAACCCTAAAACTGCCGGTCTCGCCTACGGGTCGCAGGTCGTCGGCTACACCCTAACCGCCGGTCGCCTAAACCGCCGGTCATAATCCTAACCACCGGTCAAGGCCGGACGTAACCCTATAATTGCCGGTCAAGTTGCCCGCCCGCCGCTGAACCGCCTATACCGCCGGTCCACTACGTGCCGACTACTTATGACCATCGATTGGCCTTGGGCAGCCGGTCGTATTCCTTGCGGCCGCCGTTCTCGGGCAGCCGGTCCCTCACCTAGTCGCGGATCGTCCGCCGGTCGCTGCCGGTTTGGTGCGCTGCTTGCGTCCGCCGGTTGTCTTGTATCGGCGTGTCGGTTCACTCAAAATAAAAAAAAAAATAAAAAAAAATATATATATAGTAAATAAAAAACGGAAAAAGACATACGAATGATGGTAGTTACGACTTGCAAATCAATGTTTTGGCAAATCCTAACTCGGGGGCATGATGAGGTTAGTAGGGTTACCTATGTATATGATGATGGACTCTTATGTTCAAGAGCCCACGTTGGAGCCGCTGGCACACGGGGATCCGCCAAAGTCATGACCTCGCCAAAGTCATGACCTGTCAAAGTCATGACCGCCTGTCAAAGTCATGACGCCTGTCAAAGTCCGCCTGTCAAGTTATCACCGGCCGGTCATCATCGCCTGTCAGGATGGTCAGAAGCGCATGTCTTATTGGCCGTCATAATGGCGCTTCATGACTGCTTTATTGCGGGCGTTACACAATCATTGACATCGTCATAATGGCGCGTCATGATCGCTTTATTGCAGTCATGATGGCCAACGTTCCATATACTGAGACGGGCCATATAAATACATGGCCTAACTCATTGTTAACACACACTGAAACAGATCAAGAAAGCCTAAAACACAGAGATAACATACTCTCACTTTCACCTTCGCACTCAACCTCGATCACCCTAGGTTCGCCAAGAGCTTGTTGGGTTTGCACTGTGATCATCACAGGAGATCCAAGGTTGACGTCGCCTGGTCTTTGTGTTTGACAATCGTTGTTCGAACACCAAACTATATGTATATATCAGTTAGAAAAGGATCACTTTGTCCTTTCTAATTAGGAACAGACAAAGTTAATAAAAGTCTGTAGGCCTTACTACAATTTCACAGGTCACATTCAGACTAAAATTTAGACCAGCAATGCTTCTAATTTTACAAGATTTTTATGCTAGAAATTGTTATCTTCATAAATCGACAGTATTTGGAAGAAATTCAAGAAAACTGATGATGAGACACTTAATTAATAATAGTTTAAATTCATTAGACTTAAGCTATGTTGCCCAATATTAAACTCGATCTTGAAACTTGCTATTAACACTCAGAAATATTTCCAAAATTATAACATATATACCTGCACATACATCGTAGAAAGAGCCATACGTTGTTCGATCTGGAGAAATATAACTGCAAGTACAAAGGCACACGTATTTCGGAGAAAATTCCAAAATAATGTCCCACATTCCGCATTTTAGATTCAAAAGTCTTGTTGTTCCTAAAGAGCAAAAGGATCCAAAAATAGAGAGAATAACGACTTTGAAATGATTCCTATTCCATATCGGTAAACATATGACTAACGGTGAAGTAACAAGGGTGAAATTCCCAAGAGATCTCGGGTTCAATCCTCGCTAGGAGAAAAAAAATCCTCTTGAGGTTCACCTGCGCCGACTCCGGACTACCCGCAAAACGGGTTTTCACCCTGCGATTAGTCGGCTCGCAAAGCGAGTCGGAACACATGATATAAGAAAAAGAAAAAAGCCTTGTATAAGTACAACATAAATATAATTTATAATAACAAAAAAATATCAAATAATTTTATAATATTACAACAAGACACAAACAGAACAAATGCAATAGTTAATTTACATATTGAATGATGTTTACATTAATTACAACTAAAACTTAAAAGATTAAATATCTTGACTTCTTTGAACTGTTCAAACAACAAATCAAAAGCTTTTATTCTCATTGATGCAGATTTACACAACAAAACATAAAGAATAAAGAATAAAGAATAAATAATAAATAATAAATAATATACTTCGTATAAAGGTTTCTATCATGTTATCCTCTGTTCGTACCAAAACCCCTCGACTAATTAATAGATTATAGCTTATTTGTTTTGTAGCTTTGAAGAATTCACTGGATTTATAACCAGTAATTAAGACTTTTTAAAACTGAAACATTTCAAGTATCATTATGCTAATGGTATCGAATTACCGAAGAGAAGTGAGGAGCAACTAAAGTTATCGTTAGCATAAGTCTAATAGATAATCCCAACTGTCTATTAATAATATTCTATAATCGAATTGTACGAAATACATAATATCAAGTTAGAGGGCGTAGAACAACAAATACACGAGAGGGAAGTAGCTAAGGGGATATCAATACCCCTAACATTGTAAGAACTTGCATACCAAGAAGATATAAATAACAATTTCGGGCGAGAAGAATAAAAGACGCAACTATATGTTTCCATTATTATGAAGACGAATTTGTTTAACGTCCTATTTTATTTATGATTTCGACATAATTATTGTATTATGGTTTCCTAGTTCAGTATTTAAAACTCTACTTTTATTACTTTATTTGATATATTACAAAGTAGAAGACCACTAAAACGATAAATTAAAAGGAAAAATCATGCCAAACCAGATTCAAACCAGTGTTCTGAACCTGTTTCACACCAATCCGGTGTGGATTTGGTCTGAACAGGTTTCAACCAGATGCGTACGAAACTAACCCAAACAAGATTCAACCCAAACCAGATCTGACCGAGGATGGCCGAAACTGACCCAGTTTTGAAAGAGGCCCATTTTGAAGGGGGAAAAAGCAGTTTGTACAGCACTAATCCCAATTGTCTAAATCATATCCAGCCCAATATCTAATTAAACTAGAGATACCCAAAAACCAAACAAAAGGCCCAGTGGGCCTACCAGAGGCCTACAGCTCTTTCATCGGCTGATGTGAAAAATCTCTTCCATAATCTTACTCAAGTACTATTTATACAGAAACACTTTCAAATTTTCATGTTTCATCAAATTTGGTGCAATTTTCTTTTTCTTTTTCAAATTGAATAATTTCCGCCAAGAGGAACTTCATCTGCAGGTATGTGTGGTTTACAGTTTAGTTTTTTCAGATTTGTTACCCAATTATATATCTTATTGTTGTTCATGACAAGTTTTAAGAAAATTTCTCCATATCTTTTATGTAAATTTCTCTTCTCCATGCTTTGTTTGCAATCTTGAAGCTTCAAGATGTTAAAGTATGAGTTTTGTACTTGTAACAGATGGTATATAAGTTTATTGAAGATGATAGTTATTCTGTGAAATTGTGTTATTACTTATTACGCATTTCTATTTGAAATTTTGAATGCACACCACATGTTTGATAAAATGTCTCAGGCACAACTGTACCTTTACAACCTAAAACAAAAGAACAGCAAGACTTTATAACCTACATTTCTCACTTCTATATATGCATCGTTCTTGTATCTTATGTATCTATAGAAATTTGTAGCTATAATAGATTTACCAGATAGCAATGACTTTTCTTTGATGCTATTCTATTTCTAGCAACGGATTCTATTTCGTTGCTATTTTAATGATGTAGCAACGACTTTACACAATTACACCAATGACGGAATTGCAACAACTTGAAGCCTTAGTTCTAAGTAGCAACAACTTGAGAATTTTAGCATTGGATCTTTAGTTTCAAACGAACAATATACCAAATAATTACACGTTTCATTGCTAACATCATATATTGATATACCAAATAAACACCCCTACAAAAATATACCTACATTGTACATACTAATCAGCTGAATTTAGCTCAAACTTAACCCCAAGTCACTCCGATATTGCAGTTCGTTAAACTTCTCATGGGGGCTCGATATATAATTATATATACATATTTGGCGGGTTTTTTTCTCTAATCAGTTGGCTAAAACATCTAGAATATGTCGATGAGTGTCTAGTCATCTGTTGATATGGGAAGGATTTTTTTCTTAACACGCCAACCGGAAATTTCTGAGGAGATAATAGCGACTATAGTCACGATCCCCATGAATACAAATAATCCAATAAAACTCTGAACATCAAGACTTCGTGGAAGGGGTCGATCAGGTTTGGATTTATCACGAGCACGGAATCCAAGATATTTTTTCTTCATTTCCGTCATAGTATCACTTTCGGTGACGTTAAGGACCGCCCTTGAAAAAAACGGATGTAAAGGAGATCCACGAGGGAAAGCCTGATTTGGTAAGCATATGAAGTTAGTGAATTGATGTACAACAAAATACTAAACTACCATTATCAGTTACACAAATATTAATGACTACAATACCCCTACTTAGGATGAAGCCAATGTATTAAAAAAACACCTAATAATCAACGGGACCAATCTGTGTTTGGTTTGTGACTCTACATCATTAGTGTGTGTGTGTGTGAGAGAGAGAGAGAGAGACTCACAAATGCATGTCCGGATTCCTGGGTTATGGGGCCAAACTTCATGTATTCAGAGCCATACTTTGACAGAAAGAGATCGATGTAAGGGAGGTCATCGAACACCACATTTACGGTGCCATTCGTCAAAGCATTTTTATATTCTTCAACGCTCTTGAGAGGCACACCGGCATTATTGTACTTTTCCATTATATACTCTTTTAGATAGGAACCCGCGTGATATCCAACTTTTTCATAATTTGGTGGTAATGTGGGACGCATTTGATCTATTGTCAGCCATGCGGACAAAGTAGCTGTGAAAATCTGAACTATTATGAAGATCGTGCTTAGCCACAGGACAAGCACAACCTTAGAGTTCCTATTCACTATCTTCCCTGCCAAATTAAAAAAAAAACCATTAATTATGAGGAATTAGTTGGGTTTGGATTAGCAGGTTCGGGTTGGCAGGTTGGTACCCAAACCCGACAAGTTTAATTAAATTAAGACCTAACACTCAGTTATCTATAGATCTCAAATTAATTAGGTACCTTCATTGAAGTAGAATGTTGAAATAGGAAACCAGATGATCATTTTTGGTATTTGATAGAATGGGCCTGCAAATACGGGGTTGTCAACTCGGTATTCCAATATTGCAATTGCAGCTCCAATGTAGATACAGGCAGCAACTATTGTGATCCATAATCTCCAGGTAAAAGGCCTTAGAAAAGTCCACAAGGTTTGATTCCACTCGTGTGAAGCACGAACTAGCATATAAACTTCAGAACTCATATGCGAAAATGTAAAATCAATGAATTCAGCTCGCTTGGCGCGGATTACAACATCTGCAGCGACTGCATGACACTTCTGCAAGAAACAAAGTTAAGAAATGAGTTTAATTCATATTTACCAAAATCACTACAGATTTGGTATGCCGTTTGCGAACCATATACTCTATGGTACGCGATTTAGTACGCTGTCAAAATCGATACAGTTTCTGACGAAATTCGTACCAAATGTTATTGAAATCGTGAACACGACCTATCTAATTCGCGAATTGATGAGCGATTTCATCAATTTGATTGTTCGATTTCACTGAGCGGGAAAACAAATTGGAAATTGAATCTTAGATTTTTGGTTGAACCCGTTGGGGAAATTATCAATCTGTCAACGATTCTACACTCCTTTAATCGAACATTTATTTTACTTCTAAAATACGCTGTTCACTTATAATTTCAAAAAAAATAATGCATACTTGAAAGTCCCAAATTTATTCAGATTATAAGGAGGATTTTGGTTCGTTGAAATTCCCTGGAATGTGTGGGAATTGGAATCTAATTATATGAAGGTGATTCTCCTTCCCCCCTCAAACGTGTATTCCTCAATTTACACCAATCGTCCCTTCACCTATTCCCTCTCATATTTCCCTCTCTTCTCTCCACTCTATTTGTTCTTCGAAAAACCTTTCTTTTCCAACAATGGTAGGCCAATCAAGCAGTGAAAGAGGTACAAATGATGGAGAAAACGACTGCAATAAAATGTACGGTATGTGTTTTGTGTATTTATGATTTTTTTTGAATTTTCTTCTTACCGAACTTCATGATCACTTATTTACAGAGCATCACCATTGCGCCCATCATGTGAGGTGCATATGGGTCACTTAATAGATCTTTTAGACGTTCGTTTGACAGAGGGACGTCGAGTGTAACAAATTGAATACAACAAGGACTTCTGGTGTAATAAAAGAAGTTAAGGGACTCCGGCTGTAATAAGTGGCAAACCACAGGGACCTTTCGTGTAATTTACTCTTTAGAAGGGAAAGGGAAATTACGATTTTGCCCATCATGTGAGGTGCACATGGGTGATGGGTCACTTAACGGAAGTTTTAGACGCTCGTTTGAGAGAGGGACGTCAGGTGTAACAAAATGAATACACCAGGGACTTCCAGTGTAATAAACGAAGATCAGGGACTGTAGCTGCAATAAGTGACAAACCACTTACTTCGTGTATTTTACTCTAAATTTTATTTAATAAATAAAGTCCACTTGCCAACTTGAAGGGAAAAATACTTTTTACTTTACGTAATTGAAACTTCCTGTATAATTTTTAAATATTATATCATTAGATAGGTTATGGGCAACAAGTTTATCTTTTTCACCAATACCATTAGGCTAGAAGTCTTGGGTACTTTTAAAAATAATTAACCACACTTTATTCAAAATGTGCGGGACACATTCCCCACTAATCATCCAATTAATCTAATTTAATCATCATTATAATTTGTTACCTTAAAAATCATGAAACCCAAAGTGTATTACTTATTTTGAATTGGATGAAGTATATATGTTTAAGCTGAGGGGCTTAAAAAGAAAAAAAACAAAGTGTATCATTTTATGTATTTTCTGATTCGACCGGTCAGTCCAACCCGTTAATAGAAAATATTGATTTTAATCCTAAATTCAGATTTTAAGTGGGTCCCTAAAAAAACACCCAATTTTTACAAAGGGTTTTAAAAACAACTCATTTTTCAAATACTTTCAAATTTCAACCCACTTGTGCATAAAAAAAAAACTCTCTTTTGGTTGCTAGAATGTATCTGGCTTACGTGACACGTGGCAGCCAGTTAAACGTCCAGTGTCATTTTGACGTTAAATAAGCTTGTAACTTGAGCTTCGGATCCCTACACTATTAATTACAATATAAATGGCCTAACATATGCGTATATAAATGTAGGAAAATGCTAATGACAGCCTTTAGGGCTGTCATTAAGAAGGCAAAATACACAAAAGATAACCCCCTGAATTTTAGGAATATTACTTTTTTAATCAATGTACAAACTTTTTATGCATGTTAGTGACAGCCCTAACGGCTGTCATTGTCAAAACCCACAAATGTATTCAGAAATATGTACCTTTCCTTTAATCTGCTCTAGAAGTTGATTATAGGTACCATTGCTTTCCCCTTTGTCGTTAACGAAAGCTTTGAATATAGGCTCAACTTTGAAAGGTAACAATTGTAATGCGTGACAGAATATGGCTATGGAGAATCCATCTCGAACTTTAGAATCTTCGACCTTTATAAACTCGGTAAACCCTGTTTTCGGCACCCACACCACTAATTCTGGGCATGGACCACTTTTTCCTTCCTTGTTCATCTGCCATTTTGGCCCTATAATATCTTTTACAAACAATCACATACAAAACAAACCCACTGAAAATCGATATCATTAAGAAAAATAATACTTCGTAATAAGAACTTGTGACAGCCTAAACAAGTATTATATTATACTAATTGTAAACAGTGGGTGCAATAGCAATAGCATGTTCACCATGCAACCCCTGAAATTTGTGAGAATATTTTTCAAAATTTTTAATTATTTTTTTTGTTATCTTAGGTGACACCCGTGAGAAAAAATGTGCAACATGTGTCCCCCTCAGTTTTTTTCCTGGATCCTCCATTGAACATACCTGCACATACATCTTCCTGCCCATTATCACGTTGCTCCTTGATCGATCTTCTCCTGCGTCTAGATCGATCTTGAATGGTTGTTCTCATCATGGTTTCTTTAGAGCGAACTTTGGAATACGGTGGCTGTGTTAAAATTTTATCTGCTGCAACTATGGACACGTTGGTGGAATCAGCTAAGAAATAAATAGCTAGCAGCCCAACCAAGAACTTGAAGGAAACCGAGTAGTTTTTGTGCGCCATTCTATCTGATTAGTTGTATCAGTCAAGCTGAATCTTATGTTAGTCGTCATATATATAGTAATTCAGTTTCTGCTTGAAATTAATTGACCAGTTCTAAAACTCTAGAATGTAATCTGACGTGGGCTGAAAAATGAGAAACATATATATGGGACCCGTTGATTCAAATAATATCACTGATTTTGAGAATACTAAGAATTTTGAGAAAAAACAAAACTCAATTTTCTTAAATAAAAAACTACCTCTTCCAAAGTTTAAACAAGCTCAAAATTTTTGAACCGGACCATAAAACATAAATAGTCTGGAAACGGGACATAAAGGATCGAATAACTCAATAAAGTTATTATAAACTCAGATCTACTAACACAATAAGTTACAGCGGATTAACACTTATGTTATTAGATTAAGAACAATGTAAACTGTAATCGAATGAGAATAAAACGAAGAACACAGTTTATCACAAAAAGCTTCAATGTATTAATTCGTTCGATCAATACACGTATAACTAACTCTACTAGAATCTCGGACTTGATCTGTTCCAGATACGCTCATCAGTAGTAAATCAGATCATCAGTAGTATTTGCCTTTAGCAGTAGTAACTTCGAGATCAGTAGTAACTTCCTTCAGTAGTAATTCAATCTTCAGTAGTATATCATTTATGTCCCAACATAAAACAAGTTCAAATTATTTAAAAAAAAATAAGTATGCATATAACTTTACAAAAACAGTATTTTTAGGCCTTAAAGTTCCGTAAACCGCCTACGGCCATTTACCAGCACGTAGCCCTCATCGATATTTATGGAACTTTTTGACTCGTCAAACGCCTGAAACAAAGACCCAAGGTAAAAGTTATGTCCATTTCAGTGCATTCACTTTCTTCACGCGGTCCTAGGTTCAAAGAACAAAAGGGTATGTTCCTCCATATTTGAGCATGCATCATTAAATACTATATTCTAATTTTTTCTCTTAAATTATACAAGTTTGTTCTTTTATATAATTTATTCACAAGAAATATGTCAGGATCGAATAACAATATATTGACTAACAGATCTACTCACAATGAGAAGTTACAGTGAATTAACACTTATTGTGAATGAAAGAATTATGAATGAATAACTATAAATATGAATACGAATATAAGAACACAGTTATTACAAAAAACTTCAATGTATATTCATTTATCGAACAATACACACGTATGTTTACAATTCATAAGGACCTATTTATAATAGTCCTTGAAACCTAAAGCTTTAACCTAGTTATTCTAGGAATAGATTACAATGCAATTTTAAACAAATTCAATCTTCTAAACAAACTTCCTAAAATCTCGGACGTGATAATCTCTGTAAATAGCTTGATCAGCATTAACTTGAACGATTAGTAGTAATATCGAAATCAGTGTAAACTTTATCTTCAATATTATTTGCATCATCAGTATCAACTCCTTAGCAACGTTAAGTAGTTGATCTGTATTAACCATATAGCAGCATTATCTTTATTTCAACATTAACATTCATATCCTCGATAACTAACAAGTCAGTAATAGTCATAATGTCACTAGTAATCATAAGACCAGTACTAATGGGATCACCTTTTTGATACAATCATTACTAATGATTTCATCAAGGGTAGTGATTTTGGGACCACACAAATTACTTCATCTACCACAGTGTACAACTTTTAAAGCATATTGTACAAGTACTGTAAAATAGTGATTGTGGTGTTTGAAGTAATTTATGTGGTCCCAAAATCACTACCTTTCATCAATACTAAATCTTTTATCAATATTAACTATCTTGTCAGTACTAACTTCTTTATATCACAACAAAATAGTATTAGTGGATTACACATATCATATCATGAAGCAAGCATAATATCATTTCTCTTTATTCACCATGAAAACCTCGACCAATTCAGCCTAGACATTTCAATGAAAGATCGATAGTGATACTTGTCTTCTGAAATTTGACAATGTATATTTGATATTTTCAATTCTTTTACTAGTTAGCTCATCAATAGACTAAATTTTTGGCATTATCAGCTACGACATTTTCTAGCTTCTTGTTGGTTTTCACATTGAAAATTTTCTTTGCCGTTCAAAAAAATCTATCAAGTAGGGTTCTTTGTAAATCACTGACAAATTCTTGTCGATTTAATAACCGAATTAAAATAATCCATTAAAGTATGGATCATATTAGAAAAGTGTTCAATTGACGTAACCTCGTTGTTAAAAGTGAAACACAGAGGTTACATTATTTCATGTATAACTGAAGCATATTCAGGATCTCGCTTTTAAAATAAAAAAGAATTCTGAATATTGCAGATTTCTAATTGGGCTAGGCAATTTCCAAGCAGCTGCAGAATGCCTTGCTGCTTAAGAGTTTCGAAGATAACGACGTTTTTAGATTTCATTATTAGATATTCATTTTCAGTTGAATTATGGAGTATATTATTTTCATGTCAATTAAGTATATTTTAAAATATTCTGTTAATTAATTCAAGTTATTCTCAAAAAGACCTCGACCAATTCAACCCTAGAAATTTCAATCAAAGATACTGATACTTGACTTTTGAAATTGGAATCAATTCAACACTTTAGGGGTGTCATTAAAATGTTAAAACATGTAATTAAAGACTTTTACACTAATCTATAAGCAACCCATAAATTTTAAGAATTAAAAACAGCTTTTAGAAATGTTATTAAAAAAAAAACTATTTATTTTTTAGTTTTATCTATATTTTATATTTTATCTTTATATTTACGACATCGTTCATCTTTATTCTTATTTTTGTCAGACATCTTCGACCAAAAAAGAAGAGGTTAAGAACCGTCCCCGTTGACCAATGACCAGTGAGGTTGAAGTCCTTAATGAAAATCCAAGTGGCCGGAAATAAATTACAGATTCCGATTATTGATCATGCGAGTGTGTATATGTGTATATGAATGGATTATAGAAAGATCTCAACCACACATTGACACATACACGAAGAATGAGTTGACCGGAGGAAAGTAAGAGGAAATTTGGTTATACGAACTCTTAAAATTAATAATGCCATACTGAAGAAGTTTTTATTTTAGAGAGTTATTATATTAATTTAAAGAGTTTTGAAGTAATTATATTGTATATACCAAACAAAGAAAACAAATTAGTCTATGCTTTTTATAATATCGTTGCAGCGAACCTTAGGTCTCGACAAAAAATAGTAACTACTATTTCAAATGCATTGGAAGTCAATAATGACTTTTAAGTACAAGAAACAAGAGGAACAAATGTGTTCAATGTTTTCTTAAGCAAGTTTGACATATATTAATTTATGATTTTTTTTGAACGAAAATTATAAAGGGATCTCTCAAAAAATTATTATCTTATTTTATCGAGCTTTTCAATATTTTACATTGTCCCAAATTGGGACCAAACAAATTTATTATTTAAAAAAGTTTATTATTTTGTTGAGTATTAATTTAAGGGTTTTGATAATAACAGTCCTTAGGGTTATCAATAAATGCATAAAAAAATTATATATTAATTTAAAGTAATTCATAAAATGCAGGTCACAATTAATTTACTTAATATGGACGGTGACAATTAATTTCTTCTCATTGGCAATTCGATATTAATTTGAAGAGTCATCAACTATTTTAAAATTTTATTATTCCTGCGTCTCAAATTTATTGTCCACTTTAAAAAATCATATAATTTAAGAAAAATACATTAATTATATTATGTCGCCAATCAAATTTTTTCTTTCTCACTTAAATGTTTTCTGATTGGTTGAAATTTAGGAAAGACAGTCTTTGTGGGACAAACTACAATAGTATAGTAGATAATAAAAATGAGACGGAGGAAGTATTAAGTAAGAAACGATATCGCTTCCTACTTTGAGTAGTGCCAAAACGGGCTTCGCTCCTCTTTGGTTTCCACTTCAACTTTGACTTTTGAAAGATTGATGGCATGGTATCATTATTGGTTTTTCCATTTACTTTCCTGAAATGTAAACTGAGAAGGGAAGGATTATTTTTTGTGGATATTGATATTTTGTGTCTATATGTATGTATTTAATGTATAAATATTAAGTGAGGGTATGAAGATAATTAGTGGATTTCACATATCAATCATATGAAGTAGGAATATTTAATAGGAAACAATATAAATTTTCATTAAGTAATTCAAATATTTGTCGGTGGCTATTCACAAATGGTTACTGACTGATAAACCAAAGGGCTTATAGCCCAGTTGAAGGGTTTTGAAAAGCACAATATCACTGATTCAATCCATAAAATGGTGTTTGATGATGATTTTGAGGAGAAAAGTGAAGAAGATGGATTAGGGCTTTTAGAGAGAGAAAGTAGAGAGATGGTAGAGAACAATTGCTGGAATGTTAAATTGATTAATTGTGCAAAAGTTAAGGAATTAAGCCTTACACTTTGGTATTTATACCATGGCTTAATTCCTTGTTAGTTAGGACCATTTCCTAAATAAAACTTAACATATATACAATGTTACACTTTACCCCCTAGACTATCTATTACAACTTTCTAGTACCTAACAATCTCCCCCTTTGTAATAGTAGACTAGTTTGCATATCTTTGAAGACTTCTGTGTTTGTAAGGATGGAGCTGAGAATTGAACCGTTGAGCAGTTATGTTGATAAAACAGCATCAGCCTTTAATCATCAGTGACAGACATACTTTTAATCGGCTTTTCAACCAATAAAAAGTATTCCAGAAGACTTCATGCAAATCGACTGAATGTAGACCCATAGATAGAGCGGTTAGCAGCGGAAGTCCTTTCTTGAAGTTGTGGCGTTTGTCGATTTGCTGCAGATCCTTGGTTCCTGATGTTTGTTGAAGTTGAAGCAGTGCGGAATGTTGATATGTTGTGGATTTTCTGACCGTTGTTGATAATGTTGGAGTACGGTCATAGAATCCCTTAACAGATTTATTGACTGTTGTTGATAAGATTGAAGTACAGTCATCAGATTTTCTATCAGACATAGTGACCGTTGTTGATAAGAATGGAGTACGGTCGTCTGATCTTCGCACAAGAATGTATCAGGGTAACCCAGGATCACATAGATTGCCTGTTAGCACAACAGTTATAGAAACTGTGTGACCTACGTTCAGTGTTGGCATTGATGTTAGCACTTGTAGGATTTCCATTCAATCATCGTGGAATACCAATAATTTTGGTATCACTATGAATGTTCCGGCAATATCTCAAAGATATGCTTGGTAGAGTGCCTGTGTCCTAGAGAAATTTAATTCGGTTCTAGACTCTATACGTGGACAAGTGAAGGCGAGGACTGGAGGTGGGTCCTCTTTTTCAATATCAACAATCTCCAAATGAGATGTCGACAGCATATGAGATAGTCTCCGTGGAAATGAAACAAGTACTTTTTAAGAAATACTTGAGTGGCTGGGGGGGTTGTGCATTGCATCACTGGGTCCATGATGTCTATTTCAATATCAGAGAGCAACACATGCAATCTGATAGAGACGTGGCAACCCGGCTTTTTATCAGTTTGGTAAGGGTTTTTCGTTTTCTTTAACCCTGTCACACCCTCCTCACTCAAGCTTACTTTTTCATTTTTCGACTACTCCCTCATTTCATTTTACCATGTTTAGCTGAATTGCACCCCATACTACATTCCCCCTCTCAAATTTTATCTCAGCGCACCCCAATCAAGATCCCGTGATACTTGATTCTGCTCACCTAGACCTATGTACCCTTACATATTGTCCTATATTGTAGGTGGCTCCTGGGGAAGATCATGCCGGTTATAGCAGATCATAGGAGTAATTTGAGAGTGAACTATAACGCTCATGTGCAATTTATCAGCATTGATGATGTTACTTTGTAAGAATAACATGGATTTTTCATCGGAAAATGTATGTGTTTCCGGCATAAGTTGTTGCCTTTATGATATAAAAGTTTAGGCACAGCAACTTGAACAAATTAGGTAAAACCAGACTCACATAGAGTATCCGTTAACACACGGTATGAATCGATAGTCGTTTGCACAACAGTGGATTCAAATTTGTGACCTGCGTTTAGAGTTGGCGCGATTTTAGCTCTAGCAGGATTTCCACTCAATCCTTGTGAAGCACCAGATTGTGATGCCACTATGAGTGTTCCGATGAATACACGGAGATTCATATTCAATAGTGTATGTGTCCTATATTGGAAATATTTATCGGTGAGAACTAGACACATTGTGCATTCAATTGAAGACGTAACCCGGGGCAGAAGGTTAATTATTTCAATACCAACATACTCCGAATGAGCAGTCGATAGATTATGTGCTACGTCCCCTAATGAATTGAAACACATTCCTATTGGGAGGAATTTGAGTGGTAGGTGGTGGTGTGCATTTGCTTTACTGGGCGAGTAAAGTCTTGTAAAACATTCAACGCATGAATGATCACCTATTTGTATTGTTGCCCGGTTTGTTAACAGTTTGGATGCACTCAAAGGTGTGTTTTCTTTGATTTATCATGTTTTCACATCACCTTGCACTCACCTATTTCTATACCCTAGACGTATACCCTCACATTTTAACAGTTGGCTGAAATATTTCCCTGGGAAGGTAAGGCCGGATCTGGCTAACCATGGGAAGGTATGTCTTTTGAAGTAGTTAGTAACGAGAATTAAAAGAATTTGTAATAAACAGATGCTATCTTTACTAGGTAACTAGTAAAGAGATCGTTTACGGATATTGCAACGACTTATAATTAACGTTACAAACATAAAACTTTTTGATTTGGGTATTTTGTTTTGTTTTTCTAACTTTTCTCCCCCTAGAAATAATAATTCTCCCCCTAGAATTAATATTTCTCCCCCTCGACCAAACAAAAGTATTTACAAGTTTTGAGATTGGAGGACGTACCTTATACATCGTCGGAGGGTTGAAGGAGAGTATTTGCGGTGAAGCTTGATTGAGCTTTGTGCTTTCTTTTGAGTGCGGGTTCTGAATCTGTTTTGATTACAAGCCATCTTTCATTGAGAACCGGGTTTCAAGCTGAAGTACTTGAAAGCCATATCTTTGAATCTCGGGTCATACACTGAAGTGTGTAAGAGCCATTTCTTTTGTGGCACGAGTTATACACTGAAGTGTGTATAAGTCATTAAACGTTGCAATACGAGTTATACACTGATTTGTGTATAAGTCATTCTGAACTCCAAACACCTTGCTGGTTATTCTACATAAAACAATTAAAACATGTTTGGTACCCAATTATCTATGGGTCCTATACGATTAGTGACAGATGTTTTATGTAGAATTGTTTTATGATCAATTTAGAGCTTTCGATAACTGCAAGGAGGCAGTTCAGAGGTTGTGGATTTGACGACCCATTTTAAAGATTTCTCAGAGGATTGGATAATCCAATGAGATTTTTCATTTTTGATCCAAGTGTATTTTACAAATGTTGAAGATTTGGTCGCTGTGTTGTTGTCGCTATTTGAGGAACCTGAAGACTTTGGCTTAGGTGCGGAAGATCCTCGAGAAACTTTGCGACGAGAAGACGAGTGTTTATCAGAGATTGGTGGGGTTTTGGAAGAACTCTTCGCCTTTTTGGAAGCATGTGAAGATGAACCTTTTTTATTTGGTTTGTGTGGATGAGAGACAGATTTCTTGCATGGTTGTGGAAAACATGTTTTGCATGATTTTATAATTTTACCAGATTTATGGAAAACATTGATTTTTAAACCACATGGAGCATTTAGCTTAACAAAAAATCGATCATCATTCTGAGAAATTTGTTTATTTGTAGATTTATCTCTCAATATCTTTTTACCAAGTTTTTCAGATTTGACACACACATTACCAAAATCAGGTGAGTAATTTACAGGACGATAAGCAGAAGCATCATACACAGTTCCAAAAGCAAATGCAGGAGATTTAAAATTTTTGGAGTTGTTACTGTTAATTTTAACAGTGGACGAAGAAACTGAAGACGTATATGGTCTAGACTGCTTAAGCTCGCGAGGCTTCTTAAGCGTACTAGACTTAGACGAACTCGGCTTCTTAGATGGCATATCTCCTTTGACTCTATTGGGCTTGGGCTCCTTGCTCTGAGGCTCTAATTTTCTAAATGAGACGTTTAAAGGTGGTGAATTAGAGGTTCTTCTCAAAGTAATTGGTACTGGATTAACAGGTGCTGGTCCTATTAATGAAGATTTAGAATTTTGAAAAACATTTTTGTCAGTTTTATGTTTTAATTCTGAAATCGTGTCCTCTAATTGATGTATCTTTGTTTGAAGATTTTCTTTTTCTTTATCAAAGGCTTTATGAGTTTCATCAATTTCAGATTCAAGTTGGACGATTTTCTTTTCTAAAATCAACGGTGGAACATAAAGCTTTGGTTCAATTGTTTGTTTTAAAACTTCATTATCAGAAATGGAAAATTCTTCTGGAGTGACAATCGGGAAGTACTCATTGTTTTCAAATTTTGTTTTATTCTTTTCATATGTATAGTTCAATTCAGAATAGTTAAAGCTGATTTGAGCGTGTTCCTTCTTTTCTCTGTTGAACTTCTCGATTTCTGCTTCCTCGTCCGGCATATGAAGAAAGCTTTGCCATATTCCCAAGTTCATGTAATCGTAATTGTATAGTGTGGGAACAACATCAGCAGCTTTTTCCAGAGGACGGGAGTTCTCAGCGCCGAGACCCACTTTTGATTTGAAAGATCTGAACTCTTTTGGTTGATTTAATTTTATTGTTTGTTCAGTGTGACCAGCTTTCACAATCGTCTGCTCCAGTTTGGAGATGTGTTCTTCAGCATTTTCTTTCTTTACAGTAAGACTGTGTATGGTTGCTGATTGTTCATCGATTTCCTTGTTAAAATTGTTTGTGATGTTTGTGATTTGTTCATTTAGTTTTTGAATTTCGTTATCAGCTGCCTTCAACTTATCTTGGTAATCCTTCATCTTGATGTCAGCAAACTTCATCCATGTTTGCTCTCGACTGAGTTGGATAGCTAAGTCATTTATCAGCTGCTTGGAGTCATCTTTGTCATTTGATACCGTCTTCATCGTTTTTAGGTTTGATATTTCAAGATTTTTTGTATTAATTATGTGATTTAGACGATTTACTTCACTGGTGTGAGCAGCATGAAATGTTGACAACTGTTGTTGTAACTCTTGTGTTTTTTGATTTGAAAGTTTATTTTGATTGACTTGAGGAACAAGAGTTTCAAGTTGACGACGAAATGTTAAATTTTCTGCCTTTAATTTTGAGATTTGTGCATTTGATTCATTAGTTGTGTTTACTTGTTTTTGTAAACTTTCTTGTAATTCAGAAATTTGAAATTTATAAGCAGATTTTGACGTAGACAACTGATTTTGTAATTCCTTGTTTACTTGAGTTATTTGAAGAGAACATTGACTTAACTCACTCAAATCATTTAAGAGTTGTGCTTTTTCAGATTCCAAATCAGTTATTTGTTTTGTCAAATGTGATTTCTCATCAATTTTAGTAAAAAGTTTTTCATTAAACAAGGAATTCTCTGATTCATCAGTGTCTGAATCAGATAATAAAGAGTCAAAGGAAAAAGAGAGTACCTCATTTTCATCATCTTTTGGAATGCCTAACACAGCTGTAGCCTCAGTTGGTATTGCCATGAATGCCAGGTTGGCAATGCACTGTTTATCCTCCTGGGCATTCGACCCGGCAGACAATGCTTCTTTGGTAGTCATGTTAAGAACAATTCACGGGAATTTTGATTGAAACGGGGTAAAGAAAATTTTAAGAATGAGAAGGTTCTGGAATAGAATATGCGATGTAGACCGTGGATTGGTCTTCAAAAATTCAAAATTACCGAAATCTTAAACTGGTTATTCCAGATGATAAAGTACACTTTAAATGTGCCTAAGATTTTCGAATTAGGGAAAAACGACGATCGGGTTAGAAACTGGGGCTAAACGAAGTTTGGAAATTGACCGAGAAATCACAAAAACGCAAATTAAACGATCGAAACAAGCGTTTTTGGGCCGGAAAGTTACGGCGGTTTATCACGTCGTAGCCTTCATCTTTAGCTTCGATTTGGTTACTCGTGGGCTCGAAACGGACACCCGAGCTGAAAGTTATGACCGTTACAGTACAGCCCCTTTTGTCACGCGAGTGTAGAAAGAGTTCGGGCCGAAGTTGTTTAGAAGTTCGGGCCGAAGTTCGGGGTGAAGTTCGGGCCGAAGTTGTTTAGAAGTTCGGGCCGAAGTTCGGGGTGAAGTTCGGGCCGAAGTTCGGGGTGAAGTTCGGGCCGAAGTTCGGGGTGAAGTTCGGGCCGAAGTTCGGGGTGAAGTTCGGGCCGAACTTCGGGTTGAAGTTCGGGCCGAACTTTGGGTTGAAGTTC
Organism: Calendula officinalis; assembly: GCA_963853835.1. Classification (NCBI taxonomy): domain Eukaryota; kingdom Viridiplantae; phylum Streptophyta; class Magnoliopsida; order Asterales; family Asteraceae; genus Calendula; species Calendula officinalis. The sequence goes on along the minus strand of OY970821.1, from coordinate 16,170,380 downwards.
GGGCCGAACAGTTTCTTGCGCAGAACAGCTACGAACAGCCTTAAAAACCCACTAATTTGATCCTAAAATGCTCGTTTCTAACCCAAATTCTTTGATTTAAATCACAAACTGACCCAAATACTATTTCCTTCAATCCATTACTACTATATTACTCAAAAACAACCTAGATCTATCTGAAAATTTGAATTTAGAGGGTTTCTGAAACTTTAATGGTTTTTCTTAAAAATCTTAATTCTTCATCAGTATGGATTAGATTCGATCCTAGCTTGATTCTAAGCTTAATATATCAATAAAAGGAAGCTATTCAATCCATAATAACAAGAAATAGTACCTTAAATCTGATTTTTGATCTTAAACCCCTTTTTCTTCAAAAACCTTGAAAAACCCACTGATTCTTCTGATTTTAACACCAATTGATGGATTTGGATCGTTTTCAAGATGAAATTATGCTCTGATACCAATTGAAAAGCACAATATCACTGATTCAATCCATAAAATGGTGTTTGATGATGATTTTGAGGAGAAAAGTGAAGAAGATGGATTAGGGCTTTTAGAGAGAGAAAGTAGAGAGATGGTAGAGAACAATTTGAAAAGCACAATAACACTGATTCAATCCATTTCTATGGTGTTTGATGATGATTTGGCTAGAAAAGTGAAGAGAGAGATTAGGGCTTTTAGAGAGAGAAACAAGAGAGAGAGAGTGAACAATTGCTGTGAAATTGAAATGAGATTAATGACAAAAGTTAGAGAATTGAGCCTTACATCTTGGTATTTATACCATGGCTCAATTCTTGGTTAGTTAGGACCATTTTGGTAATAAAAACTAACCTATATACAATGTTACACTTTAGCCCCTAGACTAACTATTACAACATTTTTAATACCTAACAATCTCCCCCTTTGTAATAGTAGACTAGGTTGCATATCTTTGAAGACTTCTGTGATTGTAAGGCTGGAGCTGAGAATTGAACCGTTGAGCAGTTATGTTGATAAAACAGCATCAGCCTTTGATCATCAGTGACAGATATACTTTTAATCGGCTTTTCAACCAATATAAAGTATTCCAGAAGACTTCATGCAAATCGACTGAATGTAGACCCATAGATAGAGCAGTTAGCAGCGGAAGTCCTTTCTTGAAGTTGTGGCGTTTGTCGATTTGCTGCAGATCCTTGGTTCCTGATGTTTGTTGAAGTTGAAGCAGTGCGGAATGTTGATATGTTAAGGATTTTCTGACTGTTGTTGAAAATGTTGGAGTACGGTCATAAAATCCCTTATCTGATGTGTTGACTGTTGTTGATAAGATTGAAATACAGTCATCAGATATTCCATCAGACATAGTGACCGTTGTTGATAACAATGGAGTACGGTCGTCTGATCTTCGCACGAGAAGGTATCAGGGTAACCCAGGATCACATAGATTGCCTGTTTGCACAACAGTTACATAAACTGTGTGACCTACGTTCAGTGTTGGCATTGATGTTAGCACTGGTAGGATTTCCATTCAATCATCGTGGAATACCAATATTTTTGGTATCACTATGAATGTTCCGGCAATATCTCAAAGATATGCTTGGTAGAGTGCCTGTGTCCTAGAGAAATTTAATTCGGTTCTAGACTCTATATGTGGACAAACGAAGGCGAGGACTGGAGGTGGGTCCTCTTTTTCAATATCAACAATCTCCAAATGAGATGTCGATAGTGGATGTGGTAATCTCCGTGATTTTGAAACAAGTACTTTTTGTACTTGAGTGGTCAGTGGGGGTTGTGCATTGCATCACTGGGTCCATGATGTCTTAATCAGAAAGCAACTCATGCAGTCTGATTTAGATGTGGCTACCCGGCCATTTGTTCGGTTTAGGGAGGGTTTTCCGTTTTCTTTAACCCTTTCACAAACGCTCCTCACTCAACTCACTTTTTCATTTTCAACCACACCCTCGTTTTTGTTTTTACCATGTGATAAGCTGATTTGCACCCCATACTTCATACCCCCTCTCAATTTTTTACCTCAGCGCACCCCAATCAAGATCCCATGATACTTGATTCTGCTCACCTAGACCTAGGGACCCTCACTTTTTAGTTCCTATATTGTCGGTGGCTCCGGGGAAGATCATGCTGGGTTTAGCAGATCATAGGAGTAATTTGAGAGTGTACTATTACGCTCATGTGCATTTTAATCAGCTTTTTGAAGATGTTTCGTTTTAGGAGTTTCACATGGATTTTAGGTAACACCGGACTCACTTAGAGTATCCGTTAGCACACGGTATGAATCGGTAGTCGTTTGCACAACCGTTGATTCAAATGTGTGACCTGCGTTTAGAGTTGGCGTGATTTTAGCTCTAGCAGGATTTCCACTCGATCCTCGTGAAACATCAGATTGTGATGCCACTACGAGTGTTCCGATGGATTCACGGAGATCCATGTTTGTAGTGCAGGTGTCCTATATTGGAAATATTCTTGGGGGTGAGAACTAGACACACTGTGCATACAAAAAGACTTAACCCGGGGCAGGAGGTTATTATTATACAATACCGACATACTCCGAATGAGTAGTCAGTAGCTTTTGTGCTACGTCCCCTGATGAAATGAAACAAATCCCTGTTGAGAGGAATTTGAGTAGTTGGTGGTGGCGTGCATTTGCTTTACTGGGCCAGTAAAGTCTAGTGAAACATTCAACGAATGAATGATCACCTATTTAATTGGTTGCCCGGTTTGTTTTCGGTTTGGATGCACTCATAGGTGTGTTTTCTTTGATTTATCATGTTTTCACATCACCTTGCACTCACCTATTACTATACCCTAGACCTAAACCCTCTCATTTACCAGTTGGCTGAAATATTTCCCTGGGAAGGTGTGGCCGGATCTGGCAAACCATGGGAAGGTATGTCTTTTGAAGTAGTGAGTAACGAGAATTAAAAGAATTTGTAATAAACAGATGCAATCTTTACTAGAGAACTAGTAAAGAGATCGTTTACGGATATTACAACGACTTATAATTAGCGTTACAAACATAAAACTTTTTATTTGGGTAATTTGTTTTTGGTTTTCTGAATTTTCTCCCCCTAGAAATAATAATTCTCCCCCTAGAATTAATATTTCTCCCCCTCGACAAAACAAAGATATTGAAAAGTTGTCAGTTGTAGAAACGTACCTTATACATCGTCGGAGGGTTGAAGGAGAGGTTTTGCGGTTAAGCTTGATTGAGATTTGTGGTTTCTTATAAGAGCGGGTCCTGAATCTGTTTTGATCAGAAGCCATTGTGGAACAGGTGAAGTGCATCCCAGCATTTGAATGTTAATGCCGCCCACGTCTTTCATACGGTTTTTGGCGATTAACTGATTCGTCCTGCCATCTTAGCCCATGATATTGACCGAAAGGTAGTGGCATGTTAGGAACTTCAGTTGTGTAGGTAGGCGTGTTTCTTCTTTGTCGTACACCCAGGTGAACCTCAAAATGCCTAATCACTATTCGCCAGCTTAGTCTTTCCTTAATGGCAGTGATTAGTGTGTCAATATTGCTTTGAAGAGAGGTGTTTTCTGGGTTGCTGGGATCTCTGTTCATGTGCCTCCCCTTTTTCTCCAATTTCTTCTTAAGGATGTTCAATGTGCCGTCACAGTACTTGGCAATGTCAGACACACGGAAGTAGACTCGTTCTTTGAAGTAGTTCGTGTAAGTCATTCCCAAGTTGGGTTCACCTAGCACAACTGTTCTCCGAGTTTTAATCTCGGAGGGAAGTGATCTGTAAGGAGCAGCTAAGTGAACCTTTGCTGTACCACACTCAATAGCCATCTGCACATCTTCCATTCGAGCAGCTAATGTTTTAACAAGCATGAAGCGCTTCAGAGCAGCCTGAGCGAAATTTCTCGCATGATTTTTAACTGGATGAGGCGTGTCTGGTAGTAAGCGTACTGTGTTGTAAAGAAATTCTATATCCCGAGGTTCAAGAATATAGAAGTCTCCTTCAGTAATTGTGTACAGTTGATCATCTGCTCTGCGAATATGGAAGATTGTGTACCAGTAGTAGCCTGAGAAGTGGTCGGTCGTTATCTCCAGGAGTTGTGTTATCGGGAATTTGCTGTAGCGATCGGTTTTGCCCCTAAGGTAATGCATTGTAAGGTAATACATTTTCTTTTCTCTGAAAGGCAGTACCACTTCTTTGTACAAATCCTGATAAATTACAGGCAGCTCTGTCTCCTGGAAAATAGCAGAGAAGCGATCTTCAACAAATGGCATTTTGACTTGTTGAAAGAGGCACTCTTTGGAGATCTTTAGGCGGCGTTTGTTAGCTTTTTCCGCCGCCCTCTTCTCGCTATATGATAAAACCGGCACATCATGTGTAGGAGAGGCAGTTGGTGGTTCCGGTGCTGGAGTTCTGGCGGCAACCAGTTGATCGTAGTTCCGGAAGTAACGGTGATAATTTTCTCGGGTGAAAGGATATCTTATGACGTCAAATGGTTCATCCTCCCCTGCTTTGTCGCTGTCGGAGTCATCGTTTGAAGGGGAGGAGGCAGGTTGAGTTGATTCGTTAAAAGCATCCCTCACAATATTGTCTTCTTCCGGGTCACTAGGTAAATCAATCACTGTGTCCGCCTCTTTTCTCAGAACCTGTTGAATATCGTCGTTTTTATTGTTCTCAACCTCAAAATTTATAGATTGGAGATGACACATAGATTCAAGTTTTTCGGCTTCAGTCATCTCACTGGATTTACGGTTATTTTAGGGCAAGATGTCTTCACTATCATCTACTCGCCACTGGTTGAGTGGTTCAACGTTCAGCACCTGATCGTAATCAAACTCAACAACCGCCCAGTCATGAAAGTATTCATAGTCTTGTTGTCCTCCTCCCTGTGTTTGATGAGAGGAGCTGGGTTGTTGTTGAGAATGACTTGCACCTCCTTGAGTTTGAGAACTGGATCCACCACGTTCCAGAATTCTCCTCTGTCCTCCTCCTCCCTGAGGATCATCCTCAGGGTCTCCCGGTCTTCTGTATATAAGGGATCCTTGCCTGCATGGCTCGACCAGTTCTTCTAAGCGATAGTTGAACATCGCTTTAATTTGTTCAATTGTAAAAGAACGGGATGCTTCCAGGAGCATTTCTCTGTTTAGTGGATCAGAAGTCGGTGGAAGAGGAGCAACAGTTGTCAGCCTACTCTCAATGTTTTCCAACCTCGTACTTAGTGATTGGATTGTTGAGGTGAGATGAGGGATAAGCTGCATTTCAGGATTTGGCATTGCAGTTGTGGTGGTGGTGGTAGCCTCAGATGGTGTAGTCTGTGGAGGGAGGGTCATAACAACCGTTGTAGATGAAGTTGTAACGACCCTCGAGGCAGTACCAGTAATGATTGTAAACGGGGGAAGTGCGGTGTCAATGGGAGGTGTTGTGATTGTGACTGGCGGTGTTGTGGTTGTTACTGGTGGAGTTATGGTGGTGACTGGTGGAGTTGTGGTAACTGGTGGAGAAGTGATTGTGGAGGCTGGAATTGTGGATGATAGTGGGGGGACTGTTGTTGTGGTAGTTGTGATGGTTGACGTGATTGGTAGTTCGGAGGTTGCAGTTGTTGGGATGGTGGATGAGATAGGAGGAACGGAGGTTGTGGTAGTGGGAATTGTTGATGTGATTGGTTGTTGAATGTGTGGTGGAGAAGGATCCGTGAAGATAGGATCATCAAAAGGATTTGGGGATCCTTGTGGTGGCGGTGACGGTGGACCTTGTTGTGGTGGTGAAGGTGGACCTTGTTGTGGTGGTGAAGGTGGACCGTGTGGTGATGGTGGTGAACCTGGTCGATCAGATATCGTTGCAGCTGAGTCTGTTGATGATGAAGAAGAGGACGGTTCAGCTGGTTGTTGTGGTTGTCGTATGATGGGTCGAGTTGGCGGAGGTAGAACTTGTTCAGATGATGTAGTGGCAACCGACCCACTTCCTGAGGCACCGCTGGATAAAATTCGAGGTCGTTTAGCACGTTGGTGAGTCGGTGGTTGTTGCTGTTCAGCCTGTCTACGTCTAGGCCGTGGTTGAGGTGGTGGTTGGTGTGGTTGAGCTTGTGGTTGTTGTACTGGGGCAGCTTGATGTGCAGGAGCAGCTGGTTGATCTGGAGCAGGAGGTGCTCCTTCGGGTGTCCAGTCAGGATAATGAAGAGCCCGGTAGTGGTTCACACTATCAAGATTGAAGTTTGCGATTTTAAGGAGTGGGAGTGGGATCGCGGCCTCATTTACTGCAGTTGTACCACTGTTGCCCCTTAGAAAATTAACGCTCGATGGTATGAATTTTCGTGCAACATCTCTGGTATGAATGTTTTGGTATCTCTCCATGAAATGTTCTATCATAATTGCCCAGAACCTCGGGTATGGCAGAAATGCCGGTTCCTTTGATTTGGAGAGCTTGAATTCTTCCCACAAGTAGGCAGCATAGTCAAAGTGGCGGTTGTAGCACATGGCATGATAGGCATGGTGAACTTCTTTTGATGCCCTGTCGTGACCACCTTTCTTTGCTGTCATGCAGCGGTTAAAGATCGTGAAGACATGGGACCAGCTCCGTGCCATATTTTTCTTCTTGAATTCTCTGAGGTCAATAGTGTGCCGAGGAAGGTCTAGACCTAGGTCGTGTATTCCGAGATACACTTCCTCGAATGGCAGCTGTGGTTCAAATGCAGTCAGTGGTGGTCTAGAGTCGGCACGAGGTAAGTGGAAGATGTCATAAAGATCATCTTTTGTAAAGTGAATTTGTTGCTCATCAATTATGGTTTCGAAATGTGAGGGGGTTGTTGATGTCACCAAGGTTAGGTTGGCAAAGAACTGTTGTACATACACCGCTGGAACCGATGGTCTGGCATTTATTGAGTAGAAGAGAGGATGGCGTTGGAGAACATGAGAATGAACCGGGTAGTTGATGGAGAATGAGACTTCTTCTTCCGGTGACCAGTAGGGGTTGTTCTCCGCCATGGGTTTGAGCCTGTATGGAGGAACCAGGGTGTTCTCGTCAATGATATGTTGTGCTGCCATCTGTGATTTAGACACTAAGAACACATGACACAAAATGATTGAAGTTAGTGCACAGTGTTAATAAAAGAAATTTAACGATGATGTTTCACACTAATCGAGACGAGAAGGTTCAAAGGAATTTTAATAGTATTTAAAATATAAGAATAATATAAAAATTTTAAATTTATTAAAAATATTTAATAAATAAAAATTAGTAAATTATAATTATAAAGAAAATAAAATTAAAATAAAAATAAAAATAAAAAAAACTAAAAAAAAAAAGTTCGGGCCGAGCTACAGTAACAACTTCGGGCCGAAACAACGTTGGTGAAGAACTTCGGGCCGAAGTTGTTTAAGAACTTCGGGCCGAAGTTGTTTAAGCATTTGACACAAGCTCGAGCCGAACTTGTGAAACAACTTCGGGCCGAACTTGTAACAACAAGTTCGGGCCGAAGACTTTTACGATCGAGGGTTTTTCACAAGATTTTAATAGCAGGCAGTCCTAGATCGATTCTATCATGAAAAACTGGCCAATAGTGGATCGATTCTCCTAAGCGAACATTCTAGATGACATAATACTACCTATGTGTCCCTAGATCGATGAAATGACTTGCAAACCCTAAGTTCGATCGGTTCGAGCAATTTCAGTCCCTAGTATGGAAATCGATGAATAATATGGTGAAATTGATAGGTTAAAGCATACCGAAATCGATTGAAAAAGGGGAATCGAGTGTTGTGAAGCAGATTCGAGCTAGGATGACGAAGAATCGAAGATGAACGATGACTGTGTGTTTTCGTAGGTGTTTTTGGTGTGTGTGTTCGAGAAAGTGAAGACGAGAATAGTGAAGTTCGGTGTCTTTTATAGGACATAAATTCGGGCCGAACTTGTAAGCCGACTTAGAACTTCGGGCCTGGAACAGTGTGTAGTTCGGCCCGAAGACTTTTCACCTTTTTTTTTTTTTTTTTTTTTTTTTTTTAAAATTAAACGATAATTAAAATAAAAGAAAATTTAAGCAGTTAAAAATTAAAAATTAGGTGAAAATCTAGAAAAATCCTAATTAATGTCGAGAGACGGAATTTAAGTAACGCAGCATCAGTTCCCCCGATACTGATGAGATGAGTTGAATCTCTCCTTCGACATTTGACGATTGTTTGACGACCGGGTTTCAAGACGAGTTTCTTGAAAGCCATTGTGATGATACGAAGAATGCAACGATTTAACAATTTGAAAAATATGAATTGTAGACAGTTAAGTTTTGAGATTTAGCATACCAAGCTTTGAAACAAGATAATTAAAACGTTTTTCGTCCAAAGCTTTGGTAAACAAATCTGCTAATTGAAAATCGGTGGATACGAAGTACAATTCAACATTGCCCAGTTCAACGTGATCTTTGATAAAGTGATATCGAAGATCGATATGTTTGGTTTTAGAATGTTGAACTGGATTGCAAGATATTGCAATTGCACTTCTGGAATCACAATATAAAGGAATGCGGCTATAGGAAAAGCCGTAGTCCTTTAATTGTGATTGCATCCATATCACCTGGGATAGACAGCTAGCGGCGGCAACATATTCTGCTTCAGCGGTTGATAGTGAAACGCAGTTTTGCTTTCTGGATGACCAGCTGACTAGCTTATCTCCCAAAAATTGAACTCCCCCAGATGTACTCTTCCTGTCCAGCATGCACCCAGCATGATCAGCATCAGAGAAGGCAGAAAGATCAAACGAGGTCTCCTTGGGATACCAAAGACCAAGATCTCTGGTGCCTTTCAGGTAACGGAAGATTCGTTTGACTGCCAGAAAGTGAGATTCTTTGGGAGCAGCCTGATACCGAGCACAGATGCATGTTGAAAACATGATGTCCGGACGACTGGCCGTTAAGTAAAGTAGTGATCCAATCATACCCCGATAGTTTGTCACATCTACCGGTTTACCATCCAGATCAGCATTTAGTTTGGCAGTCGTGGACATCGGTGTGGCGATAGGTTTACAGTCGTCCATGAGGTACTTCTTCAGCAGATCAGAGATATACTTTGATTGATTGATGAAGATGCCAGTTGGAAGTTGACGAACTTGAAGACCTAGGAAGAAGTTCATCTCACCCATCATGCTCATTTCAAAGCGTTTTACCATGAGATCGGAGAAACGTTTGCAATATTTCGGATTTGTAGACCCAAAAATAATGTCATCGACGTAGATCTGAATTAGGATGATGTCTTCCCCGTGTCGTTTGATAAACAATGTGGTATCCACTTTTCCCTTTGAAAAACCAGTTTCAACTAAGAACTGGGAAAGAACATCATACCATGCCCTAGGGGCCTGTTTCAAGCCATAGAGAGCTTTGTCGAGAACATAGACATAATCTGGATGTTTGGGATTTACAAACCCTTCTGGTTGATGAACAAACACCTCCTCTTTTAGAATACCATTTAAGAATGCAGTCTTTACATCCATCTGATAGATAGTAAAGTTTTTGTGAGCTGCATATGCTAAGAAAATGCGAATGGCTTCTATGCGGGCAACAGGAGCAAATGTTTCTTCGTAATCAATGCCTTCCTGTTGAGCGTAACCCTTAGCTACCAACCCTGCTTTGTTACGAATGACGATTCCATTTTCATCTTTCTTGTTCTTAAAAATCCACTTAGTTCCGATTACTGATGATCCCGGGGTTTTAGGAACTAAGCGCCAGACCTTTAATCTTTCGAATTGATTAATTTCTTCCTGCATCGCAATTATCCAGTCTGGATCGGTAAGCGCTTCACAGACTTTCTTCGGTTCAGTGGAGCTTAAGAATGATGCATGATGACATTCATCTGCTGAAGCCCGTCTAGTTTGGACCGAGGAAGCTGGGTTTCCGATGATTTGGTCCAAAGGATGTTCCTTTGTCCACTTCGTAGAATGAGGAAGTGGGAGTTGACCAGGGTTAACGTTGGAATTATCAGTGAAAGCAGGATGTGGTATGATTGCAGTTTCAGTATTGTGAGTATTGATCGGAGGTGGTGGATCGACTCGAGGAAGATGAAATTTAGAGAAATCAATCACCAGTGGAGCGATAATATCTGAGGGAGGTGGGGGATCGACTGGTGAAGATTGAGTTCCTTGTGTCGATGTTGAAGGACCTGCACTTGATGTGGGTATTGGTGAGTTTGGAGCAGGTGAGGTAGGTGATGGGGTCTCATTTGGGGATGGAGTGTTGATTTCCGGAGCTGTGATTGATTGAGCATCAGCCGGAGGTGGGGGTGGAGGTGGGGGTGGGGGTGGGGGTGGGGGTGGGGGTGGGGGTGGGGGTGGGGGTGGGGGTGGGGGTGGAGGTGGGGTTGGGTGTCTGACGTTGTGATATTCATCATGGAAGTGTTGGAATAGGATTTCAAGATCATTCAGAGAGTATGAATGGTTAGTGGAGGTTGTGGGTAGAGGTCTTTCAATGCCAGTTGAGCTTGAATCAAGCAAGAATGTTTCATCAAATGAGACATTGACACTTTCTCTGACCATTCTTGTAGAGCGGTTGTATACTCTGAATGAGGCTGAATCCTTTGAATAGCCTATAAAGACTCCTTCCTTGGCTTTCTCTTCAAACTTGTTGAGTTTCTCGTTATCAGATAGGATGAAGCATCGACTACCAAAGATGTGGAAGAAGTTAACATTTGGTATTCGATTGTTGATGAGCTCATAAGGAGTTTTGTTGTATGTTTTGTTTATGATGGAGCGGTTCTGTGTAAAACAGGCGGTGCTGATGGCTTCTGCCCATAACGACAGAGGAAGTTTTGAAAATGAAAGCATCGTACGAGCAGCTTCCACTAAAGTGCGGTTTCGTCTTTCAACAACACCGTTCTGTTGAGGAGTTCGTGCAGCGGAAAATTGATGGGTGATGCCAGCAGATTCAAGATAAGAGTCAAGGACCCGATTCTTGAATTCAGTACCATTGTCGGTACGGATTGTTTGAACATTTAATTCCAGGTTTACTTGAGTTTTCTTGAGAAATGAGATTATGATCTCTGCGGCTTCATCCTTTGAACGAAGGAAATAAACCCATGTGTATCTGGAATAGTCATCAACAATAACCAAAACATAACGTTTTCCTGCAAGACTGTGAACGCTCATTGGACCGCATAAGTCCATATGAAGAAGTTCAAGAGGTTTGGAAGTACTAGGAGCAGGTTTAGGTTTGTGAGACTTTTTGGTCATTTTCCCCTTTTCACACGAAGAACATTTGTGATCTTTGTCAAATGCAACATCAGGCAATCCCGACACATGACCTCCTTTTACGAGTTTGTTCATGGTTTTAAAGTTGAGATGAGACAAATGTCGATGCCATAACCATGACTCATTGGCAGTAGCTTTAGACACGAGACAGACTTCTTCGGTTGTACTCAGGTCATTAAGATCAATAGTGAAGAGGTTTGTGTCACGAGTTCCAGTTAGAAGTTCATCCCCGTCATATGTCCGAATTGCACACTTCTTTGTGCGAAAGTTTACTTCTAGAGTCTTGTCACAAAATTTTCCGATGCTGAAGAGATTATGTGAGAGGTCTTCAACAAAGGCAACATTTCTGATTATCAGGTTATGGCAGATAAGATCACCAAGCCCTAAGATGGCTGCTAAGTGATCATTTCCAAATTTGACCGTTCCTAAGTATTTTTCCCGAAAGTTGGTCAGGAGATTTTTGTTTCCTGTCATGTGCCTCGAACAGCCCGAGTCGAGGTACCACACATTCTACATAAAACAAATAAAACATTTTAGGTACCCAATCTTGTATGGGTCCAGAACGATTAGAAACATATGTTTTATGCAGATTTTATGAGATGATCAGTTTAGAGCTTTTGGGAACTGCTAGGAGGCAGTTCAGATTTGATGATCCATTTGAGAGATTTTTCAGAGGATTGGATAATCCATTGAGATTTTTCATTCTTAACCCAAGTATATTTCACATGAGTTGACGTTTTAATGGATGGTTTGTCGAATTTTGGGAGAACTGACGGTTTTGGCTTTTGTGCAGCTTTACCCTGAGGAGATGTGTGACGAGAAGAGAAGTGAGAAACAGAAATTTGTGGTTGTTTAGAAGATTTCTTCTGTTGTTTGAAAACCGGAGATGATAAGATCTTTTGAGCTGATTTTGCTGGTTTAGTGACGTGTGATTTGCATAGATATGGATAGCACGTTCTGCATGTGTTTATAAGTTTACCAGATTTATGAGAGACGATGTTCTTATGAATACTGCAAGGTGCATCAAGTTTTACAAAAAAACGTTTATCAGTTTGAGTTATCTGTTTCTTTGTAATTTTGTCAAAAAATCTTTTTGTTCCATTTTTGTCAGTTTTAACATACACAGCGCCAAAATCAGGAGAGTAACGGACAGGACGATAAACAGTAGAATCATAGTCTGTTCTAAAAGCAGTTAAAATAGTTTTCACAAAATTAGAGTTTTTACACATGCCATGAGCTTCTTTTGGAGAAATAAACTGTCTAGAGTCATTACATTTATTTTGAACAGAAAAAGATGAAACTACAGACTTAGGTGGACTAGACTTCTTAAGTAGACTAGGCTTCTTAAGCATACTGGATCCAGTCTGAATAGACTTCTTTGACTGTGTGGCTCTGTTGACTTCTTGTTGCTTCATGGACTTCTTCCCTCCGGACTCTAATCTTCCATCTGCAAGATTCAAAATAGGTGGATTAGAGCTTCTCTTCAAGATCGTTGGAACTGGGTTTGTCGGTGCTGGCCCTAATAGAGAGGCTTTAGAATTTTTGGAAACAGCATTGCTCGTTTTAGTTTTTAATTCTAAAATGGTGTCCTCTAAATTATGTATTTTGATTTGAAGTTTTTCCTTTTCTTTATCAAATGCCTTGTGAGTGTCGTCAATTTCAGATTCAAGTTGAACAATTTTCTTTTCTAAAATCAACGGTGGAACATAAAGCTTTGGTTCAATTGTTTGTTTTAAAACTTCATTATCAGAAATGGAAAATTCTTCTGGAGTGACAATCGGGAAGTACTCATTGTTTTGAAATTTTGCTTTATTCTTTTCATATGTATAGTTCAATTCAGAATAGTTAAAGCTGATTTGAGCGTATTCCTTCTTTTCTCTGTTGAATTTCTCGATTTCTGCTTCCTCGTCCGGCATATGAAGAAAGCTTTGCCATATTCCCAAGTTCATGTAATCGTAATTGTATAGTGTGGGAACAACATCAGCAGCTTTTTCCAGAGGACGGGAGTTCTCAGCGCCGAGACCCACTTTTGATTTGAAAGATCTGAACTCTTTTGGTTGATTTAATTTTATTGTTTGTTCAGTGTGACCAGCTTTCACAATCGTCTGCTCCAGTTTGGAGATGTGTTCTTCAGCATTTTCTTTCTTGACAGTAAGACTGTGTATGGTTGCTGATTTGTCATTGATTTCCTTGTTAAAATTGTTTGTGATGCTTGTGATTTGTTCATTTAGTTTTTGAATTTCGTTATCAGCTGCCTTCAACTTATCTTGGTAATCCTTCATCTTGATGTCAGCAGACTTCATCCATGTTTGCTCTCGACTGAGTTGGATAGCTAAGTCACTTATCAGTTGCTTGGAGTCGTCTTTGTCATTTGATACCGTCTTCATCATTTTTAGGTTTGATATTTCAAGATTTTTTGTATTAATTATGTGATTTAGACGATTTACTTCACTGGTGTGAGCAGCATGAAATGTTGACAACTGTTGTTGTAACTCTTGTGTTTTCTGATTTGAATTATTAATTTGATTTACTTGAGGAACAAGAGTTTCAAGTTGGCGACGGAAGGTTAAATTTTCATCTTTTAATTTTTGGATTTGTGTATTTGATGTATTTGTTGTATTTATTTGTGTTTGTAGATCATTTTGTAACTCAGTAATTTGAAATTGAAAAGCTGATTTTGATGTAGACAACTGATTTTGTAAGTCCTTGTTTACTTGAGTTATTTGAAGAGAAACTTGACTTAATTCACTCAAATCATTTAAGAGTTGATCTTTTTCAGATTCCAAATTAGTTATTTGTTTTGTCAAGTGTGATTTCTCATCAATTTTAGTAAAGAGTTTTTCATTAAACAAGGAATTTTCTGATTCATCAGTGTCTGAATCAGTTAATAAAGGGTCAGAGGAAGAAGGGTGTACCTCATTTTCATCATTCTCAGGAATGCCCAGTGCAGCCCTGAGTTCGTTAGATCTCGCCATGAGTGCCAGGCTTGCTGTGCATTCCTCTTCCTCTTGATCATCAGAGTCCTCCAACCACTGTAGATCCTCAGCCAGTAGAACTTTCCCATTTTCAACTTGTTTGGCCATGAGCATTTTCCGTTTAAAGTATTCTGAGTCCTTCACCTTTGGCTTCTGGCATTCTTTGGCAAAATGGCCAGTCAGACCACAGTTGTAACATTTCTTAGGTGGCTCGGTGGAGGAGGATGAGGATTTGTTGTTCGGGGTTTGAGAAGAGGAATTGAATTTGAAATTTGAGGATGATCTAAGATTGTTGTTGGTTGGTTTCTTATAGTACTTTTTGTTATAGGTGGAAATGAGAGCCAAGGCTTGACGAACAGAGTCGATTTCATCTTGTGTCCCCGCTGGGATCAGAGTTTCTGGTTCTTCATGTACCACCTCTTTTGTTTGTGCTGCAACCATTGCTTCGTTGATACCTTTGTTAAGAGCCAGATTTTGTTTGGTCAACATTGCTAAGGTGTCTGTCATATCTTGCCTGTTTTTGACGATTCCTTTCACCATTGGCTCGTTTTGATGTAGGTACTCATATAGTTCATGAATATCTATGGAGCTCAAATCCTTGTGCTGCATTGCACTGTTTCCAAACATCTCCCACTCCGGTAGTAGGGATTGGATGAATTTGATGTTGATCTCAAGTTTCTCTTTGATGAGGTTGTTCTTTCGGAGATCGTTGAGCATGTTGCAGAATCTAAGATACGTTTCCCCTAGTTCTTCCATTGGGGTAGCTTTGAATTGACCATAGGCGTTTAAGGTCGAAACCATCTTTGCTTTATTACCCAGGTCGGTACCCTCCATTTGCTTTTGAATTTCATCCCAAAGCTCTTTCCCCGTGCTGAAGCTATCAAGGCTGCTGTAGATTTCATTTGTTATGCCTTGTAGCATGTAGGAGTGTGCAAGCACATCCGCCCTAGCCCTATCCTTTTGCTCTTGATTGTATTCCGCCGGGGGAATTTCGATTACACCTCCAGGTATTGCTGGTTCGGTGTTTAGGGCTGGAGCCACTGCACGATAGAACTTAGCGGGTCCGGTTGTAAGGGATTCAAGGATAGATGGACCAGCTTGTTGGCTCAGGATGAAATGGAGAAACCGTTTCTTCCATTGACCGTATTCTCCTCGGTAGAGAACAGGTGGTTTCGTGTCTGATCCAATAGACAAGGCGTCTTTGGAAGTCATATCTAGTTGGAACAAAGAACGACCGAAAAAAAATATTTAAATTTGGAAAAGAAGTTCGGGCCGAAGTACAAAGAAGTTCGGGCCGAGGTGCAGAAGAAGTTCGGGCCGAAGTACTGGTGAAGTTCGGGTCGAAGTGTAAAGGAAGTTCGGGCAGAAGTTCAAAAGAAGTTCGGGCCGAGGTTGTGAAAGAAGTTCGAGCCGAAGTGGGGTTTGAAGTTCGGGCCGAAGTTGGGTAGTAGTTCGGGTCGAAGTTGTGGTGTGAAGTTCGGGCCGAAGTAGTGATGAAGTTCGGGTCGAAGTTGTTGATGAAGTTCGGGCCGAACTTGTTACTGTTCTCGGGCCGAACAGTTTCTTGAACAGAACAGTTACGAGCAGACCTGAAAAACCCACTAATTTGATCCTAAAATGCTCGTTTCTTACCCAAATTCACTGATTCTTATAGCAAACTAACCCAAATACTATTTTCTTCAATCCATTGCAACTATATTACTCAAAAACAGCCTAGATCTATTCGAAAATTTGAATTTAAAGGGTTTTTGAAGCTTTAATGGTTTTTCCTAAAACCCTTAATTCTTCATCAGTATGGATTAGATTCGATCCTAGCTTGATTCTAAGCTTAATATATCAATAAAAGGAAGCTATTCAATCCATAATAACAAGAAATAGTACCTTAAATCTGATTTTTGATCTTAAACCCCTTTTTCTTCAAAAACCTTCAAAAACCCACTGATTCTTCTGATTTTAACACCAATTGATGGATTTGGATCGTTTTCAAGATGAAATTATGCTCTGATACCAATTGAAAAGCACAATAACACTGATTCAATCCATTTCTATGGTGTTTGATGATGATTTGGCTAGAAAAGTGAAGAGAGAGATTAGGGCTTTTAGAGAGAGAAACAAGAGAGAGAGAGTGAACAATTGCTGTGAAATTGAAATGAGATTAATGGCAAAAGTTAGAGAATTGAGCCTTACATCTTGGTATTTATACCATGGCTCAATTCTTGGTTAGTTAGGACCATTTTGGTAATAAAAACTAACCTATATACAATGTTACACTTTAGCCCCTAGACTAACTATTACAACATTTTTAATACCTAACACAATTGCTGGAATGTTAAATTGATTAATTGTGCAAAAGTTAAGGAATTATGCCTTACACTTTGGTATTTATACCATGGCTTAATTCCTTGTTAGTTAGGACCATTTCCTAAATAAAACTTAACATATATACAATGTTACACTTTACCCCATAGACTATCTATTACAACTTTCTAGTACCTAACAGGTTTCACTACGCACCATGCGACTGATCGACCCATAGGATCGACCCCCTAGTATACTTGGTTCGAACCATGACTGACCAAGAACATGAACTTGTTCTTGACCGGTTAAAACCAACTAGCTGATTTAATCCCTAAATGCGGAACTGGGATTAAACCTAATCCTTAAATCCTAAAGGATTGGGATGTTGGAAATCTAGATTAGGTTAACAAGAAAGAAACCTTTGTACGAAGAACTCGAACACACACACATACTTGTGTGTGTTCGTCGACTACTACCAAGAACCCTAGGGTTCTTGGTTCGACTTCGAACAAGAGGAGAAGGAGGAAAGAGTGTTCCATGAAACATACCTTAGTTAGTGCTTAAGATAGATCCACTGATGATGAACACGACGAACGATCCTCTAGATGATGACTTGCAACGATCTTGGATCTTCAAGACTTGTAGAACAGGAAGAACGAACGAAGAACGAACGAAGAACACAAAGTGTTGTGTTCTTGGGGTTGTGTTCGGCCGAAACCAAGGAGAGGAGGGAGGCTAGGATTTCGTGTGGTGATCAAGGAATAAGGGAACCCCATGCCTTCTATTTATAATAGAAGGACTTTTACTTAGGGCCCTTAAGCCTTCTATTTATAATAGAATAAGTTTCATTTAAGTTCTCCTATTTTAATTAAGATTAATCTCTTAATTAAACTTATCCTTTTACACTTCCATCCCTCATAGTTTAACTAGTTTATAATTGTTGCACTTAACTATTAAATGTTTAGTATTAACACACTAATAATTCGGTACCCATATACACGAATTATATACTTGTATTTATACTTTCAATAATTAATTATATAATAAACTTTATATAATTTGTACAACAATATTATCCAATTACTATATGATTTAATAGCTTTAAATCATATCATGGATAATCTATAATTAACACATTGTATATTTACTCAACTAGTAAATGTACAACTACTTGTATTAATTAGTTAGTTAAACTAATCTAGTAATAATTTAAACTTAACTTAATACTTAACTGATTCATAATGACTATTATGAATCATTCCTATTCGTAGTATCGTTGCATAACTTGCTCGTATTACATGCGCTCACCGGTGTGACCCTTAAGTGTTTCGTAGGCATGGATGTATTATCATAGGTTGACTAACTGTGCACATAAATCCTTCACCAGTTAGGGTGTGTTTGGGTCCAGAATCGAACCGAACTGGATAAGAATAGATAAACCCGAAGACCGAAATTTTGAAAAATCAAGAACCGAGAAGATTTTACTAATACTAAGGTAACTCAATATGATTTAGCTGTAGTGACATAGACATTTTTTTATAAGAAAAAGAATGTACCCGAAAGCAAGAGAAGCTAGCAATATTATGATGACATGGATAACTTTTTATCCACTCCTGATGCCATGTTAGCAAAATGATCCATTAACACAACAACATCCATTCCTTGCAATCAGTTGACTGAAAATTCTCAGAATGGACTTTGCATCTGTAACCAACCAGTATTCTTTAAGATTGCTTGTTACAATATTCAGAAAAATAGGATGACAAAATTAATGGTAGTATTAAGTTTTCTAATTCAGTGTAGAAAACTTGCATTTAGAACATAAATTAATTGATTTGAGCGGCATATTTTTTTCACTTCTATGTATGCCTCGTTCTTGTATTTTATGTATATATAGAAATTTGTAGCTATAATAAATTTTACCAGATAGCAATGTCTTCTCTTTGATGCTATTCTATTTCTATTAACGACTTCTATTTCGTTGCTATTTTAATGATTTAGCAACGACTTTAAACCAACGATAAATTGCAACAACTTGAAATCTTACTTGCTAATTAGCAACAACTTGAGAATTTTAGCAATTGATCTTTAGTTAGAAACGAACAATATACCAAATAATTACACGTTTCATTGCCATGTCGATAATTGCTGATGGCACATTTTCTAGTAGATATGAACACCCCTACACAAATATACCTACATTGTACATACTAATCGGCAGAATTTAGCTCAAACTTAACAACCCCAGGTCATTCCGATATTGCAGTTCATTAAACTTCTTATGGGGCTGGATATTATTTTTACTCTTATATACATTAGTCATAACAAGTCTATTGTTCATAAGAGAGAGAGTTAGAGTGTGCTTAATTCCATGATAAGCTCGATGGACATGCACATCCTTTTGGACTATGTAAAGTATTGATAAATGGATATGAAAAGTAAATATAAATCAAAGGATCATGTAGCATCATTCTAGGCTCAGAAGTTTCGCAAATATTATTTAAATATAAAGTCTTATCATTCTAGGCTTAGTCGTATATCACATTTACAATAGTGTGGAAGTTGACAATCTTTCTTCAATCAGGAAATAATTAAAAAGTAATTCTTAAAGCTAGTGGTGAGCTCGGTCTAAACACCGAATCGAACCGAACCAAAAACGATAAATTTTTAAAACCGAACCGATAACATGTTATCGGTTTTGGTTCGGTTCGGTTTCAGTTCGGTTTTTTAAGGCCAAATGTTCATCCTTTTTCCGAAAACCGAACCAAAACCGATAGAACCGAAAACGATGAATTTTCAAAACCAAAACCGAACCGATAACATGTTATCGGTTTCGGTATGGTGCGGTCGGTTTTCGATTCAGTTCGGTTTTTTCGGTCCAAATGCTCACCCCTACTTAAAGCTGGCACTTGAAAATTAAATTATATTTAAAATATTGAAGTAACTAAATCTCTAAGCCCATGATATTTAAAAAAAATTGAATCTATATAAACTTGCAACGTAGTGCCTTACACTTGTTATATATACATATATTTTTGATGGTTAATTTTTTTCTTCTAATTGGTTGGCTAAAAGATCTAAAATATGTCGATTGCTCGTTTATTCATCCGTTGATATGGGAAGGATTTTTTTCTTTACACGCCACACGGAAATTTCTGAGGAGATAATAGCGGCGATAGTCACAATCCCCATGAATACGAATAATCCAATAAAACTCTGAACATCAAGACTTTGTGGAAGGGGTTGATTAGGTTTGGATTTATCACGAGCACGGAATCCGAGATATTTTTTCTTCATTTCCGTCATAGTATCACTTTCAGTGACGTTAAGCACCGCCCTTGAGAAAATCGGATGTAAAGGAGATCCACGAGGGAAAGCCTGATGTGGTAAACATATGAAGTTAGTGAACTCATACTATATATATGTACATCAAAATACTAAACTGCCATTATTGGTTACACATATGACAGATGTAAAATACCATAGTAACCCTAGTTAGGATCAAGCGAATGTACTAACAAGCACTTTGGCTTTGGGGCTGATCACAAAATTGGACTTTGTTTTAGGCACGTTTGTGTTTGTAGGCTTATTAAAAAATACAAGCCTATTTTAAGGTTTCTTTGATATGTTCTGTTTTTATATTTATAAAGTTTATTTTTCATGTGCTCTTGAGTTGAACTTATTTTGAAGACTAAAATCATTCTTTGAATAAACGTGGTTTTGAAATGGATTGTTATGTGAATTTCAAGAATCAATGGATTGTTCTGATTTGTGACTCTACATTAGTTAGAGAGAGAGAGAGAGAGACTCACAAATGCATGTCCAGATTCCTGGGTTATGGGGCCAGACTTCATGTACTCTGAGCCATACTTTGATAGAAAGAGATCGATGTAAGGGACGTCATCAAACACCACATTTACGGTGCCATTCGTCAAAGCATTTTTGTATTCTTCAACGCTCTTGAGAGGCACCCCAGAATTATTGTACTTTTCCATTATATACTCTTTGAGATAGGAACCGGCATGATATCCAACTTTTTCATAATTTGAAGGTAACGTGGGGCGCATTTGATCTAGTGTCAGCCATGCGGACAAAGTAGCCGTGAAAATCTGAACTATTATGAAGATCATGCTTAGCCACAGGACAAGCACAACCTTAGAGTTCCTATTCACTATCTTCCCTGTCCAATTAAAGAAACACACAATTAATTAGTATACCTAAATGTTTTGCATTCGGTCCTTAAACTATTGGTATTTTAAAATTAGGTACCTTCATTGAAGTAGAATGTTGAAATAGGGAACCAGATGATCATTTTGGGTATTTGATAGAATGGGCCTGCAAATAATGGGTTGTCAACCCTGTATTCCAATATTGCAATTGCAGCTCCAATATAGATACAGGCAGCAACTATTGTGATCCATAATCTCCAGGTAAAAGGTCTTAGAAAAGTCCACAAGGTTTGATTCCACTCATGTGAAGCACGAACAAGCATATAAACTTCAGAGCTCATATGCGAATATGTAAAATCAATGTATTGAGCTCGCTTGGCACGGATGGTAATATCTCCAGCGACAGCATGACAATTCTACAAGATAAAAAATTAAGAAATGGTCGAGCTTAATCTACTACTATAATAAATTAAACCACTTGTCATTCTCTTAGACTACCTTTGTCCTACGTGGTAGCTTCTTAGCCTCTTTCGTTTTCAAATTTTTTAGCAATATTAGTCCCTCGTTTGATAAGAATCAATAATATATAGATTAGAATTAGATAAAAAAAATCATTTAGTTGCTTAATTTTCGTTAATTTCCGCTTCCATCATGATTTCCATTAGATGCAACACATAAATCACACATGATAGTTTATTGAGTCTGTAATGTTTACTAAAAAAATCTTTATGTTAATATGAATGGCCATGAGGGTGATTCTTGATGTCAAGATAAATGAATATAAAATTAATAATAAATAAATAAGATTAAAACTTAATATTGTTGTTGGAAGCCACATGTTGTTTTATTGTTATGCAGTAAAAAGAGAATGGAAGACCCAGTTTGATAAGGATCAATAATATTTAGATTAGAATTAAATAAAAAAATCATTTAGTTGCTTAATTTTCGTGAATTTTCGATTCAAAATCAATTGCATTACCGATTTTGAATTCATTTTGTTCATATATTCTTTTTTTTTCTTTTTTTTACAGAAAAAAAAACTTTTACAATGTCACTTAGCATATTCTAAAGCTCGCATTGTCACATGTAAACCTAGAGACCACTTCCTTTTTTAATAAGTTCAAATTAAATCAAGATAATAGTTTGTATTTCACTTCTAAAGACATACTCGACCCATACTTTAAAAAAAAAAATTTAATCTATTATAATAAAATAAGCTTTTAAAAGGTCACATGTCATCTTCTAAATCCTCCAATACGAATAAAATGCATAGTTCAATGTGAGTATTAAATAATACTCCCTCCGTCCCAAATTTATTGTCCACTACAAAAAAACATAGTTTAAGAAAAGTACATTAGTTATATTATGTCACCAATCAAATTTTCTCTTTTTCACTTAAATGTTTTTTGATTTGTTGAAATTTAGGAAATACAGTCTTTGTGGGATAAACAAAAATAATATACTAGACAATAAAAATGGGACGGGCAGAGTATGTCCAAACTATGTCATTTTGATTTTATCTTAGCATCATGGAGTGCAACACATTAACTTAAAAAAACATGTGTATTACACGGGTCATAAATTATGAACAAATATCACCGAACATGGCCAGGTTAGTTTATGAAAAAAATTATTTATGAATAAAATGTTATCATGTTTATATATAAGATTTTAATCATTGCTTTTAATGGGATTTAACAATTTTTTTTTTGTTATATGATCCTTAACAAATTATTGTTACCATTAAAGAAGTGAGACATAATTTTCTTCACTTCATTACTCACTTCATGTAAAATTTGGATTTTTCTTCGTTAAATTCATGTTAATTGTCAACATAAATCGTCATTGTGGTGTGTATGAAATTATGCATTAAGTGCCTCAAATTTTTAGTTACATGGATAGTCTTTAATTTTAAAATCAAACAAATGATTCATTCGACCATTTTCATTATTAGCTAAACTTAAATACATATTTAGGTTTACTTCTTCTTCTTCTTCTTTTAGACCGTTTGACTGTTCGTTTTAACTTAATTTTTTTAAACGTATAGCATTTAATATATTAGAATGATGAATACTGAGTATTTCTACCAATGACTATTTTTAGATTTTTTTTTCTATTTTTGACCAATCTTATCCGTTTAATTTTTAACAATTTTTTTATTCAACCCAATTTATTTGAAATACAATACGTTACTGTATATTGTCATATAATTAAATCAAATATATGATTCACTCGACCTGTTTTATTATTAGTTAAACTTTAACACATATTTAGGTTTTCTTATTTTAGAACTGTTTGTTATAATACAAAGGATATATTCAATAAAATTATTGACCACCCTTGAAATTACGGGACACGGGTTATACCCTATAAAACTTACGTTATAGAAGCACATTTCTATAAATGTGACCCGTTTCAAAATTTACGTTATAGAAGCATTACATAGTTTCTTATTATATATGTAATAGTCATACAATTAAATAATCATATTTCTATTTTATTGAACTTACGTTCAGTAAAATTATGGCCACCCGTGAATTTTCACGGGTTATAAACTAGAATAATATATACTAGCTTATAACCCGTGATATATCACAGGAAGCTTATAAAAGTTTATACAAAATGAAAAGAAATTGAGGAATTAGCATTATTGGTAACTTTAAAATCAATTTATGATAATTATTATTCGAATTAATATTGAGTTATTAATACTTGTCACGTAATATAATATAACATATAAATTAAAAAAGATAATAATAGCATTTAAATTTTAAGATGTGAATTAAAAGATATGATTTCAAATTACAACTAAGATGACTTGAAATACTTTCATTAGTAGATGATTTATGATGTGATAAAGATGACGTGGTAAAGATCACGTGGATTATGTGACATGAAATGTTTTCTTATATTAAAAATAGAGATAAAGATACAATTTAGTATATAATATTATATTTAATTTTATAATTCGGTCCTTGTTAGTATTAAGGTAATTATCAGTTGTTATTCCTTATATTAACCAACCATAGAATGTAAGTTGTTTTGACCAGTTAACTAATACTCCCTCTGTCCCACAAAAAAACTTCCCATTTGATATGGGCACAAGTTTTAAGGGGATAGTTAGTGGTGGGGTCATTGGTAATAATTTTTGATTAAAATATAAGATTGATTTGGAGAGAGAAAGATGGTTAGTGGATAGTTAGTGGTGGGGTCCTTAGTAATAATAGTATTTTATTATGTGGAGCCCATCAATTAAATGAAATGGGAAGTTTTTTGTGGGACAAAAAATTAAGGTCAAATGGGAAGTTTTTTGTGGGACGGAGGGAGTATTTAGGATCTCTTGGCTTGTTCAACGGAAATCCCAACCATATATAATCACTAAGAAAGAATAGTATCTTTTAAAATAGGGTTTTGCTAACAAGTGTCCTTAGGACAATGGTTAAGGGTACGAATGTACAAGTCTTGAAGCATAACTACGTCGAGATGGTCATGAAATTCAGGGGCGGTTATTTTTTATGGTTAATTTACAATAACTTAAAGCTTCTTTTTTCCCCTTAACCATTGCCCTAAAGGCACTTGTTAGCATAAATAAACTTTTTAGTTAAATTAAGAGTAAATTACACGAATGGTCCTTGTGATTTGCTAGAAGTTTTGGATTTGGTCCATAACTTTTAGAAATTACACTCGTGGTCACCGTGGTTTACACTTCGTATTGTTTTTGGTCCAAAATCCTAACGGAAGTTAAATTGAGCTGTTAAATTTTTTGAAGTGACCAAAATACCCTTTACTTTATTTTTTCATTTAATTTTAAAACTCCTATTTCTTCTTCCTCCTTCTAAAGGAATTGAAAGGCATCCACGGCGGTCTCCAAAGTTGTTAAAGGAATTGAAAGGCATCCATGGCAGCGACTTCCGTTTTTAAGAATTGTTGAATCTGGTTCGCTTCAATTAAAGGAAAAGGCATCCATGGCGGTCGAAGCAATCACCGCCGATTCTGATAATGCTTGGGCGATTTCGGCATACGGCGGTGTTCCGATATTTTTAGATGTTTGCTGGTCTGGATCGTTAACTGCCAATCTCACGCAATTGGTGCGTTCGGATTCAGATCTATGGTTGTCAAATTCGAAAAAATAGATCATTCGTCAGGCTTTTTCCCACGTAAAGTTCTAAAATTAAGTTATCATCTGATTCACTTTCTTGATCAAAAAGTGCAAATTTTGATGAGTTCCCAAGAACAGTAATAAGTTTGAAAACACAAAAACAATTGAAAACAAACACAATATAGTTGCAGAAATCATAACTTGGTGTTCTTCTCCCAAATTGAAGAACCTTTATTTCGTGTTCTTCTCCAATTTTAACCCTATAAGCTTGTTCTTCATATTACAAACTGTTAAAATTATTTCAGTGATTTGAAGCTCTCAAAATCACGGTGGAGGAAGTGGATTTTGGTGTTGGGTAGGGGTGGTTCACCAGTGGCAAAATATGGTGTGGGATAGCGGTTGTTCGACGGAGATGAAAGGGTGGGGTGGGACTGGGGATGGTTTTTGATCTAGATAAAGAAAGGTTGGGGTGGGGTGGGGGATGGTTGCAGAGAAGAGAGGGAGAGAAGAGAGAGGGGGGTCTTTGAAAGTTTAGATTGAAAGAGGAAGGAGTAAATAGACAAATATAACCTTATTTAAGGGTATTTTGGTCACTTCAAAAAATTTAACAGTTCAATTTAACTTCTATTAGGATTTTAGACCAAAAGCAATACGAAGTGTAAACCACAGTGACCACGGGTGTAATTTCTGAAAGTTAGGACCAAATCCAAAACTTTTAGCAAACCACATGGACCATTCGTTTAATTTACTCTTAAATTAATTACACGAGTAATTAAAAATTCTAAAAATATGGAAGAAATTTGACTAATAAAGATAAATCTGAGTTAATATAATTAATTATTAATTTTCAAAAGGAAATATTCTTTCTCAGTGATGTCAGTCTGTCATTATCAAAACCCTATAAATTATAGGCTTTGTTAACGACGCTTAGAGCTCTCTTTAATAATTTGTTAGATATATAAAAAAAATTGTGCGGGTATGTATTTCCTAAAATGCAGAGGCTAGCTAGTAATTACTAATTACTCCGTATTTGATATGCAAGTTCTTAATACATATCTTAACATCTTAATAACAACTCTCAACCTATGTTTATCATTTTGCATAAATAATATATTCAGAAATATGTACCTTTCCTCTAATCTGCTCTAAAAGTTGATCATATGTACCATTGCTTTCCCCTTTGTCGTTAATGAAAGGTTTGAATATAGGCTCAACTTTGAAAGGTAATAATTGTAATGCGTGACAGAATATGGCTATGGAGAATCCATCTCGAACTTTAGAATCTTCGACCTTTATAAACTCGGTAAACCCTGTTTTCGGCACCCACACAACTAATTCTGGGCATGGACCAGTTTTTCCTTGCTTGTTCATCTGCCATTTTGGCCCTATAATATCTTTTACAAATAATCACATACAACTAAAAGTTAAAACCAAAGAAAATCAATATCATTTAGAAAATTAAAAATAATAAGAACTTGTAAACATAGCAATAGCATCTGAACGTCTCACATTGGACAAATAATGAATCTGTAATGTGTTTATAAGGCTGCTACTCCTCTTACAACCAATTAGTTTTAAGATAGAACCTCACAAACTTATAGATAATAACATACCTGCACATATATCTTCCTGCCCAGTATCACGTTGCTCATTGATAGATCTTCTCCTTCGTCTAGATCTATCTTGAATGGATGTTCTCATCATGGTTTCTTTAGAGCCAACTTTGAAATACGGTTGATGTGTTAAGATTTTATCTGCTGCAACTATGGACACGTTAATGGAATCAACTAAGCAATAAACAGCAAGCAACCCCACAAAGAACTTGAAGGAAACGGAGTAATTTTTGTACGCCATATTGTCTGATTAGTTGTATCAGTCAAGCTGAATCTTATGTTAGTCGTTCATATATATAGTGATTTAGTTTCTGCTTGAAATTAATTGACCCGTTCTTACTTCTTAGTATCTAGAATGTAAATTGATGTAGGCTAAAAAACAAGAAACGCATATGGGTCATATTAATTCTAATAATATACCGAACACATTAAACTGAGGGATAATTTCATATATATCGAACACGTTAAATTAACATAAATAACATTAAATTAAGGGATAATAATAATACTATTGATTTGAATATCCAATATATGTTCAACATAAATAACAAGAAAAATAAATTTCTCTTCAAAAGTCTCAAACAAACATTAATTAAGCCATTTGAACGGGCTATAAAACACAGATTGTCCGAAAACTGAGCATAAAACAAAGTCTAGTTTCTTTTAAAAAAACTAAAAATGAAAATAACTCTCCAAAAAGAGTTTTTGGGCCTGAAAGTTCCGTAAACCACATACGACCGTTTTCCAACACTTAACACTGTCGATACGGAACTTTTGAGTCGTCGGGCGCCTATAAACGGAGACCCAAGGCAAAAGTTATTTCCATATCAGTGCATTACATATCTTCACGCGATCTTAGGTTTTAAGGAACAAAAGGGTTTTGAGAGTGTATCATTAAAGTACTATATTCTACTTTTTTCTGTTAATTTATTCAAGTTTGTTTTTTTTATATGATTTTCAGGAGAAATGGTATTGGTGTCTATTATTTATCTACTCATTTAATCAAAAACAAATATCAAAATCAAGGATGAGGGGATAGAGAATTAGTGGATTACACATGTAATCTTAGGGTGAGTAACAATATCATATATGCACAAATAGTATTCATCGATATAATTTTCTCTTTATTCACCATGAATACCTCGACCAATTCAACCTAGACATTTCAATGAAAGATCGATAGTGATGCTTGACTTCTGAAATTTGAATCAAACTGTATTTGAAATTTTCAATTCTTTTACTAAGATTTTGGCATTCTTAGCTACGGTATTTTTTAGCTTTTTGCTAATTTTCATATTGAAAATTTTCTTTGCCGTTAAAAAAATCTACTAAGTAGGGTTCTTGTAAATCACTGACAAATTCTTATCGATTTAGTAAACTAACTAAAATAATCATCAAAGTAGGGGTGAGCATTTGGACCGAAAAAAACGAACCGAACCTAAAACCGACCAAAATCGAACCGAACCAAAACCGATAACATGTTATCGGTTCGGTTTTGGGTTTGAAAATTCATCGTTATCGGTTCTATCGGTTCGGTTCGGTTTTCGGAAAAGGGTGAACATTTGGCCTAAAATAACCGAACCGAACTGAAAACCGACCGAAACCGAACCGAACCGAACCAAAACCGATAACATGTTATCGGTTCGGTTTCGGTTTTGAAAATTCATCGTTATCGGTTTTATCGGTTCGGTTCGGTTCAGTTTTGGCCCGATAATCACCCCTACATTAAAGTATCGATCATATAAGAAAAGTATTTAATTGGCGTAGTTTTCCTCGTTGTTGAATGTGAAACACAGAACTTACATTGTTTCATATACTTTTTCTGTTTCAAAATAAGTGAAAAGCACAATAACACTAGATCAATCCATACTTCATGTTAGATGATTTTTGAAGGAAACTTGAGAAGAAAGTTTAGGGTTTTAGAGTGAGAAACAAGAGAGAGAGAGTGAACAAATGCAGAGAAATTGAAAATGATAATTGTGCAAAAGTTAGGGAATTAAGGTTTACACTTTGGTTTATATACCATGACCTTAATTCCCTTAATTAGCTTAAGACTAATCCTAAGACTAACTAAACTAATATACAATGTTACATAACTAGTCCCTAGACTATTGATTACAACTAAATATGACCCAACAATCTCCCCCTTTGTAACAATAGTCTGGGAAGCGTATCTTCGAAGTCTTCATCTTTAGCAAAAGCTGCACCTGGTAGATATTTTGTTGAATTGTGATGTATCAGGATCAGCTTGGGCTTTGTTAACCTGTGAAAACAGATACTTCTTGTAGCTTTTCAACCACAAGAAGTATTTTGAAGACTTTACTTTGAAGATACATATAAACCGACTTAAAATAAGACCCATATTAATAGAGAGATTAGCAGCGGAAGTCTTTTCTTGACGTTTGTGGCTTTATGTCGATCTATGGTTCTTGATAATTGTTGTTGAGGTAACATGTTGATAACGGTTACGCTCCCCCTCAAACAAACAATTATTCTGTTGGACAGTTACCCTTTTCTCAGGTATGAAGTAGGTTCATGCTCTAAATGCAAACCTTTGTTCTGACCAAATGTTGGTAGAGGGTTGCGTATCTTTGTGGAGAGGTGGGCATGCTACGATGTTTACTTACTCTCAGATGTGCTTCAGAATGTTGAATTACATTTCTTCAATTTAATCCTTTGTCAAAACTGTAATTAACATATCTATGTTTTGCAGTTCAATGTTTACATCTGAGTGGCAGTGGAAGCAATTTAGAATTCTACTTTTGACATGCAAAACTTTTCTGAATTTTAAGAAAGTATCATCACAGAACTTCGAAGTTTCAAACACTAAAAGAAAATATTTTTCGTTGAATCTGTTGGTGTAAGAAAGATCTAAAAATGTCTCATTTAATGTTAAAAGTTCTGGTAATGAAATGTCAGTTGGAAAGGATTTATCTGGGATTTCAGTTATTGGGGATTTTGTTTTTGGATTTTTGAGGTAGAGGTTTTGTGAGGACAGGATAATGATGTTTTGAATTTTGTAAAGAATGATAATGATTTGTACTTTTAAGATTTAGATTGTGATGATTGAGATTTTGGAGAGAGATTTCTTTAGATGAATCGGTTTCTTCTTCTTCTTCACTTGATTTTCTGTTTAATACATTGATTCTCACTTGATTTAGAATATTTCTGTGGTTCTTTTTGATGTTTTCAGTGATAAACCCATTACTTGTACTGTTTCTTGCTCTTTTCTCCCCCTCATGAGGATCATGACCAGGGTCCTCATGCTAATGCTGAATGTTTGTCTTGTGTAGACGGAGAGAGGAAATTGTGTGTCGATGTAATATGTGAGCCAAGATTTTGATATTTGTGGGTTTCGGAATCTAGAACCAGTAACATGTAGTACTCATGAAATAACCAGATAAAAATTGATTTATCCAAGAATCTTGGAGAAAAATATTTGAAAAATGAAGAATAGCGATGTCAATAATCACGTGAAGTCATAAACAGATGCAATCTTTACTGAAGAACTTCAGTAAAGAGATCGTTTACGGATATGACGAACACGGTGATTAAAGACATTGTTAATCAAATATTTGAAATTTAAAAGAAATCAATTTGTGTGGTTATATCAAAGATCAGTGAAGTATACCGCTTACAAAGATGCAATTTTATCTGAACGTGTGCAGAGAAAAGATCGACGGATATACAAAGATCAATGATCTAACAGTGCATTAAAAACGATTTTGTGTGTGAGATAAAATGAAGAAGTCAGAATTGAATCTGAACAGTATGGAGAAAATGAAAAATGATTTCTCCATTGATCGTTTAAGTATGAAAATCGTTTGAAAAATGGTAAGAACACTCAATCCAAGAAGGTGTTAAAAACAGATGCAATCAGTACTGATTGTAAACAGTAAAGAGATCGACGAATTTAACAGCAAATTGTGTTGAATGTTGCAAACAAGTATTTTTGAAAAATCGAAAATTTATGTGTGCAAAATCAGAGTTTTGAAAAATAGAGCCACAACGCAAGAGACGAAAATTTGTCATAAACAGATGCAGTCAGTACTAATCGAGATTAGTAAAGAGATCGTTTACGAATATGACAAAAATTTATATCCTACGTTGTGAACACATCATTGTGAGCACAAAGTGAGATAAAATTTTTGGAATGTTGATCATCACTGATTAATAAAGATTTGATATAAATGTGATGTCAGCAACTCAATTTGATTTAAAAATATTTTTAATTGAGTATTGACATGTGCCAGGTTGTGTGGCATCAGAGAAGTTCAAAGATTTGGAAAATCAAAATTGTATTAAAAATGAGAAAAATCGATTTACAATTGAAAAGGTTGACAATGAAGAAACACAATTGTAGCAATGAGAAATAAGAGAATTTGTAATAAACAGATGCAATCAGTACCAACCTAGACTGGTAAAGAGATCGTTTACGAATATTACAAAAGCTAATACTCAAATTGATAACCTTGTGTGATTGTAAATTTGCACGAGGTTGAAAAAACTGTTTGAGGAAAATAAAAAATTTATTAGCAATATAGAGTAGGAAGATTTGTAATAAACAGATGCTATCAGTAACAATTGAAATTGGTAAAGAGATCGTTTACGGATATTACAAAAATTGATACCACATATTGATAATTATAAATTTATTTGAAGGGAGCACTGGAAAATTGGTTAGCAGTTCTGAAAGGATGCTCCCCCTCAACAGTTGCGTTTCATAAATCATAAAATCAGTTATGCCCCCCCTCGATATATTAATAATGATTTTCTCCCCCTCGACAAGTGAATATAGAAATTCTCCCCCTCAACCAATGATATCGATGAAAAACGGGTTTCAAGCAGATGCACTTGAAAGCCATTCGTTGGAGAGCGGGTCATACACTGTAGTATGTATAAGCCATTTCTTTTGTGGCACGAGTTATACACTGAAGTGTGTATAAGTCATTAAACGTTGAAATGCGAGTTATACACTGAAATGTGTATAAGTCATAAACGTTGAAATGCGAGTTATACACCGAGATGTGTATAAGTCATTTCATTTGTGGCACGAGTTATACACTGAAGTGTGTATAAGTCATTTCCAAACTCCAAACACCTTTCTGGTAATTCTACATAAAACAATTAAAACATGTTTGGTACCCAATTATGTATGGGTCCTACACGATTAGTGACAGATGTTTTATGTAAAATTGTTTTAAGATCAATTTAGAGCTTTGGAGAACTGCAAGGAGGCAGTTCAGAGGTTGTGGATTTAACTACCCATTTTAAAGATTTTTCAGAGGATTGGATAATCCATTGAGATTTTTCATTTTTGATCCATGTGTATTTCACAAACGTTGAATATTTGGTCGTTGTTTTGTTGTCGCTGTTTGAGGAACCTGAAGACTTTGGCTTAGGTGCGGAAGATCCTCGAGAAACTTTGCGACGAGAAAACGAGTGTTTATCAGAGATTGGTGGGGTTTTGGAAGAACTCTTCGCCTTTTTGGAAGCATGTGAAGATGAACCTTTTTTATTTGGTTTGTGTGGATGAGAGACAGATTTCTTGCATGGTTGTGGAAAACATGTTTTGCATGATTTTATAATTTTACCAGATTTATGGAAAACATTGATTTTTAAACCACATGGAGCATTTAGCTTAACAAAAAATCGATCATCATTCTGAGAAATTTGTTTATTTGTAGATTTATCTCTCAATATCTTTTTACCAAGTTTTTCAGATTTGACACACACATTACCAAACTCAGGTGAGTAATTTACAGGACGATAAACAGAAGCATCATACACAGTTCCAAATGTAAGTGCCGGAGATTTAAATTTTTTGGAGTTGTTATTGTTAATTTTAACAGTGGAAGAAGAAACTGAAGACGTATATGGTCTAGACTTCTTAAGCTCGCAAGGCTTCTTAGGCGTGCTAGACTTAGACGAACTCGGCTTCTTAGACTGCACATCTCCTTTGACTCCATTGGGCTTGGGCTCCTTTCTCCGAGGCTCTAAAGTACTAATGGAAGCATTTAGGACAGGTGAATTAGAGTTTCTCCTCAAGATGATTGGAACTGGGTTTGTTGGTGCTGGTCCTAATAAAGAGGCTTTAGAATTTTGAGAAACAGTATTGTTCGTTTTAGCTTTTAATTCTAAAATGGTGTCCTCTAAATTATGTATCTTATTTTGAAGGTTTTCTTTTTCTTTATCAAAGGCTTTTTGTATTTCATCAATTTCAGATTCTAATTGTACAATTTTCTTTTCTAAAATTAATGGAGGAACATAAAGCTTCGGTTCAATTGTTGGTTTTAAAACTTCATTGTCAGAGATGGAAAATTCTTTAGGAGTGACAATCGGGAAGTACTCATTGTTTTCAAATTTTGCTTTATTCTTTTCATATGTATAGTTCAATTCAGAATAGTTAAAGCTAATTTGAACGTATTCCTTCTTTTCTCTGTTGAACTTCTCGATTTCTGCTTCTTCATCTGGCATATGAAGGAAGCTTTGCCAGATTCCCAAGTTCATGTAATCGTAGTTATATAACGTTGGAAGAACATCTGCAGCTTTTTCCAGAGGGCGGATGTTTTCTGCTCCAAGACCCACTTTTGACTGGAAAGATCTGAACTCTTTAGGCTGGTTTAATTTTATCGTTTGTTCAGTATGACCAGCTTTCACAATCGTCTGCTCCAGTTTTGAGATGTGTTCTTCAGCATTTTCTTTTCTGACAGTAAGACTGTGGATAGTTGCTGATTGTTCATCGATTTCCTTTTTAAAATCGTTTGTTATGTTTTTGATTTGTTCATTCAATTTTTGAATTTCGATGTCAGCCGTCTTCAACTGTTCTTGGTAGTCTTTTATCTTGATGTCTGAGGACTTCATCCACGTTTGCTGTCGACTGAGTTGGATAGCTAAGTCATTTATCAGCTGCTTGGAGTCGTCTTTGTCATTTGATACCGTCTTCATCGTTTTTAGGTTTGATATTTCAAGATTTTTTGTATTAATTATGTGATTTAGACGATTTACTTCACTGGTGTGAGCAGCATGAAATGTTGACAGCTGTTGTTGTAACTCTTGTGTTTTTTGATTTGAATTATTAATTTGATTTACTTGAGGAACAAGAGTTTAAAGTTGGCGACGAAAGGTTAAATTTTCATCTTTTAATTTTAGGATTTGTGTATTTGATGCATTCGTTGTATTTATTTGTGTTTGTAGATCATTTTGTAACTCAGTAATTTGAAATTGAAAAACTGATTTTGATGTAGACAACTGATTTTGTAATTCCTTGTTTACTTGAGTTATTTGAAGAGAAACTTGACTTAATTCACTCAAATCATTTAAGAGTTGACCTTTTTCAGATTCCAAATCAGTTATTTGTTTTGTCAAATGTGATTTCTCATCAATTTTAGTAAAAAGCTTTTCATTAAACAAGGAATTCTCTGATTCATCAGTGTTTGAATCAGATAATAAAGAGTCAAAGGAGAAAGAGAGTACCTCATTTTCATCATCTTTTGGAATGCCTAACACAGCTGTAGCCTCAGTTGGTATTGCCATGAATGTCAGGTTGGCAATGCACTGTTTATCCTCCTGGGCATTCGACCCGGCAGACAATGTTTCTTTGGTAGTCATGTTAAGAACAATTCACGGGAATTTTTGATTGAAACGGGGTAAAGAAAATTTTAAGAATGAGAAGGTTCTGGAATAGAATATGTGATGTAGACCGTGGATTGCTCTTCAAAAATTCAAAATTACCGAAATCTTAAACTGGTTATTCCAGATGATAAAGTACACTTTAAATGTGCCTAAGATTTTCGAATTAGGGAAAAACGACGATCGGGTTAGAAACTGGGGCTAAACGAAGTTTGGAAATTGACCGAAAAATCACAAAAACGCAAATTAAGCGAGAAACAAGCGTTTTTGGGCCGGCAAGTTGGGTAAACCGCCTACGGCTGTTTATCACGTCGTAGCCTTCGTCTTTAGCTTCGATTTGGTTACTCGTGGGCTCAAAACGGACACCCGAGCTGAAAGTTATGACCGTTACAGTACAGCCCCTTTTGTCACGCGAGTGTAGAAAGAGTTCGGGCCGAAGTTGTGTAGAAGTTCGGGCCGAAGTTGTGTAGAAGTTCGGGCCGAAGTTCGGGGTGAAGTTCGGGCCGAAGTTCGGGGTGAAGTTCGGGCCGAACTTCGGGGTGAAGTTCGGGCCGAACTTCGGGGTGAAGTTCGGGCCGAACTTTGGGTTGAAGTTCGGGCCGAACTTGTTACTGTTCTCGGGCCGAACAGTTTCTTGCGCAGAACAGCTACGAACAGCCTTAAAAACCCACTAATTTGATCCTAAAATGCTCGTTTCTAACCCAAATTCTTTGATTTAAATCACAAACTGACCCAAATACTATTTCCTTCAATCCATTACTACTATATTACTCAAAAACAACCTAGATCTATCTGAAAATTTGAATTTAGAGGGTTTTTGAAACTTTAATGGTTTTTCTTAAAAATCTTAATTCTTCATCAGTATGGATTAGATTCGATCCTAGCTTGATTCTAAGCTTAATATATCAATAAAAGGAAGCTATTCAATCCATAATAACAAGAAATAGTACCTTAAATCTGATTTTTGATCTTAAACCCCTTTTTCTTCAAAAACCTTGAAAAACCCACTGATTCTTCCGATTTTATCACCAATTGATGGATTTGGATCGTTTTCAAGATGAAATTATGCTCTGATACCAATTGAAAAGCACAATAACACTAGATCAATCCATACTTGATGTTAGATGATGATTTTTGAAGGAAACTTGAGAAGAAAGTTTAGGCTTTTAGAGTGAGAAACAAGAGAGAGAGAGTGAACAAATGCAGAGAAATTGAAAATGATAATTGTGCAAAAGTTAGGGAATTAAGGTTTACACTTTGGTTTATATACCATGACCTTAATTCCCTTAATTAGCTTAAGACTAATCCTAAGACTAACTAAACTAATATACAATGTTACATAACTAGTCTCTAGACTATTGATTACAACTAAATATGACCCAACAATAAGTGATATACTTTTCATTTTGAGGTATTTCAAAATAAATGATACAGTAATACATTTTAGAAATTTCATTATTTGGTAAAAAAAAATAGGGGTTCCATACCCACTAACAATGTGTCATTTAATAAAGTAAATTGAGTCATTTACCGTTACCTTTATTTTAAATATCATTAAACTCACTTTAATCATAATATGTGTGATCCATCACTTAGAAATTTGTACTTCATTACAACTTTTTGCCTAAAAAAACCCAAATTGTATTCGCTTTTTTTAAACGGATGAAGTATATATAACAGACGCATGATTAGGGGTGTCAAACTTGTACCGAACAAAACCAACCAACATGCTACCAACCGAACCAATTAAAGTTGGTAGCCAGTATGTTGGTAGCCAACATGTTTGGTTGGTAGTACCGTACCAATCGAGTATTCATGGTACTGTATTGGTATAAATATTCAAATACCATCGTAGTACCGTACCAACCAATATATATATACATATATATAAATTAAGGGTTTTGATAATGACAGCCTTTAGGGCTGTCTTTAAAACATAAAAGGTTGTACATTAATTTATGGGAAGTGATAATTCCTAAAATTCAGGAATTAGGTGTACATTGAAGTATAAAATCTATTGACAGCCCTTAGGCCTATCATTATCAAAATCCATAAATTAATTATTACAATATATACTTACATAAATTATGATCTAATTTATATCCTTAAAAATCTCTCCACCATACAATATATATAATTGATTCTTTAACATAGATAATTTTTATATAGCATTAATAAATCATCGTTTTATTTATCTTGTTTTCGAGTTTGGAAAAATTGTTAATATGTTATAAATGATGGATGATGATAAAATATCATATTACAAAACATATCTTCTTTTTAATATTTTTTAGTTCCATATTTGTTTATAATCTTGGTATACACAATGTTTTAAAACCCGGGTTCTTACTCGGTCCGGTAAGATGGCCGGGTCACGGGTCAACCGGTTCAACCGGCGGGTTAACCGGGTCAACTTACAACATATAAAAATAATATTATATAAAAGATGTGCACATCATGCAATATAATTTGTACATTATTATATATTTGAAATAAAAATATTAAAACTCAAAGGTTTTAAAACACTGATTGCAACATGCTAGTTTACATTTTGATGGTTAAGTTATTAAAATTAAATTTTATTATCCAAATATTAAACTAGAACGTATTTATGAATCCCTTATGGAAATGAGAGAAAAAACTGTGGAGATTTAAGGCAATACTAAATCTCCAAAAGTCAAAAAGATTTATTTTCCTAAACAGTCCGAGTTAATTGCGGGTCTACGGGTCGCCGGGTTGCCGGGTTTGATCAAAACCGTCCGGGTCTCAACGGCTCGTTACTCATCAATTACCCGCCTACTATTGAACCGGTGTTTCCCCCGGGTCCCGGGTCAACCGGGTTGAACCGGTCGGGTCAACCCGGGTTTTAAAACACTGTGTATACAGTACCAATTTGTACCAACCAACATTGTTGGTAGCCAAATAAATTGGTAACAAGTATATTTGGTATGGTACCGGTAGTCAAATTAGTGTACCAACTATAATTGGTACGGTACACGGTATAAGGAAAATACACATGGTACCGTACCATGTTCACCCCTACGCATGATATAAGATCTCACTTATTTTTCAGAAAAATAATCCTGAATATTGCAGATTTCTAATTGGACAAGGAAATTTTCCAAGAAGCTGCAGATCGAATGCCTTGCTGCTTAAGAGTTTGGAAGATAACGACGTTTTTTTATTTCATTATTAGATATTCATTTTCAGTTGAACTAATTATATATTATTTTCATCCGAGTTATCTAGATTCATTTTCAAATACTTGACATCTTTCAGTTAAGTATATTTTAAAATGTTCTGTCAATTTATTTAAGTTCTTCTCAAAAAGACCTCGACCAATTCAACCCGGGAAATTTCAATCAAAGATACTGATACTTGACTTCAGAAATTGGAGTCAATTCAAAGTTCAAACACTTTAGGACTGTAATTAGAATATTAATATATGTAAATTAAAGATTTTTACATTAATTTATTATCAACCCTTAAATTTTAGCCAACTGGTGAAAGTAAGAGGAAATTTGGTTATAAATCAAAACAACTTCTGAATTAGGAGTTTTGGACGGTGAACGGACGAAGATAATTGGATGGTACTACTTAGAATGGACGGTGACAATTAATTTCTTCGCATTGGCAATTCGATATTAATTTTAAAGAGTCTTCACTGGTAAAAGGGATGCATAAAATCGGGTTGTTAACCAAACCGCTTCGGGTTTGAAACTGGTTTCGGTTTTTGGTCAAAGAGTTGAAACCGGTTTGGGCAAAAACCGGTTCGGTATCTAACCGGTTTTAAGGTATAAAAATCCAAACCTATTGTAACCGGTTCGGTTCGGTTACTAACCGGGTAACCGTCAAAACCAGTTATTTTTCCGGGTTTAAACCGGTTTTTTACGATTTTTTCAAAAATCATACTAATTGAAGAAATTTTTGGTTTCGGTTTCGGTTTCAGTCAAAATCGGTTTTAAAAACCGGTTACTAACCGGTTCGAAAGCTAAAAACCCCAAACCGGTTGGGAACCGACCGGTTTTAAAAAACTCCAAACCGGTTTTGGTCATGACCGGGTTTGACTGGCTCGGTTTCCGGTTTCGGGTTTTTTGTGTACGACTTGGTAACATAGGTTGCCTTCAAACCATTGGCACCACTCTTCTCTTTCATGGCGTTGGTTGGAGACATCGCTAGGAGAAGAGCGGAGACGGGAATATGATTAATGGTTGTACCTTGTAGGAGAAAGATGTGTTTGACAATGTTGATGATGAATAAACTGTAAATTACCGAAACAAAGATAGATAATTATTTGACTTATCTCACTTAATAGTTAATGTATGCATTCCTTTTTTTAAAGCTTAATGTATGGATAATTGATATTTTAATACATGTTTATTATTTTTGAATTTTTCCGCTCGTACAAGGTACAACCACTAATCATACTACCTCCGAATCAAAATAAGTGATACGCTTTGAGAACCACGGTTTTTGAGGTAAAAGATTAAAATGTAGTTTAAGATATATTAAAGTGGATAGTTAGTGGCGAATGAGTCTCAATTCATTTGAATAAAGTGATATTAATGATGTTTAAAAGTAAAAGTTAAGGGTAAAAAGGTAATTCTCTTTATCAAAGTAGATAGTTAGTGAGATAAAGAGTCCCACTTTTTTACCAAATAAAGTAAGTTTTAGAAGTGTATCACTTATTTTGTTCGACCCCTAAATAGAAAGTGTATCACTTATTTTGATACGGGTATAGTATTACTTTTAAGAGTGAAAATAGTTTATCCGACATTACATGTTTTGGTGAAAGGTACAAGTCAGAGGGCCAGGTTGCGGGAACTATAACGACTTGTCCTTGGAAGAACAAAACCGGATACTGAATGGGTGGAGATATTTGGTAGTATGGATGTGGTAGTGCAAATGTACAGACAGGTTCTCCACTCTCCCATTGTTGGATGGCAGGAGAATCTATACTCATTACGAAGGATTCGGCAATATACCCTTTCCTTACTTTTTCTAATCACTCTTACTTTCACCATATATTGACAATAAAGTTCATACGTGCTTTAATTGGTCCTTAATTGGGGATTATTTTCCATAGCAAATATTCAACCGTACTCTGGGTGGCAATTCTGGTTGGGTTCAGGTTGACTCGTCGGAAACATTCAACCTGTACCCAACATTTTTATACAAAAGGGTTAGATATCTCAAACTTAGTTTGTTTACTTTCAACCTTAAACGACTCATATACGTTTAATTTAACAGGTAAAACATGTTAGCGATTAAATGAGTCAAACAAGTCGATATTTAAAATATGTATGCAAAATCTACAAAATTATATCAATTTTTAAATAAATCTATATATCACTAACGTGTATACACACACACACACACACACACACATATATATATATATATATATATATATATATATATAGTGTAGAATTAAAATCAGAACCAATTAAGGCTACAGAACCAGCAGAACTCAATCTAAACCATTGATTTTTGAAATGAAATGATCATGGAAGACACATTAATGTATTTGATGAGGGACCCCCAATATTGATTTGCATGGATGTCATTCATGCATATATACATACATGTATATATAACACTTATGTATACATACATGAAAGCATATACATATATGTATACATGCATGAATGACATCCATGCAAACCAATATTTGGGGGTCCCTCGTCAAATACATTAATGTGTCTTCCATGATCATTTCATTTTAAAAATCAATGGTTTAGATTGAGTTCTGCTGGTTCTGTAACCTTAATTGGTTCTGAAACTAATTAAACCCTATATATATATATATATATATATATATATATATATATATATATATATATATATATATATATATATATATATATATATATATATATATATTCTTAAACATATATTAAAAATTAATTGGATTCGTGGGCCGACTCATTTAAATTATCATCAACCTAAACTTAAACGGGTCAGCTGAGTGGACCAAAAACTGAGCCGAAACTAGTATACTGAACCCTAACATATTTTTCTTTGTGTCAATCTTAGGTGGGGTTTTGTGTAGAGTCAGAAATTTCCACCCTTATTAAATTGTCTATTACTTCCTCCGTATCAAAGTAAGTGAATCACTTTAAAGTTCACGTTTTTTTAGGCAAAATAAGGTAATAAGAGATTAGTGAAATTAAATAGGTTAATTAGAATGGATAGGACCCACACCTAGTACTATTTTGTTGTTTTTTATAGGAAGATTTCAAAAATTGATGTGTCACACACCTTTAATGATGTTTAAAGAGGGATACGTAAGGGTAAATGAGTAATTTTAAATATAAAAACTTACCAAATAAGGTAAATTATTAAATTGATTCACTTATTTTGATACACCCCGAAAATGAAAGTAATTCACTTACTGATACGGAGGAAGTATTTTCTAACTGAAAAGCAGCTTTGTAGAATCTTTCTGTTCCGTTGTTTTAACGTTACAACTGAGCATATATTTGCTTTCGATCTGTTATTTTGTTCGGATTCAAAGGTTAGATAACATGGTGGTGTCTTTTTTTATAAGTCATGCTTGATGGACCACTGAAGTTTGAGGATACTTAAACCTTGGATTTTATTCGTTTTCATCATTATCATTTCTCCATCTATGTGCAGCCCGGCTCGTTTAGTTATTCTCATTTTACTTTGGTTGGTTCATTTCCTCCTCAATTACTCATACGACATCATTCAAAAGAATTTACTTGGCACCTATTAAATGCCTAGAACCAACTAAAGTTACTACTATTTTATACAACTCTGAGATTGGTTTTGTTGATTTTTAGAATGTTCACTACAATCTAATTAAAAATCAGGTTGATTCAAAGAATACTATGGGTTTGATTTTCAAAATATGTTCAACTCAAGAATACAAAACTGGGAGAAAAACAAATTTTATCAAATAAAAAAAAACTAATATTTTCATTGTCTCAAACAAACCCTAAATAAGGTCTTGATTTTCGAATAAGCCAAGAAAGACAAATGAGAAGAAAACTGGGCCAAAAAACAAAGTAAAAGAAATTAATAAAAAACTTAAAATGCAAATAACTCTCAAACATAGTTTTTGGGCCAGAAAATTATACATATTTTAGTGCAGCCCTTTTCCTGATAGGGCTACAAGAAATAAAATGCTTTATTCCTCTACATTTGGACTTGCATCATCTTAGTGCATATATATGTTGTACAATCTCCATAAGAAGTGGTTATGTTATGTCTGGTTTTTCGGTCAAAGAATTTAAATGGTAATAACATTTATGAAAAATATGTACAAGGAATACGATGCTTGACAAAGTGATGAACATAAGGTTTCTATTATACGATTTCTGGTGCAAAACAAGTTGTGCGCTTCAGTAAAGTTGAACAAAATAATTTATTTCTTCACCAAGTTAGTTCCAAACATATCAATAAATTAATAAATGATACGATATATAGTTGAAAATCCGAAATATGAGAAAGCCTAATAAAAACTTATCAAAACGATCTGGGAACATATCCTATTGGATTGAGATTCAAAAGACAAGAGATCTAACTAATAGACCTCGCCAAATTAGCATATATCCTTTCAAGTAGATTTAGTGACGATTAGAATAAATGAAACCCCAAAATCATTTGTTTGGTAAAGAGTAATAAACCAAAAACAGAACAATTTCATAAAAAAAAAAATTAAATGGTTGTCGGCCATTGTAGTATTTTAAAGGACATCCAGATAGTGGTTTTTACTATCTTAATCCGCATATACTCTATCTGAAGAAAAAAAAAAATTATTTAAATCTGTTAGTTTATTAAAGAAACGTAATTTAATTCATAGGTCTTTGACAAGGGTTTCAATTACAACGAATAATGTATTTTAGAATTACGTAGGAATTGAATTACGAAAGAAAAAACTCATCCGAACAGCCCTCCGCAATGAAATTGAATTCCAATTACGAAGGATCATGATCGATTACAGCAAAACAAACGACCCTTAATAATTGAAAACATTCATTTATCTAAAAATAAAGCTAAAAGAGAAAAGTTAGACACATAAAATGTTAATTTTGTCACTCATTTTCTTTAAAAAGTACTTATTTCCATCCATAAACTAGAATAATATTTATATGCCCCTCACCTTAGTTAGTTATTCTTTCTTTTTCCCACTATTATACTCACTATAAATAACGCCCTAAAGAAAATATTTGACAAACAGAAACAGAACAACCGATGGCAGTTGAAGCTACTCCTCCGTCACCATGGAACTCACCAGTACCGTACCTATTTGGAGGTCTAGCAGCCATGTTGGTTCTCATTGCTTTCGCTCTCTTAATTCTCGCCTACTCTTATTTTAAGCTATCTGGCCAAATGGACAGCTGGAATGACATTGACAGAGATCTTGAATCCGGTAACAACAACGACGGAGATGCCAAACCGGAAACTTACAAGCAGTCTCCTGTTTTTAAGGAGGAGTTCCTCGTTATCATGGCCGGAGAAGCCAAACCCACATTTTTGGCAACGATTGTCGGACCAATTTAAGGGAGAAGGACCGGATGGTGGGTATTGTAGGTGATCCTTGAGGACTTCTGTTTAATTTCCTGAAATGTACATAAGATTAGGGAGGATGAAAAACGAAATTTGTATTTGACACTGTTTATTAAATATGCTACTTAATTTATTATATTTTTATTAAATTTAACTTTCAATTGGCTGATCATAAATTGTTTAGTTCTATATTCCCGCATTTAGCCTCAAATTTCAAAATATTTTAAAAATCATAAGAATCAAAACTACTAATACATCCATATTACGCATGTGAAAATTGGATCGAGAACTGGAACTACAACACTGAATCTAATTGGACCGAACTGAGGTATATTGGTTCAGTTTCGGTTCTAGTTTTCATGCAAAATTGTTTCTCAGTCTGTTTCGGCATGGTTCTGTCCCACTCCGAGCGGTTCGGTTTGGTCCAAAACCCGGGGGAAAAAAACTAAAAAGTCAAAGAAACTTTCTTGGTTCTTGCTTCAGTTAAGTTCTTGGTCCAGTTTGGTTCGGTTGCAAGAATCTTCGGTTCGGTCCTCTTTTAGGCCGAAACTATTTCTTTTCTTGATTCTCGATCCAATTCGTTTATTAGACTATTCATATGTTGATGCGGCCCAATGGTAGAAGAGCGGGGCATTTTGTTTATAGAAGCTTATGATCGTGTTAGAAAATGGGCTTTGATGTTTTAAGCACATTCAAAAATCTGGGTAATATTTAAAGTGTATTTTGTCCAAGGA
Organism: Calendula officinalis; assembly: GCA_963853835.1. Classification (NCBI taxonomy): domain Eukaryota; kingdom Viridiplantae; phylum Streptophyta; class Magnoliopsida; order Asterales; family Asteraceae; genus Calendula; species Calendula officinalis. Next base: position 16,127,146 of record OY970821.1, on the reverse strand, counting down.
AATAATCAGTAGATGATTTTGCAAAACTTGAGTTTTCTCTCCAAAAGTGTTCTTCATGTATGAACAGTTTCTGAAGTCATTTACCACGGTATTTACTCAAATCAACGTGATTTTGATTAAATTTTTCGTTATTCTTTAAATCAACGGATTCTAATCTACACTATCCTTTTTAGTCTACGTATCATATGCCTAATCCATAAACAAAAAGAAGAATATTAATAAGATGTAACTAAAATAATATTGTGTAACACCTCAATTTTTAATACACTTTTTAAATCATATTTTTAAATAAAAATATTACAAAGTCCAATATCCAAAAATACGGTTTAACAAAAACCTTTTAAAAGATTATCAGAGTTATAAAACACGGTGTTACCAAGATAATATCATAACCATACGATAACGGGATCTACCTATAAGCTCCCGAGCTAAACATCTCTAGGCCACCTCTATCTCGACCTTCTAATCCTTCATTCTCGAACCTGAGTACATAGCCAAAAACAAAGTAGTATGTGAGACAAAACAGTCTCGTGAGATACATGGGTTTTAGACCCGACATTAATATATAAATAATCACACACATTAAATATATATATATACATACTTTAATTACCTCCGCGGTAATCCTAACACATCAAATCATACATCGGTTACCTCTTTGGTAACCCTAACACATTCGTTCATAGCCTATTTGTGACAACTCTCAAAATCGTGTATTTGACCCGACAATTGTTGTAACCCGCTTTGTATAAGTACAATAATGTAATTTAAAATAGAAATCATTCTTGTGTCTAAGTCTAGCAAAGACACTCATATTATGTACATGTAGTAGACATCATCATTATGCACAAGTCCGATTGTCTGTGCATTTGTACAGTTAAAACTGTAATTTAGCGAGTTTGTGACTTACTTTAAACCAAATGAAAAATATAAATTTTATATTTCATAATGAAGAATTTGCTCAACCAAATCAACCGATATGAAAAACAATGTACAAAACATTATACTCGACTAAATATAAAAATAACAACAATCTAGTACTCGGTACATCACGAGAATACTAACAATAGTAAAATAAATACCAAACTAATATTTATTCTATCAGGCATTAACGACTATTGAAAACCAAGTAAAACTCTAATTAAAATATTTTACTAGGCGATCGGTACCTATGTGTACCTAATAGTTATTAATCAACCTAAACTAATATAATTAAATTCACTTTTAAAACTTTATAAGTAATATGCCATTAATATTTGATTTATAAAACTCATCACGTGATTCTCTTATCATGCATCACCTCTTCCCCTTACCTGGTCAAAACCAACTTATCCCCATACTAAACTTTCCGAAATTGTAGGATTAGTATAATAAAATAAATGAGTGATCATGGGTTTATGTTACCAGTCACAACTTCTATACCATAAAACCAACCCACGTCCCCTAAAAACGAGATACCATCTCCATGTCAATCCCATGCATGTCTCTCTCTCTCTCTACGAAAGAAATTAGAAACCACCATCACCACATGACTTTGTCTTCTTCATTTGACGACCAAAACCAGCTCCGGTCAGAACCAGTAGCAACTCCGGCGACGAACCAGGGATACCGATCTTCATCTCCATCTCTCCCTCTCGTAAACAAGAACAGAAAAACCAGCCACCCATTCGTTTCTGAATTTCCGGCGAGAAACACAAAAGCTCCGAATAATAATTCCATCCCGGCGAAACTCAGCAAACTTCCGGTGAAATCAGTCTGCGGCGATACAGCAACGCGTTCCGGCGAAGGGACATCCGAAGAAGCCATCTCCGATCACAATCTTCACTTCTTTTTCTCGGTTCTCTCTCTCTCTCTAGAAACTCAAAGCAGGTATAATAACCTTAAGCACTCTTCTGTTTCTTTGATTTGATATACGTTGGTGAATATGGTGCGTATTGACCAGAGGATATCGCCGTCGGATATTCCGGCCATACCTCTCCGTTACTTTGCCCTGTACGCTACTAGCAAGTCGAGCCCACAGTCAGTTGTTTCTTTTTAATCCGACCCAGTACCAATAACATGCCAGTCCACCAAATCGTAAGCCTAACAATCTAATTTAAACAAGGAAAAAAATTAGCCCAAATCAATTTCTATTTCAGCCGCAATGATGAGCCCAACGTTTTGTATTATTTGTTTTAAACTAAATTGCTCAGCCGAAAAATCAAATGGTCATCCCAGAAGTCAGATTTGAAAAATCTACTAAATGATTTTAACTACTTATTATATAAATAGAAAAATAAATTCTATTTAAATTACTTAAATAATGTTTATCTACTAAAATCGTTTACTTTCTATCAAAGCAAATCTTATTCCCAATAAATTATATACTCAAATAAAACAAAATTAAAATACGCGACCATCTCACGATATCACCAACGTACATCTCGAGTCAAATTTCCCTTAGGGAATCAATGTGCATCATTTAGTGTCAGCATGCCATATCGACCGACACTCATTTATTTATTTCTGTTGCATATTGCATATAGGAAGCTAGTGTCATTTGGTTGGAAACATCACTCATTATTTGAAACTTTTGGAAGCATTGCATCAGGTGAGTTCACAGCCCCATTTTTTACCGCATTTTATTTACTGTTTTATAACTTTGGGGTGAAAAACATAACAAATGTTTTTACAAATGTTTGCATTATTTATCACTACGTATTTTATAAATATATTTGTGACTGAGTTCACAACCTCTCTTTTACTACATTTTAACTATTTTGAAACATATCAACTATTTTATAAACGTTACAACATTTTTAAACGTTTACTATATCGTGATGAAAACTATTTTGGAAACTAGACAACGAATCCTTATGCTTGGTCTAAGTTTAGATGTACATGGAAGTGCGTATATGTTACATACATAATCATTAGCTAGTTGCGACTAGGCCCTGGATATGCAAATAGTACTATTGGTGGAGACCTACCCTCCCACGATTTGATCATTTATTATCGATGTTTATCGAACCACGAGGAGTGTATATCCATATTGGAAATGCGTTTTAGAGGAGTTGTTTTGGTTATGGACTTAGGGTCGAGATTATAACTTAAAAGGGTATAGCTAACCTTTTAGGGGATCACCGTCACATGTTTCTTCTTGCGATTTTATCGTGCCCCTGTTCTCGGAGCAGGTCATTTTAACGTTTATATCATCACACTATTTTTGCCAACGATGGCATACTAAAACTATTGTTTCTACTACTGCTTTTGAGCAGACTATTTTTAACGTTTATATCATCACACTATTTTTGCCAACGACGGCATACGAAAACGATTGTTTCTACTACTGCTTTTGAGCAGACTATTTTTAACATTTATATCATCAAACTATTTTTGTCATGAATGGCATACAAAAACTACAGAACTATTTTGAACTCATTAAAACCTGTGAATTCACTCAACAATTTTGTTGATACTTTTACCTATGTTTTTCAGGTATCTAAGCTAAGCATTGAGTCGCATGCATTGGAGTCAAGCTTTCGTTTTGTAAAGATGTCACCTCCAAATTTTAGTTAAAAACTATGTTTTGGTTCAACTACTTTGTTTACATTAAATTTTGGTGACATTACTTTTTATCAAACATTTATTGTTTACGATAATCATATGCTATGTTTACTCATGATAGTCGCACGCCCGTTCTTCCGCAAACCACTTTTGGCGGGGTGTGACAGATTGGTATCAGAGCTATTGGTTATAGTGAACTAGCGAGTCTAGTCTATAACCTCAAAAAGATTTTTGGGTCAAAACGTTTTCATTGCATCCATAGTCTCATTGCACATAGAGTCTCATTTCATAGAGAGCTGCATTGCATATAAAGTTGTATTTCATATCTTTCATCGACCTATATCTTAGAAGTAGGTCACTTGCCTTACACTTACCCTATATCTTAGAAGTACATGGTTCTAGAGAGAGAGAGAGAGTTGGGATGAAAAATGAGTTCAAAATACCAAAAACCCGTCTTTATTGTGAGTTCAGCTTCCCCCGACGCGACCCCATGCCCCTCGAGCCGTGACCAAGAAATCCCGCGTCCGGAGTTCAGCTTCCGTGCCTGCTCGCGCCGTGAGGCTTCCCTGCTCGCGCCGTGAGAGGCCCCTGCTCGCATTCGGTGACGAACCCTCGCATTCCGTGAGGGGCTTCTGTCTGATTCTAATCTTCCCATGAGATGTTGCTCGCGCTGTGAGAGACCCCTGCTCACGCCGTAAGTATCTAGAACTCAACATTTTCCTCATTTTTCCATGTACAACCATACCTTTGACCCGATATCGATTAAACGACGGATTTCACATAGCAAACGGTGTCCAAATGACACGAAACCAGTTCCCACGTATTTTAAACAATTTGTCATATTTTTCCATAATTTATTCGATTCAAAAATTCGGATCGTTACAACTATCCACCCCTTAAAAGGATTCTGTCTTCGGAATCAACTCAAGGATTTCCAATCCCCATTCCGCTTCCAATTATGATCCAATAATACTTATGCATTTAAACGCCCACTTGACCCCGTTATACCCAAACGGGTCAAAAATCAAACTTGAGTTCCTAATACCCGAACGAGTCAAAATCACACAATTTGGTCATAACACTTCCTATCTTTTAACCAATCCTTTTATCCACATAGAGATGATACGACTCAATCATTACCATTAGCAATTAGTCAAAACGATAGTCAACGTCTAGTTTTGACCAAGTTGTCAACATTGTCTAATCTTTAACTTAAGCACAAAGTCAACATACTTTGACAATTTCTTACTCACTAAAGGTTCCATTAATCATCCTTTCCTTTACAATCGACCTTACATTCATTGTTCATTAACAATCATACGCGATTCTCAAATTCATCTCGAAACACCCAACGGTTAAAGTCGCACACTATAATTATTTCCATTAGTCAATTAACCATTATCATATACTTGTAGGCGATACATTATGTTCTTATCCTCGTCTAACCATTTTAAACGAAAGTCAAAACACAATTGGACCAAAGTCAACAATCCACTAGTTGACTAACCTTGACTTATGAATAAAGTCAAACTTACTTTGCAAAATTCACATACTCTTTTCTAGTGAGTCATCACGTCTCAAGCCTTTCGTTCCCGATTCCGATATTTACATTCCTTTTCTCAATTGTTCCCTTTTTCATCGGTTTCAATTTCCACCACCGATTAACAATTTCCATCTAAAGCAATACCAATCTCAATTGCTTTTTTTTTCTTTTTTTTTTCCATCCAAATACTTATACCATTTACAATTTCTTTTAAATATTCTCATACCACACTTACAATTCTCGATTACCGGCTTTAGAGCCTCATTCACATCGAATTGTGACCTAACCACTCATCATACAACTTTCACCGCTCATCGATTACTAATAAACTTTACTTCCTATAAGCACCCTTTTTCATAATCTATAAACGTTTAGGCATCTCTTACACCCACCTATACTTAAACACGACCCGTGTTTTCAACCCAAGTTCTCACTTGCCATAAAAATCATAACAATAACTAACCATACGGTTCCACATACGTCAGATACAAACATCATATCCCTGATATAACAAATTATACTTTAACTATCTTATCGAGATGATCGGAAAGCCTCCAATCCATCACGATTTCAAACTGTCACAATGATTGGAAAGCCTCCAATCCATAGTGACTCATCAAATCTCGTTAACCGGAAAGCCACCGATCTAACAAGATCCATACAATACCATTCTATCTTGCATACAATTCATGTATGCATCATTCACTTAGCATCATGCTATCATTTTCTTTCATAACTAATCACATTCTCCATTCAATTTACATTTCCCCATATTTCGCATAATATTACCTTCCTAAAATCATATTCTTTTCATAAACCATTACTTCCATTTATCCCTTTATACCACCCGGTATACACATAATCATTTCTAATGCTTTCCACCAATCTACTCATTTACCAATCGTCTTTAGTCGATTCATTTTCTCATTATTAAAATTTCCAATCTTTCTTTCACCACCTTGGTAACCACCATTGCATTCAATTATCCACATTTTTACCGAATCACCCGGTCAACTCGAGTCAACCAATTGACTCCGACCCATGATCCAAACATAAGCTATCACACTTTTTCTATGTCATTTTTCCAATAATTAATTGTTACCCTTGACTTAGCATACCATTTCTAGGACATTTTACCATTAATTAACCTTTTACCCTTAGTATCAAATCTATCATCCATGATACAAACTTTTGTCATGACTAACTGTCAAATTTTTACTCAACCATTTTCGATTACTAAATTATGTCATCCCCGATGCTTATCCTTTCCAACATATTTTCTATTCACGAGTTTTGAAACTTCACTATATTTTTCATCATTCTTTTCTTTACCGTTATCATATGGTAATACCACATCACTTATCCTTACTCCCGCCAAGTGCTACAATTTTACTTTTGAACTTTTTCCTTACATGGTTTCCCATCCATATATATCATTCTCACTGAGTCTTAGTACTTCCGCGTACTACCATCCTTTCATTGAAATCATTTACTATTCCCGTGATAATATATCTTTTAATATCCTAATTATCCGCGACATACCAATCGCCAACTCACCCAGGCATATCACACCTTTACACATAACAAACCGGGGAAACTGTCCCCGAGTACATTTCCACACCAAACGCTTCACCCATACTTATACATGCCATTTCGCCTTATCGCCAAATCGAGCGACAATTCACCAATTAAACACGAACCTAATACCATAAATTTTATATTTGAGGAAAACTTACCAGACTTTTGCACCTTTCACATCAACATGATTTGACGAATTTTGAACGAGTTTTTCTTCCTTTGTTGACTCCAAGCTACCATCGAACTTCCTCTTTTCTCCACTTGATGACGATTCATTGATCCTTCGTTGAACTACCTTCTCCACATCTCTAGCAATAACTTTTCTTAGAAATTTTCCAAGTACACTTTCGGGACAAAACTTCCCTGACAATCTACCCGCGAACTCCTTCCACGATATCTCGTACCGTACTCTCTTTTCCAATGCTTCGAACATCGCATCCCACCGCGACCACGCATCACTCTCCCAGTAGACGAGTTGTAGACGTTACCACATCTTCCTCTTAACACTTGCTACTCTTTAGCACTTGCTCAACTTCACGAATCCACTGAATCACGACCTCTGGTTCGGTGCTTCCCAATTATACAACTAGTTTACACGCCATAAATGTCTTGAACGAACATCATTCCCTTTCTTCCGATTCGAAATCACTACCATCATCACCGCGACATGATGAAACTTAATTATAATTTCTCTTCTTGTCTTAGAGGAGCTCATCCTCTTCTTGTGTTCACCTTTTTGTTATTCCAATATCTTCACAATTCAAAATTTAAACGATCGACTCAACAACCAAATCCAACACATGTAAATCAAACATGACATTTCTCTTAGGGATCGACCCTATCATACTCGTACTTTATGGTCTCAAAATACTAATCATGGACATCCTATAGAAACATACGGTCCTACTAGCATAGCTTAAGACTAGGGAAGTCAAACCCATCTAATTCACTTAAACTATAGCTCTGATACCAAGTTGTAACACCTCAATTTTTAAAACACTTTTTAAATCATATTTTTAAATAAAAATATTACAAAGTCCAATATCCAAAAATACGGTTTAACAAAAACCTTTTAAAAGATTATCAGAGTTATAAAACACGGTGTTACAAAGATAATATCATAACCATAGGATAACGGGATCTACCTATAAGCTCCCGAGCTAAACATCTCTAGGCCACCTCTATCGCGACCTTCTAATCCTTCAATCTCGAACCTGAGTACATAGCCAAAAACAAAGTAGTATGTGAGACAAAACAGTCTCGCGAGATACATGGGTTTTAGACCCGACATTAATATATAAATAATCACACACATTAAATATATATATACATACTTTAATTACCTCCGCGGTAATCCTAACACATCAAATCATACATCGGTTACCTCTTTGGTAACCCTAACACATGCGTTCATAGCCTATTCGACCCATCAAGTTGATCAGAATGCCTCAAATCCAACGAGATCCCATTTTTGTCCTACTAACCGGAATGCCTCCGATTCAGTAGAACCCCCATTGTCACCGTGTCCAAGCAAGGTGACCCATCTTATCTTACTAACCAGAATGCCTCCAGTCTAGTAAGATCCAACATCTTGTTGGGTGATCGGAATGCCTCCAATCCATGAGTTTAAAGATACCATGATAACCAGAATGCCTCCGATCTATCACGTACCTGTCCTATTTCAATCTACCCGTCATAACCATTACATGTGACTTTATGTCACATCTATCATCAACGCCATAAGGCCATCATACAATATATCCACATACTAATCTTAATTAGCATTCACATAATCAAATCAGCTAGTTTCATCATTAGTAATCACATATTATAAAAGTATACCCTTTTAACATCATATCAATAATTAGTTATTAATTACTTTTCATTATCATGATCTCTTTCAAAATCATCAATCATTTTAGACATACTTAGATAGTCTACTATTTCTCATATTTTTAATCATATCTTTATTAAAATCATGTATTAATAAAGACCCATAAAACATCATATGTATTTTCAAAAACCATTTGCTATGTACCCAGTTTTAAAAGTCTCATGTACTCACCTTAGCCAAGCTAACTCCAAATCGTGTCTATTGACACGAATCCTTGCTTTCCAACTTGTGAAATGTCACCAAACTTTAGGTCTTCTTGACCGACCATCAATATCATCACAATAACTAGTTATTATCCATAACTAATCACTAAACAATCCATAACAACATTCCTAACCACCAAGTTCATCCAAATTGGTGAAATGTCAAAGCCCTAGTTCAAGATTTCCATCAACAAAACCCAAATCTAACAAGAACACAAGGTTCTTAAGCTTACAAAGAGTGTTCTACACTCATCTTAGTCATCTTCCCCAAAGATAACTTGGTAGGTTACCCAAACCACCATATTTCCCCAAATAAAGTTCATAACTAGCTAGATAATCATCAAATCCATGTTATGAACACATTTTCCTTGATAATATTTTGTAGATCTAAGTTATATAAACCTAATTTCATCACCCATTACAAACCATCGAACTAGGGTTTGCATACTTCACAATTTTCACCCCAAAACATCATCTATAATTAATAGGAGTAGAGATTTACCTTTTATCTTCAACAAGGAGTGTAGGAACACCAGATTTGAGGTGAAAATCAGCTCCAAATCACCATTTCCACTAAAAAAATGTATATGGTTCTAGAGAGAGACTTGGGATGAAAAATGAGTTCAAAATATCAAAAACCCGTCTTTATTGTGAGTCCAGCTTCCCCCGACGCCACCCCATGCCCCTCGAGCCGTGACCAAGAAATCCCGTGTCCGGAGTTCTGCTTCCGTGCCTGCTCGCGCCGTGAGGGTACCCTGCTCGCGCCGTGAGAGGCTCCTGCTTGCATTCCGTGACCAACCCTCGCATTCCGTGAGGGGCTTCTGTCTGATTCTAATCTTCCCATGAGATGCTGCTCGCGCCGTGAGAGACCCCTGCTCACGCCGTGAGTATCTGGAACTCAGCATTTTCCTCATTTTTCCATGTACAACCATACCTTTGACCCGATATCGATTTAAACGACGGATTTCACATAGCAAACGGTGTCCAAATGACACGAAACCAGTTCTCACGTATTTTAAACGATTTATCCTTATTTATCATATTTTTCCATAATTTATTCGATTCAAAAATTCGGGTCGTTATATATTGACTTTCTAATAAAATTTTAGAAATTAAATGAAATTAAATTAAATTCAAATGTATGCTTATTAAAAAATTAGTATTATAAACAAGGAATGTTGCACCCCGCGCGTTGTAGCGGGATTTTAAATTTATTTTTTGAACTAACTATTTTGACGTAAAGAGTCAATTATCATTTCAATCGGTTTTGATTTCTATGCTAATTGAGGTGATTTATTGTGATTCGAATTAAAATAAAATTTGATTGGTCTAATAAAGAGCAATAATAATAGTAACATACATTATTGTCATAGATGTAGGAGGAATATGTTGATATTTGATATAAATTTAAGAATTATTTGATAAATGTTTTATATAAGCTCAAAGATTTTGAGCGAAGTTTTAAAATTTACCAATACAAGTAGGGGTGTCAAAAGGGTCAACCCGACCCGACCCAAACCCGAACCCGAACTCGATTATGTTAGTCGGGTCGGGTGTATTCGGGTCATATGTTGATATCGGGTTTTTTTAAACCCGACCCGATAAACCCGACGTTAATATCGGGTCGGGTATCGGGTGAGGATTGGTTACCTTTATCGGGTTTCGGGTTGACCCGATTAGACCCGACTCAAGTTTAAATGTTTTTTTCTCTTTAACATTTAGTAGATAAAATGAACGTGACATCTTAAAATATGTAACAATTACGAAACAATTTAAGAAAATTTTAATACGATAAAGTAATAAAGTTTTGGGAGTTTTAGGGACTCATTTTCTGAGTAAGTGTGTTCGTAAGTATCGTGAAATTAATTATATTTGATTTAAAGAATACGAAATTAACAACTAATTATGTTGTTCTTGACTAATTAGTAATTAGTCTATATATAAAAAGTTGTACAGGGATATTTTTTATATATAAATTTGTGTTTCTTATAGGTTGAACTATCTAACCTGACCAACCCGATCGGGTCAACCCGACAAACCCGAAACCCGATCAACCCGAACCCGACTAACCCGATTCCTTATAGGGTCGGGTTTCGGGTTAGAATTTTTCACCTCAAAACCCGACGGACCCGACCCGATAAGAGCCAAACCCGACCCGACAAACCCGATTGACACCCCTAAATACAAGATATAATATGAATACACTGAGTGGTTAGAAAGTACAATTTTTTAATTCAATATAAAATTAATTCAATTTCCAGTCCTATAAAAAAACATGTTTGGGAGGAAGGAAGAATATAAGCCTTAGTCATAAAAAGTTATATCTTCGCCTTCCACAGAAATCTATAGCCACTAAAAACATGTTAAATTTTGATTACATATTAATAGTATATATTATGAATTTTAATTCCATCTCATCATGAATTACACACACAGTATATGTCATTTTAATTTATAAGTTATATTAAAATAAACTATTTGTAAGAAATATTATAATATTGGGCTCATTTGGATCGTATTTCAGTAAACTTTTTAATGATATAATTCTTAGAAATTAAATATTTCATCTGGTTTATGTATATGTTAAATTAAAATAGCAATTATAATATTTTTGCCATTAGTAAATAGTTTAAGGGTTAAAAACTAAAATTTAATAAATATTTACAAATAAAACCCTATTCTAAGGATTATTTTAAAACTTTTGTATTTATAGAGTAATTTCATTTGCAGTTAGTTGGTTCTTGGGTTTATTACGTGTAAATCTCATTTGTATTTAGTGATTCCGTTCTGTTTCTTTCTTAACATCATTTTGATCTTAATGAACATTATATTTCTATGCTAAATGTATATATAAAGGAATATCAAGTCATGTACTCAGTTTTGAATATCAAATATTGTGAAAGTAAATACAATAAAAATCAATAATCACAAAAAAAAAATCTACTAAAACCGATAAATAATTACAAATATACTCCATTTTATATCATTAAAAGTCACTGCCCAAAGTCATGCTAAATGAAGGGTGAAATTTATTACTTCTTCTGATTCAAAATTAGTGTTACACTTTCCTTTTTGGCATGTTTCAAAAATAAGTGATACACTTTGAAATTTACCTTATTTGGCAAAAAAAATAATGTGAACCACAACCACTAACTATATACTTTAACAAAGTGAAGTAACTTATTTACCCTTACTTTTACTTTTAAGCATTATTAACCTCACCTTTATTCAAAAAATGTGAGACTCATTCCCCACTAACTATCCAATTAATCTAATATAACCATCATTATAATATTTTGCCTCAAAAACCGTGAAACCCAAAGTGTAACTGATTTGAATCGGAGGAAGTATAAACTTAATAGCGGCGAGCGAGAGCGGATTGGGGCTTTGAAGAAAAACAAAGACGAAGCTTCGTTGTGATTCCACTCTTAATACTGTCAACCGTTTGCTTTTCATAGTCACCTTTACGGCTTTACATGATAATAAACCAGATTTTGTCTATATCATAGAACAAGTATTGTGAAATTGGTGAAATCAAAACTGAACAGCACACTATATAACTTAAAAGAATTTTATTTTATTTTTTCATTTTTTTTAAATTCGTTATTTTTTTTTAACAATATGAGACAGAAGTCGTACCCGAAAATAATGAAAGGAGAGCAAAAGTTAACTGTGTAAGTCAGGTGAGATCCCAAGTTTATGTTTGAACAAAATCTTACCAGAAAACAAATTTTGGTTGGTTTTTCATTTCAAGTGCAAATCTAAACAAATATTCTGAATCATCTTAAAGAAAAATTAGCAGAAATTCATAAATTAATTAACAATGTGAAACTCATAAACTTACCAAAGTAAACTTGTACATTTACAAAGTTGTCATTCTCAAGCGGAAAAACCTAAGCAGGAAATTGCCACTATGCACACGTGGTGATTACTGATTAGGTCATTTGGGCTCATTTGCGAATGGGTTGGGCTTGATACATATACTTCTGCTAACGGGCCAGACAAAATTTAAGTCTCGTGTGCTTCTCATTAATTTTGGGCTGTGATTCGTAAACGGGAATCGTGTCAGTTTACTTGAAATATAGATTTTGCATCAAGTGTTTGTGTTGCAATTAGTACTGTTACATTAACACTAGTCATATATACCTATTTATACTAACTACTAGCTTCATAGCCCGCCCGACTGGACAGGCATGCTTCAAGATTTATATTATAGAAAAATACCAACAAATGTTAATAATTTTAAAAATGACATAAGAATCGATAGCTGTAATGATAAGTTTGTACAAAATTTGATAATCTCTTTTTACCTATATTATTTCTTCTCTCAATAATTGATAAATCCATAAATTAAATATATAACTAAAATCACAAAAACATTACCTATCAAAGGATGTCCAATGAAGGAAAGATGAATTCGAATTTAGTGGGGCCTACCAGATTGAATCTCTACCTACTCACACTCACACATAACCATAAAAATTACAACTTGTTTTTTTATGTCCAACTAAAAAACATTTTCTTACACTTCAACCCCATACAAATGAAATGTTTTTCTTCCTTAACCTGTTGCCCACAACTGCTGAAGTTTTGTCAGCAAAAAGTGATGCTACAAATTAGTATGCAAAACTCATGCATATCCATAATAAATCCAAGCCTAAACTATCATTATGGTTAACACTTAAAAAGGGAGTCAGTGAGTGTGTGCAAAAGATGTGTGCCACCTGCTCCGATAATTTATGCACTAAGTTAACCATAGTATCTAGTCTACCCATACACCACTATCCTACTCCAACCCAACCCATTCCAACCAATAAGTATAATATAAAATATAAACAAAGTCGAGCTGGAAACAAAGGACCTGCATTATAATATGAAAGAAAGCATGCAGGTCAAGATGGGTTAAAACTCCTTCTACTTTTGGGATACAAATTCGTACGCAACACTCCTGCATTTCATCAAAATTCCCCAAATCTAACCTATAACTATGATTAGAAACTAAAAGGGATGTCAGTGCGTGTGTGCAAAGATTTAGTGCCACCTTATAACACCATTTAATGCCTACTATAATCATAGCAACTAAACCTCCCAACACCCCCTTATAACACCGATTTTGACCGAAACCAAAACCACCCCAAAAAGAAGAAAAGTTACCCGATAGGCCAACTCCACCTAAAAAAATCAGAAAAATCCCATAAATTCTCCAAAATTCTGAAATAATAGTTCCAATCAGCTCCAGAATTTTCAAGATGATCTGCCCACTGGAACTGAATCTGCCCTTCTGCTGCCTTTTTAAACCGAAAATATGCACCAAACAACAACAACAGCAGAATAAAAATCGGAAAAATCCCAGAAACTCCAGAAAAATGGGAATTTATGCAACTAAGGCCCACAAAAAAATTCAGCTTCAAAAATCCACCCCAACTGTCTAAAACTGACCAAACAATCCAGAAAAAACCCAACGGCCCGTTTTCAAGAAAAAAATCAGAAAAATCACAAAATAATCTGAAAAATGGGAAATCATAATCCTAAGTCTTCCACTAGAAATCAGCTTAATCCAAGCAACCAACCTTCCAAAAACTGTCAAAACAGTCCATTTTGACCCAATATTTTCAAAGTAAATTCGGGACAGTCTTGAAGTGGTCAATAGCATCCAGAAAAAATCGCAATAAATCTCATAAAATCCCTGAAAATATAAACCATTGTTCCAACACTGTATAAAACTTTGCAGGCTGATCAGACCACCAGAAATACCGAAAATACCCCTCTGATAGTGAAGAATTTTCCCGAAATAATTCAAAAAAATCCCAAAGAATTCTGAAAAATGGGAATCCATAATCCCAGCCGTTCCACAAAATTTCAGCCTGATCAGAATAACCAAACAACTGTAGGTCCTGAAAACAGTCCGTTTTGACCCGAAAAACTTCAAGAAAATCCAAAAAAACCTAGAAAATATCAATAAATCCAAAAAAAATCCAGAAAATTCTTAAAAATAAGGAAAATAAAATTAAACCCAAAAATATCCAAATTTCTGCATTTACCATGGATATTGAGGAAGCTTCAAAGTGCCAAGTTGTCAAACCTCAATCAAATTAGGGGCCATATATAGGAGAAGATTGGTGAGGTAGAATGTGTATACAAAGGTGCAGCAAGCCCATAATGATGAAACTCTGGAGGACTAAGTTTCCCACTACAGAAATAAACAACCTGAAATACAAAAAAAACATTAAAATAATATATAAATTCTAAAATAATATATTGTCATGAATTCCCGGTTTTTCTAGATTAAATTTTGGATATTTTCCAGGTTCATCAATATCTTCAGGCCACATTGAAGATAAAACTTCAACTTCCATATCTTCAACATGTTCATCTTCCATTTCGTGCACCATTCCCAAATGATCAAGAATCGTTTATCAAGATTGGATTTTGTTATAGTGAAAATCGGTTATCTGCATAAAAAGATGAATTAAATCATGATCGGTATAAGTTTACCAACTATTTTCAGAATCCAGATTTACGTTTTTTGAAAAACAAAATATTAAAAAGTACTAATCATCGGTAATCATAACTTCATAATAGAATTATAAACCCTTAAATCAGAAACTATGAATCTAAAAGGGAAAAAACAGAGTGTAATATAAGTCATGAATTGAAGTGTAATTATTACTCACCAATACATATTTCCTATTAGCATAATCCAAAAAATTATTAATCCTCTATCTGTACTTGAAGAACAACATGAACACCAAACACAAAAGATCAATCCTGCTCAAAATTCTTGAATAATAATTGAAACCCAATAATCAGTTGAACCATTAAGCTAATGAACTGGTGCCACGTAGATCAAAGGTATTGGGGAAAAACACCCATCTTTTGATAGTCATTTCATTATGTGCAACCCCTTTTTCAATGTATTATATATATGACTTACATGACCTTATTGGTCAAACATTGACCGGTTTTTCTGGTTTGATAAAATTTTATGGTGAAGAAGATGTCTCAACATCTTGAAAAAGCGGGCCAATTTCATCGTTCACTGCCACAATCTTTTCTTCTTTGGATTTTCCCCACGTGACAGTATAAAACCCGATTACAACAATAATCGATCCTAGCAAACTGCACAAATTAAATTATTCAAGGATTAAAAATTACTAATCACAATAATTAGTAACAAAGAGTAAATGTTATGTTTGTTTAATTGTTTTTACCTTCCAAGATAGAAACCATCTCCTAAAAAGATGACACCAATTAAAGATGAAATCACAATTCCAACAGGATGAAACATAGCAACAAAAACTGGTCTTTTTCTTTGTACACACCATGCTTGAACTAATACTTGAAAAGCAGACCCGGATATCCCCTGTTAAATAAAAACCAATATTAATTAAACAAATTTAAATTAAAAATATATAAACATGTCAATGTCATACCACTTACCGAGTAGAGGATGGAAAACAACCTCTTCTTAGGCTGTAAATTAAAACTACTCTGTAACGACCCGAAATTTGTAAATAAATAAATTGTACAAAATCATGATAAATAAGGATAAATCGTTTAAAAAACGTAGGAATTGGTTTCGTGTCGTTTGGACACCGTACGAGAAAGTTATAGGCGAAACCGGGTCGAGACAAAGGAGAAAAAGTGCAGCCCTGCTGCCTTAGGGATTTCGCGACGCGAACTCGGGATAACGATCGGGAACTGTCTTCAGGGAGTTTGGCATTTGGTCGCGAAGTAGTTCGCGACGACTTAGCGATCGCGAAGTTCATGAAAACGCAAAGTTAGCGATCGCGAAGTAAGTTCGCGGCGTGAACTTCTGGCATCTGCAATAAATTCGGGTTTTGGCTCATTTGGTGCAATAATAAACCCTAGTTCCTCTACTTGGCGATTTTCGAGCTTAAGGGCTGATTGGTGGCGATTTCTTCTCCAATCCTTGGTAGATTTCACTCTTAAGTGAAGATTAAAGGTATATCTTCACTCCTTGATCTTTGTAGCTTTAGATCTATGTATTTTGATGGTGGGGTTTGAAACCCTAGCTATTGGGGGTTATGATTTATGGTGAATAAATGTTGTATACACTTAATAGATGGTATATTAACAAAGGAAACAAGTGTATGATTATGATTTGTAAGAATCTTAAGGGTTGGTTAAACCTAGGGTTGGTAAATCACCATAATTGGGGGAAATGAGTTAGTAAGTGTTATCAAGAGATAAATGGACACATTGGTAGTAGAATGTGATGTTGATAATCTTGTGATTATTGTATTAGGCATTTGGTGAGGTCTTGGAAGGTTGACCGAATTGTGAAGCAAGGAAACTGACGTAAAGAATACGGTTGGAGCACTTTATTGCTAAGGTGAGTACGTGTGGACTTTACTGAGTACATAGCTATATGAAGTATTTGGTTACTTATGATCGGTCTATATAATGTTTGTCTAGACTTCTTATGTGTTGAGTTAGTATATATTATTGATAATATCTAACTAACTTGTTTGATGATTGATGTGATAGCCAAAGGCTTTGATTGGCATAACTGATAGAGTTATGATTAGAGATAGATGGTGGTGACGCGGGGGAGACCCCGGTCATTGAGACGAGTGTACATATGTTTGTACACAAATCACACGGGTGCTTCTAGTTCGCATATGTTTGCGTACTAGGTGATCTAGGAATCTAATACATATATGTTTATGTATTAGGTTCGATTGTGTTCTAATACATATATGTTTATGTATTAGATATGACTGTGATCTAGTGCATATATGTTTATGTACTATATATGTATGCTAGGGAAGCAGGACTGATAGAGTCACCATAGAGTGACTAAGATGTGTTGGTAAAATATAAATATGTATTTATATACGATGTGATACTTGATATTATTGGGGTCTAAACCCATGTAGCTCACGAGACATTTTTGTGTCTCACGTACTCCTTGTTTGTTTGCTATGTACTCAGGTTCTGGACCGAGGATTTAGGTGCGCATGGATTGAGATATGCGGGGCCTAGAGTAGAAGATCATTTGAGCGGATTTGTGCTTAACCTTGGTTTTGATATATTTTGTAACACCAAACCTCATACTCTGATTTTCATATCAAAGGTTTTTGTAAATCCGTGTTTTGGAACTGGTCTTCTATTTACGAAAATATTTTTATTTGGGCAAATGTTTTGTATTAAAAATTGAGGTGTTACAACTTGGTATCAGAGCTACTGTTTAAGTGAATTAGGTTGGATGTCCATCCTAGTCTTAGACTGTAGCATTAGGAATGTAATATTCCTTGAGATCGATAGGTTGACCTTGAGACTTTATGTTAAGTTTAGGGTTGAACCTAGGGGACCTATGAAAGTTGATGAGAATATGGATGTTGAGTCTTATACGACTCTTGGATTGTACAAGAAGTACTAAATGTTTAATGTCTTTCGTATAGTCTTGGTAGAAAGAAATGGTGAACACTCGTCGAAGTGGGAAAGCCCCGGAAAACCGGGAGGAAGAGATGCATCATGTCGAGAGGGTTGAACAAGAGAGTCAACCATTGATGCATCGAGTGGCTGAGTCGGAGGTTGGAGCTAATAGGACTCCGGTAACCATGGCGGATCTCCAAACTTTTATTGATCAAATCAAAGGGACGGTGGCCGATGAGGTGCACCGCATTATTGGAAACCGTGAGAGGTCAGGAGGGGATCGCGAATCCGATGCCAAGTCGGACGAGAGAACCGGTGGTGGTGGCACCCAAGTGGAGAAATCCTCCACGGGTGGTTGTAGTGATACTAGGGCACGGCCCGATGGAAAAGATGGTTGTTCTTTTAAGACTTTCATGGCTTATAAGCCAAATGTATATACGGGTAGTTCGGACCCGAAGGTGACTATGAGGTGGATCCGAGAGACCGAGCGGGTCATCGGAAGTAGCAAGTGCAAGAAAGCCGATATGGTGACGTACGCGTCACAATTGCTAAAAGAGGATGCTATGGTCTGGTGGGACATAGTCTATGAGACCCTCGGGAAGGAGGTGATAGAGAGAATGTCGTGGGAAGAGTTTACCACGAGATTGAGAAAGAAGTTTTGTCCCGAACGGGATTTGGAGAAGATGCATGAGAAGTTTGTGACCCTAAAGAAGGGCGATATGACGGTCGAGGAGTACTCGAGAGAATTCACGGGATTACTCCCGTTTGTTGCTAGGACCTACTCCGAGGAGAGGTCGAGAGTGGTTAGGTATGCTAGTGGGCTACCTTGGGATTATCAATTGGAGGTAAAGAGAGCGGTCACGCTAGATGAGGCCATTAGTGCCGCCCGAGGTGTGGAAGAGGTAAACGAGGCAAGGGTTGCCGAGAGGGCCTATGTGGGCGAGAAGAAGAAAGCCGAGAGTGGCTCGAGTAGTTTCCAGAAGGGGAAGTTCACGTCGAACTTCTCTAGGCAAGGAAGTGTAGCCTCGTGCAAGAGGTGTGGGAAGAATCATACCGGCGAATGCTGTGGGGAACCGAATATTTGCCATGATTGTGGCAAGACGGGGCATTTGGCCCGGGATTGTAGATCCAAACCGGCGGCTGAGGTTGAGTGTTACTCGTGCCATGAAAAAGGGCATTATAGTCACACGTGCCCGAAGAAGAAAAACGAATCACTTGTGTCCACGTCGCATAAGAAGGTGGAACCGGCGAGGGTGAAGGGACGATCCTTCCAACTCACCCGAGAGGAAGCCAAGGAGGCGCGCGATGGGGTGTCAGGTACTTTATCTGTTAACTTCTTGTCAACTTAAATATATCATAGAATCGAGTCCTACTTTTGTTTATGTCTCATGAGTTTGGTAGAAGGATAGATTGTGTCGATCGAATGGTTAGATGAAAAACGTGAAGACGAAGGTAAATGGGAAAAAACTAAAGGGTAGAACGTGTTATTAGAATTTGGGAATTTGAAATAAATGGGGGATAAAGGAAACTTGACGTGGTTATCAGTGTGGATTGGTTGAGTATGTATCGAGCCAAGATATTATGTGGTCATAGCTTAACGGTTGGATTGCCGCGTGATGCAGTGATCATAGAAATTTAGGGTAAGTTGTATGATGTGAATATTCATTGGAGAACAACCTTCCCGGTTGTTTATGTGTATGAAAACTTTGATTTTTGGAAAGAATTTTGGACCGTAGTGTCGTATGTGGTAAGAAAATAAGGGTCGATGTTAATAAGTAGTATAAAAGGTCGGACCGCGAGGTCGGTGAATATCGGTGACAAGCGAATGGTGGTATAATGAAGTACTAAGTCTTGGTATGAAATTTTTGTTTGGATGAGAATTTTAAAAATAGAAACCTTGAAAATGGAACTTGGATACTCGGCGAGAACCCGGGTGAATAATGTGATATTACTATACGTGGATGGTAAAGGAAAGAATGACTAAGGTAGGGTGATACCTTAGAATTTATAAATGGAAAATATGTGGGAAAGAATAAGTGTCGGGAATGACGAATTTTGATCGTTGAAAACGGTTAAGTAAAGGTTGGCATATAGCCATAGCAAGTCTTGTGACGGGTTGATGAACTCAACATTAAGGGTGAAAAGGACGATTATTGCTAAAGTGTCATGATAATAGTATGAAAATATGTGACATAGTGTAGTGTAAGACTACGATTGGGAAAAGAATATTCCTAAGTCCCACGATGTGAAACGTAGAACATCGAGTCTTGGGCCATTGGTTGTTACGTCATGGGTTGCAAGTGTGGGCCGGAGTCGAATGTTTGAC
This sequence comes from Calendula officinalis, assembly GCA_963853835.1. Taxonomy (NCBI): domain Eukaryota; kingdom Viridiplantae; phylum Streptophyta; class Magnoliopsida; order Asterales; family Asteraceae; genus Calendula; species Calendula officinalis. The sequence goes on along the minus strand of OY970821.1, from coordinate 16,106,654 downwards.
TCAAGGATGATTGAAATTGCCGGTGAATTATGTCTAATGGAATGTAGTGGTAACTACTCCGGCGGTGTCAAGAGACTCGGAAGTTGTTAAGGAAATGAACCGGTTAAGGGCGGTTAATGTATAAGTGAGACGGTAAATAACAATTAGAGAATGTTATTAGTTACCCGCGGGGTACAATGCATGTGCATTATGTGATGGCCTTGGAAGGCATATAATAGTGGAAAGATAATATTATATCATATGAAACGTGCTAAGTAGTATGTCCATTGGGAGACATATAAATAGGAAAGAAAACGATAATGCGATTTTGTGGGAGAGATGCTAGAATGCATGATGAATGATGTGATGATCGAATGGGTAAGATAGTAGTAAGGCTACACGATGCGAAAAGATAGATGTCAGATGACATTGGTGTGACATATACATATGTTTGTATATGTGCATGACGATGATGATTTTATGTTATTGATGTGACATATACATATGTTTGTATATGAGCATGATGATGATGATTATATGTTATTGGTGTGACATATACATATGTTTGTATGTGTGCATAATAATGATGTTTAGATGGTATTGGTGTGGCATATGCATATGTATGTATATGTGCACGATTGAGATGAATGGACGGCATATGTGTGCACGGTAGAGATGCTTAGATGGAACTAGCAAGGTAAATATGTATACTCATGTATACAGATGCTCTTGAACGAGTATAGCGAATGTAGAACCATGTGGTTAATGATGTATTACTATTATGACCGGTAAATGAGGACCTGGTTCGAAATGCGGGTTGCGTTTAGGTCATTTAAGTGTAGGGGATGCCTACGATTTATAGAATTGGAGGAAAGAGAAACTCCTAGTGAGCAAATTATCAGTTAATAACCAAAGTATGGTAAACTTGTATGAAATGGTGGAATTTGTTACAATAGGAGAACTAATTCCGGTAATTGAGAATAAGAGTTATGAAATTGATTGATGTGACGCAAGGGTAGTTGAAAGAAAACTAAGTGATGGGTTGAGTGACCAAATGTTGGTCAAGAATCGGTAAAGGTCGATGTGACCATATGTGAATGTACGACTCTCGGATAATTGGGAGAGAAAATGAAAGTGTGGAAAAACGGGTACAATTGTTAAGGGAACAATAATGAGTAGAACCGGAAGTGAGATATTAGTGATGGTGCCCGCGAGTATGAAATTGGTTAGTTGGAAGAGTATGGTTGACTTCACGAGAAAGTCAAGGGCGACCAATTGGTAATTGGTTGACTTAGCCAAGGAGGGGCTTTGACTCTCGTTATGAACGTTTAGTGAATGTTGAGGGCACAATGTATCGATTGTATGTTTGGGAAAGGATTAATGGAATAGTGAAGTAGTTGTAGTCAGATTATTCGACTTTGACCCGTTTGGGGTGTTGTCAAGATTGGATTTGGGAATCGAGTATATGGTTGTAGATGGATCATAAATTAAAGGTCAATTGTAAAGGAAAGGAGGATTTATGTGATCCCTATCGAGAAAGGAAAATGTTAAAGTGTAGTTGACTTTGTGCTTAAGTCAAAGGGTAGATGATGTGGGGATATACCAATGTTGGGATATATCGGTTGGGTCAAAGCTAGAGTTTGACATTCGTTTAAATCAACTAGTTAATGGTATGATTGTGTCATACCATTGTTATGAGAATGAAAATATCGGTCGAGAGAATGTCGGTGTTTGGATCGAATTGTGAAATTTTGACCCGTTTGAGTATTATGAGATTTAAAAATTGGGTCTTGACCGTTCGGACTTAACGGAGTTAAGTGAACGTTTGGATATGTAATGTTAACGGAACGGGAATGAGGAAAATTTGATGGTAATGACCACAAAGGAATGAGAGCGGAATGCTCGGGTGTATGTGGGTTGAAATTCTTAGCGATTCCGAGGGCGGAATCCTTTTAAGTGGTAGATAGTTGTAACGACCCGAAATTTGTAAATAAATAAATTGTACAAAATCATGATAAATAAGGATAAATCGTTTAAAAAACGTAGGAATTGGTTTCGTGTCGTTTGGACACCGTACGAGAAAGTTATGGGCGAAACCGGGTCGAGACAAAGGAGAAAAAGTGCAGCCCTGATGCCTTAGGGAGTTCGCGACGCGAACTCGGGATAACGATCGGGAACTGTCTTCAGGGAGTTTGGCATTTGGTCGCGAAGTAGTTCGCGACGACTTAGCGATCGCGAAGTTCATGAAAACGCAAAGTTAGCGATCGCGAAGTAAGTTCGCGGCGTGAACTTCTGGCATCTGCAATAAATTCGGGTTTTGGCTCATTTGGTGCAATAATAAACCCTAGTTCCTCTACTTGGCGATTTTTGAGCTTAAGGGCTGATTGGTGGCGATTTCTTCTCCAATCCTTGGTAGATTTCACCCTTAAGTGAAGATTAAAGGTATATCTTCACTCCTTGATCTTTGTAGCTTTAGATCTATGTATTTTGATGGTGGGGTTTGAAACCCTAGCTATTGGGGGTTATGATTTATGGTGAATAAATGTTGTATACACTTAATAGATGGTATATTAACAAAGGAAACAAGTGTATGATTATGATTTGTAAGAATCTTAAGGGTTGGTTAAACCTAGGGTTGGTAAATCACCATAATTGGGGGAAATGAGTTAGTAAGTGTTATCAAGAGATAAATGGACACATTGGTAGTAGAATGTGATGTTGATAATCTTGTGATTATTGTATTAGGCATTTGGTGAGGTCTTGGAAGGTTGACCGAATTGTGAAGCAAGGAAACTGACGTAAAGAATACGGTTGGAGCACTTTATTGCTAAGGTGAGTACGTGTGGACTTTACTGAGTACATAGCTATATGAAGTATTTGGTTACTTATGATCGGTCTATATAATGTTTGTCTAGACTTCTTATGTGTTGAGTTAGTATATATTATTGATAATATCTAACTAACTTGTTTGATGATTGATGTGATAGCCAAAGGCTTTGATTGGCATAACTGATAGAGTTATGATTAGAGATAGATGGTGGTGACGCGGGGGAGACCCCGGTCATTGAGACGAGTGTACATATGTTTGTACACAAAGCACACGGGTGCTTCTAGTTCGCATATGTTTGCGTACTAGGTGATCTAGGAATCTAATACATATATGTTTATGTATTAGGTTCGATTGTGTTCTAATACATATATGTTTATGTATTAGATATGACTGTGATCTAGTGCATATATGTTTATGTACTAGATATGTATGCTAGGGAAGCAGGACTGATAGAGTCACCATAGAGTGACTAAGATGTGTTGGTAAAATATAAATATGTATTTATATACGATGTGATACTTGATATTATTGGGGTCTAAACCCATGTAGCTCACGAGACATTTTTGTGTCTCACGTACTCCTTGTTTGTTTGCTATGTACTCAGGTTCTGGACCGAGGATTTAGGTGCGCATGGATTGAGATATGCGGGGCCTAGAGTAGAAGATCATTTGAGCGGATTTGTGCTTAACCTTGGTTTTGATATATTTTGTAACACCAAACCTCATACTCTGATTTTCATATCAAAGGTTTTTGTAAATCCGTGTTTTGGAACTGGTCTTCTATTTACGAAAATATTTTTATTTGGGCAAATGTTTTGTATTAAAAATTGAGGTGTTACATACTCAAATCATTTTCCACCATTAAAGATACTATAGCTGACAAAATGGTGCACACTAAGCAGTATGAGAACATTACAACAGGGTATTTCTTCAGAAAAATTGTCTGTTGAAAAAAAATATAAAATCGAGAATATGTAACTAAGAACGTCCAAATTTCTATCAGTTCGAAGTTTGGAAACTTGTGGTCGATTAATTCGAAAGTGATGAATCGTTTAAATAGGAAAAACTGATGAAATTAAAGCTGTGATTAAACATGACGCATACCTTTGGTTGTGAAGGATATGATGCCGACGCTAATGGAGCTTCCTCGGAGATGATTTCAAAGCAAATGAATTAGGGCATGTAACGAAATCGCCAATTGCTTCAAAAATACACAACTGCGGCATGCGGGCATCGGATCATTGGTTGATTGCGACGTGTACGGTGGTTAGGGTTGAAATTGGGGAAGGAGATGGGAGAATGGAGCGTACGGTGGTTAGGGTTGAAATTAGGAGAAGGAGAGTGGAGAATGGAGCGTGAATGGGAGAGGGAATTGGCCGGCCAATGTATGAATTACACGTGACATTATCATCCAATCAAAGAGCATGAAACATGTGAGGTGTCAAAACCAAATCATGTGTAGCTCCATATATAGGGGAAGATATCTCTTATACTATTCATTATTAAATATATATATATATAATATACTTTATTTGAAAGACAATATATATAATATACTTATAATTATTAAACCGAAGTGAATGGTGCCTTCAGTTGGCGTCCATAAACCAACATCATTGACGCGCCCCTTTCAGTTCTTTCGCCAGTTAAATGACTTCGGTTTGAAGATGTAGACGGCGATGAGATTGTGTCGTAGTTATTAATATTTTGTGTGCGTTTTTTATGTATAAAATATTAAGTGAATTAATATCGGATGAGTGTTATGTCAGTTATTTAACTTAAATGTCAAGTTGTTGTTATAGTTTTATTACTTCAATTTTTTTGTTACCATGTGTCAATAATTATAGTAATATAATGACATATAAAACACATCTCATCCCTAATTATCCGATTGCTAAAATATTATATGATTGCAAGTGTTTTCAATTTCAAACCAATTTTTATTTATTTAACAAAAGCAATCAATATTCCATATGGAAGCTCAGCCGGCCGACGTCGGCAGTCTTACTTATTATATTAACCAGAATTTCAGCTTAAAAAGAATTTATTGGAAATTAGTAACAACATTAAATCATGGGTTCCTCCTTCAGCTGCTGTGATTCTGAGAAGGTTGATGAAGGGTATGCAAAAAGTAATTAACTGTTTTATTTTATTTATTTATAAATTCATGTATGTTAAAAGGGAATTGTTTCTTTTTTTAGTCTTCCCTCAGGCGATGGTCATTCTCCATGGCGAATATTTAGTTTCAAGGAGTTGCATTCAGCCACTAATGGTTTTAGTGAAGACAACAAACTCGGAGAGGGCGGCTTTGGAAGCGTTTACTGGGGGAAAACGTCTGATGGTCTTCAGGTCAGATTTATCCATCCTTTTGTATTCTTGAACAATTTAAAGATGTATATGCATAATCTGATCTCATACATTCCATAATATTTCGTATCACTAGGGGTGTCCCCTGACCCGACTCAAACTCGAACCTAATTATGCTAGTTGGTCGGGTGTATTAGGCTCTAATGATGATATTAGGTTTATTTAACTTGACCCCACCAACCTGATTGACCGGGTATCGGGTTATGATTTTTTACCTTTATCTGATTTCGATTTGACCCGCTTGAAATTTCAAGGCTTTTTTAAAAAGAATTTAAGATACATTTACAATTAAATCAATCAATTAACATATCAATTAACAATTAAAATGGTTAAATTAAAACACATAAACTTCAATATATTAGATATTTTATCCATTTTACCGAAAAATCCTAAATTAGGTGTAACTCGCCCAACCAAAACCCGACTTTTTTTAACTCAAACACAATGACCCTACCTAATAAGAGCTCTAAACAACCCGATGGAGACCCCCACATTCAGCATGATATGGTTGAAGTGTTCTACTATGCAGCCATATGTTGTTAACAAATCTTGATATGGGCGTTTTATTATGTGAAATAGATAGCAGTGAAGCAATTGAAGTCAATGAACTCGAAAGCTGAGATGGAATTTGCAGTAGAAGTAGAAGTTCTTGGAAGGGTACGACACAAGAATCTGTTGGGGTTGAGGGGTTATTGTGCTTCAGCCGAACAACGTCTCATAGTCTATGATTACATGCCTAATCTTAGCCTCTTATCGCACCTCCATGGCCAATTTGCTGCTGAAGTTCAACTTGATTGGAAAAAGAGAATGAAAGTTGCTATTGGCTCTGCTGAGGGACTACTGTAAGCTTCCATAAACACTCTTTTCAGTTACTCTTCAACTTTCCGCATACCTCAATATTGCCAAAAATTACTATAACATCTGTGGTGACCCAGTAGTAAGGGTTCCTGAATGACTTTTTAAATATCACTAGTTCAATCCTTAAGGGTCAAAATGTGCTAAATTGTTGCAAAACTGAGTCAGGTAACATTCTTAGAAACTTCAGCTTCAGGAAAACGGTATTATTGATTTTGATATTATTAGTGATCCATTTTATTACTTAAAAATCACACTATAATGTGATGCCGGCCTTTGGAATTAAAACATGCTCAAGAAAAAGTTTGAAAAAAGGCCGTCTAATTGATCTTATTATATGGATTAAAAAGAGTTGCTTACTTTTAAAGTTATTTCATTTGAATATTGTAATTCAATGACTATTCCTATATCCGTTTTTCTTTTGGCAAGTTGACTTGATTAAATGAAATCTTTGGGTGATGTGGTATGATTTAAAGATTAATAATCATAGGAGAATATATAAGTAATTGCAGTCAACAATCAACATATATCTTACTAGCTTAGTTGGTTAGAGCACATTGCTAATAATATGAAGGTCGCAAGTTTAATTCTTGGTGCTGTCAATTTCTTCTTAATGCAAATATTTTCTGAAATATCAAGTGGATTGATATTATTATGCTAAATTGAAAAGTTACCAAATGTATTATATAAATATATATATTTTTGTTCCTTATTTTTTTCATTTCTTAAAAAGAAAGTTTAAATCACTTATTGACATATTTGATCTGGCCAGGTACTTGCACCATGAAGTTACACCTCACATAATCCACCGAGACGTAAAGGCAAGCAACGTCCTCCTAGACTCTAACTTCGAGCCACTAGTAGCCGACTTTGGGTTCGCCAAGCTCATCCCTGACGGTGTTAGCCACATGACCACAAGGGTCAAGGGCACCCTGGGCTACCTAGCCCCTGAATACGCCATGTGGGGCAAAGTCTCCGAGAGCTGCGACGTTTACAGTTTCGGCATTCTTCTCCTTGAACTCGTGACCGGAAGAAAACCCATTGAAAAACTCCCCGGTGGCATCAAACGAACCATAACCGAATGGGCGGAACCCTACATTGAAAAAGGGCGCTTTCGGGATTTGGCGGACCCGAAACTGAGAGGCAATTTTGACGAGGAACGGTTGAAACAGTTCATAAATGCGGCTGCACTTTGTGTCCAAAGTCAACCGGAGAAACGGCCGAATATGAAGGAAGTTGTGGAGCTCCTTAAAGGGTATGAACCTAAAGGGAAAATGATGCAGTTGAGGTTGAAGAGTGTCAAGTATGGGGATGATCTTGTGGCTATGGATCAAGCTACTGATGATGATGATGATGATGATTATAATGATGATGATGGGAAGGGTGGTGGTGGCTATGGCTATGATGAGAGTGATGGTTATGGAGTGTTTGGTGCCATGAGTAATGTGCAGAAGATGCATGATCCATACAAGAGGTATGCAGACAGAATGGGAAAGAAAGGGTGATAAGCAAATCTTGCTTAATCATTTGAAAAAGATAAAAAGCTTCATTAATTTTTTTATGCTGTTAATCTTTAAACAAATTTATGCTTGATTTCCTTGGGCTGAAAAATATGGTTTAGAGGGAACTTTTAAATATTTATGAAATTACTTATTATTGTTATATTCAATATTGTAAATTAAAATATTTGGAGTACTTTTCGTATTGTAGTGCATAGTTTACTGTTAAGAAAAATAATTCCGGTCACATTAATATGATTATGAGTTTAATTAATAGGGATAACCTACACTTCTACTATCTTGTTTACCCCACTTCAATCATTTGCACTTTAACCAAAGGGCATTTGGTCTAACGATATGGTATTTGTCCCTCATCCTTTAGGTCGGGATTCAAGTCCCGTCATGGACATTGGTGATACTTAGAAGTACTTTAGGATTTGCCGTTCAAGAAAAAAATAAATTATTTGCACTTTAATAAACGAATGTGGCACTTTAATCCTCAACTTATTTTTGAATGAACATGAACAACCCCTCAACCCTTTTTCTTGTTATAACCAATCGGTGTAGTTTGAACGATTATTCACCATTAATTAGCTATAAACATTCGACTGAAACCTCAATTTTGACATGGTTAGGGAAACCAATCCATTTTTCATTTCTTTGGAAATTATTCTCCATCACTTAAGCCCCCGGCCCAAATTGGAAATTTTCTTAAGCCCCTGGCCCAAATTGGGTGAGGCCCTCGTGCATTTTGTAAGAGAGTCAAAACTAAAAACCACATAAATCTTAAAACTTGTAAATGCAGCCAGGCTCTATATTTTGAAGTTGATTTGCAATTTACCAAAAAAATAATAATCTTAAAACATGTAAATTCTAAAATTTGAAAGTAATACAATTCTAATTATAACTTGTATAGTGAAATTTTCAGTAGATTTCAAGTTTAATTTCCCGAAGCAAAAAAATACCTCCTTGCAGCTATAATGGTTTTACCCGTGCTGATTCCGGACTACCTACAAAGTTGGTGACCGTTTTTAGGTTAGTCGGCTTATAAAGCGAGTTGGAATCTAAATTAAAAAAAGTGATTAACACATTTCTATGTGACGTTATCGTTTTTTAAAATTCACCCTTACATTTACATATATTACTAATTATCAATTACTTAATCTTATTAACTTTGATTCATAAATTTATTATTTCCATCGCTATTGTATGATGTTGAAGTATCCGTTAATAATCAAAGGAAACCACATGTTACATTTATTTATATAAAAAATTGTCGATATATGTTGATTTTATAATTGTTTGGAAATCATGGTAGTGTCATTCAAAAGTCTTCCCAATGATAAAGTGAAGGAATCTTAACAATGTCACATTCCTTATCCTACCAAACTCCAAAAACACATATACACTCCGTTGTCTTTGGCTTATGCCACAAGACAAATCATAAAGTGCAACTCCTCCTTTGCTTATTCAACAAATCACCACATCTCACTCCCTCAACCATAACCAATTAATTAGAGTACGCCCTCCTTTACACATACACACACTGTGATGAATGAATGAATGAATGAATGCCACTTTATTAAAAGCTACTTATGCTTCTTAAACAAGATTATTCAATGTAGAGGATAATCTTAGAGTAGTCTAATCAATCACCATCATCATTATCTTTTGACCTATACATATTCTTAACCTCGTTCTTGAATTCTCATGCATTCTGCAGAAAGAAAGAAAAAAACACAAGTCTAGATTGATATTCAAACTTTTGTTTTTCACTTTGACTGACAAAATGATACAATCTGGCCCTTCTAAAATACTCATAGGGATCTCATTAGATCAAGAAGAAAGCATGGAACTTCTGTCTTCTGCCATCTGTAATTTGGCTCGTCCAAGTGACACCATAGTTGCATTGCATGTTCTTGGTTAGCTAGTATTCAACCTTTTGATCTGTCGTTCTTCGAATTTAATTTATGTTATTTTGTGTTATAACATTAGTAGCTTCATTACAGTGACGGATACAAGGAAGAGACACAAAGACAAAAAGGGCCGTTCGAAATCAATCAACAGATATCAGACCCAAATTCGAAAAGCAAAAGCTTTTGTTATATCGGTCATGGGGGAATTCGCGAATATATGTACTAGCAAGCAGGTAACTGTACTCTATACTTGTTAACAAAAATTCGTTCAAATTCTAATTAAGGATATTTAAAATTTAAGGGAAGTTACAATAAAATTGTGACAAAAATTTACGTACTTTCATATTTTAAACGGGTGTAAATTGAACATTTTAAAAAAGTTACATGAAAATTTATTCAAAATAATTTTTTTTTTTTTTTCATTTTTGGATATGCTCCACAATATTTTTGAATATTCATCCGTTATCCATTTAATTTAAACTTTTTTTCGCATATGCATACATTCAATTCAAATTTTAAAACTTGATTAGCTTTGCTTAGAAGATGTGCCAAGCGATTACAACGCAAAGTTTGGTTGTAGAACTTATAATTAGTCATAGCTCTAAGTATAATTAGTAAAGACTAATTATTATGTCTAATTACACTTAATTCCCTAAACTATTATTATAATTAATATAGACCAAACAGTTTCTCCTACGTACATATATTTTACGATAAATAGAGTCTTGAATCTGATTATTTCGCAGGTGAAGTTGGAGGCAAGAGTTGGGTTTAGCTCTAGTGCTGGGAGAGGACTTGTTGAAGAAGCTAAAAAGATTTCGGCTAAGTATCTTCTCATTGCAAGCAAATGTAACGAATCAAATCGGTATAAATATTATCTAGCTATCTGGTACGATTGAATTATATCACAAACTTTTTGTGTAATTGATCAAGTTCTCGTATTATTTTCACTATCAGGCTCGGTCAAACACAAAAATACTGCCATGATCATACGCCAAAATCATGTTCACTAGTTTTAGTCCAGAAATCTGATATCCGCCAACAAGATCTTCATTCTACCACCATCGACATAGAAGGTTAGTTCGTCTGTACATTTTCACCATTAATATTTGAATCCATTAGATTATACAAATTTGCCACGTGTATGTTTCAGATTTATCAGACAAAAAGAACGAGCAACGTTCACCTAGAAACGTGTTGGATATATGTGAAGGGGACTACAATAGTACAGAAGAAGACATTTCCAGCATCGAGGGTTCAGCTATAACAGAATCCCCTCGGCTTCCAATGTCTTTGGAGGTAAAAGGGCAATCTTCTTTTAAAAGGCATATACTATCCTTAAAACGCATCTCGTCTTTCTTATTCTCCCCATTTGAGCAAGATTCGAGGAAGCAGGATGTCAAGCTTCCAATCAAAAACCAACAACCACCTTTATTGAAGTGCTTCAGTTACCAAGAGCTCGCGAATGCTACAAATAACTTCCACCAAGGTACAAAATATTTAAGAATCATGACTTTGTGTAAGGACACTAAAACATCCACAATGGGCCAGATTGGCACCCCGGTTTAATAGGAAAAATGATGACTTTCATATATGCCATTATTAACCTTATAATTTAGTTATGATTCTGGCTAGGGCGGTATTTGAAATTTTTTCAAAGGTGTGCAAAATTTTGAAGTAAAAGTCAGATTAAGTGAGTGAGGTTTTCTTTAAGGTCAAATCGTAAACCAAATAAAACTTGTTTTAGTTTGAAAAAAGTCTAATCGTAAGAAAAAATATATATGCACATGGAAGGAATTCAAACTGAAAATTATATGTTTTAAGATACATGAGTTAATTAGTATGATAAGACTTGCATTAGTTATCTCCCATAATATTATATATTTTTAGATGATCAAAAGCGAAAAATGAATTGACCGATAAAAAAATCGAAAAAAATTCGAAGTGGCACACCCTGGATTCTCGAATTGTTAGTTGTCTAAATTGTAAGGATGCACTTTTAGATGTAGCAAACGTGATTATGTGAAAGAATTGCTTTTTAATTTGTTTAGTTTTCATAAAAAATTATATAAAACTAGGTAGATGATTTTGTTGCAGATAGTATTGTTGGGATTGGAGGCTACTCAGAGGTTTACAAAGGAGATCTAGAAAGCGGGCAAGTTATCGCGGTCAAAAAGCTAGCGAAGGATAACAAAGATCAAAATAAGGAGAAAGAGTTTCTTATGGAGTTGGGCATTCTTGGACATATTAACCATCCCAATACTGCAAGCTTAGTCGGTTGTTGTGTCGAAAATGGACTTTATCTCATATTTAACTACTACCCTAATGGGACTCTCTCCTCTGCGCTACATGGTACGACAATAATTTTAAGATTTTAGCTTTTTATCGTTGTTTTTCTGATATGATGTGAACGGAATCTGACCAAACGCATTTGTAAATTATAGGAAAAACCGCGGACAAGCGTTTAGAGTGGCCTGAAAGATATAAAATTGCTCTTGGAATTGCCAGAGGGTTAAATTATCTTCACACATGTTGCAAGCATCGGATTATTCACCGTGATATAAAAGCATCAAATGTTCTTCTAGGTCCAGACTTCGAACCCCAGGTGAGGCAAAGATTATTGCATTATTAATATGGATGTGGTTGTGATGTTGATTAAAAAACAAGAACACAGATTAACCCCGTCTCAAACAAACCCTAAATAAGGCCTAGATTTTCGAATGGGCCAAAGAAGATAAATGGGACGCAAAAAAGATAAACGGGCCGAAAATGTGCCAAAAAGAATAACGGTACGTCCGAAATCTGGGCCTAAAACAAATTTAAAAATTAAACTAAAAAACAAAACTTAAAATACGAATAACTCCCAGAAAAATGTTTTGAGCCCGAAAGTTCCATTAACCGCCTATGGCAGTTTACCAGAGTGTAATCTTCGTCGCTAGCTTCGATTTGGCTCGTAGAACGCATGAAACAAAAAAGTGTGTTCCTCCATATTTGGGCCTTCATCAAGTTGGTTATATTTCTATTTATATGGTAACAAATTTGCATGTTTCATGTGTAGATTTCAGACTTTGGTCTGGCGAAATGGCTTCCTAGCAAATGGACACACCATGCTGTAATTCCTATTGAAGGGACTTTCGGATACTTAGCACCAGAATATTTTATGCATGGAATTGTTGATGAAAAAACAGACGTTTTTGCTTTTGGAGTTCTTCTTTTGGAGATCATAACGGGCCGGATGCCTGTCGATTCAGAGAGGCAGAACCTTGTATTGTGGGTCAGTATTTGTATCATGAATTTTTTTCAATTTTTTTTGAGTGAAAAACAGATATAAATAAAAGACCTTGTCACTCAAGTTCAGTAATTGATCAGTACATTATATTTATAGGCTAAACCACTTATCGACTCTCAAGATATCGGCGGACTAGTTGATCCCGATCTACACGGTGAATACGACTTCAATCAAATGTATCGACTAGTACTCACATCTTCATTCTGTGTTCAACAATCTTCTGATTGGAGACCTTCCATGACAGAGGTACATGATTTTGTTTTAGATAAACGGTATTGGTGTCTATCATTTGTGCTTACTCGTTTTCTAAACTTACATGTCTAATTTACTAATTCTCTTTCTTCATCATCAAATTGGTAGACACATAAGTAGAGATAAATGGTAGACAACAATATCGTTTCTTTTGCTTATAAGACTTGCTAATGAACACAAATGTTAACATCTTTCTCATCTGATTGGCGGTTTAGGTGTTAGAAATTTTACAATTCGGAGATGAATCGAAATTCGCAATGAATTGGAGAATACCGAAATTTACACAAGATGAGAAAGAAATGGATGATTATTCGATGATATTTGGGTATGATGTTCCGTCAGATATAAGTTTGGATGACATATAGAGGATCGTAGCTATCTATTTTTAATTTTGTACGGGTTTGTATCTGGCCTAAGAATCTCCCATAAAATAACCAGGTTAATACATAGATAAATATTAATTCTTTAATTCTTAATCTTTGCTTACATTTACATTGTAAGTTTCTTAATTAATTTCTGTAAAATTAATGTTCTTAAATTTATCTTAAGCCATGTGTGGTTCAGTCTACATGATTGTTATGATCTTTGCTTACATTTACCAGCACCATACATAAAATGTCATAAATGGCTTATGATGATACAATACATGTTTTGGGCATGAATGCAACTCAAAAAAAGGGTGTCGTGTGAGTTTACTTTTTCCGACTCATTCAATATTAAAATTAATTATGTATTTAACATTCCAGTATTAAATCCCTCAAAGGTATGTCTTTAATAAAAATTATAGGGTTTTGATAATGTTAGGGCTGTCAATAAAACTGAATAAGAATGAGCAGTTTTGATTTTGATTGGTGGGAGAGTTTAAATATTACTAGAAAGAACGAAGAGAATTTGACTGATTAAGTTAAAAGGACTAAATAGTAAATATTTTTCATTATTATTAACGCCACTAAGGGTTGTCATTATATTATTAACTAATTTAAGGTAGCTCTCTTGTCCCAGCTAATAATCCAAATGAAAGAGTGAAATTTAACGTTCTCCCTCTCCAAGTCCATTAACCCTTGTAGAGTTAGTAGGCGTTGGCCCACCATCACCATTTAAATAAATTCCTAAGCCCAATATAATGGGAGTGATTTTGGACAGTAGCCCCAACTACCGAAATGTGAGAGATATTTATCATAGTAGGGTAGTTTGTTGTTGGGCCATTGAATGTTTAATTAAAACAAAACTTAATGTGGAACTTATAAAAGAAAATAAAACAAAAGAAATAAAACAATAAAATACATTTTTTTAATATTTTTTATTAATTATTTATTATTAATAAAAGAAAAGAAAATTTTAATTAATTAAATTTTAATTTAAAAGAAGTTATTATTAAACCCAACTTTCAGATCCGCTTCCCCTCTCTTCCTTCGATCCAATAAAAAACCCAACCGACGAATTCCTAGCACGACTTGGGTTGGGCAAGACGGACTGATGAGGTCTTAGTACCTTTTCCAATATATATATGCCACTCTTTCTATATTCTTAATCAAATTTATTATGTCAAACTATACGTAGTAATTTTTTATAGGATATAGTTTTTATATTTCAAAACGGGATCATATAAGAAAAAGAAGTCATGAAATTTAATGCTCTTAATGGTAACGAAATAGACATCTCAACAATGGTTCGATCACCGTTTTTAACACGTTAGAGCAATGGGTATGGTAGTTTGAGCTACTTTGCCAAATCAACATTATATCAGTGTCATGTCACTATTTTACAATTCACATTCAAACTTTCAAATATCCCTTCAATCATAAATTAATTTAAAATATTCTTTTGGGATCCACTAAAATATCTCTTACTCATAGAATACCTCAATAAAAACACCTCAAATTGTTTCTCTATTTGTGACTTGGCCGGTTATCTTGCTTGAGGAGTCACTCACACCACAAGTAGTGTGGTGCCGTATGACTTTGAAGGTCACATGTAGCCCACCACCATACCCATTTCTCTTATAACTATACATCACACAAAATTGAGTGGTGGTACATATGCTATCCTTCCCTTGATGGTTGTGTGTTATGAGTTTGTCATTAAAGTAGCAGTTGAAGTGCCAGAGCTCATGCGTCGTTATTTGGTAATAATTAAAGTGTTAGTAGTAAGAACAATGGACTTAATATATATATAAATCGTGAATTAATTTAATCAAACCAGAGAAAACAAGTACATGTGAGGTGTAAAGATCATAAAACAAAAAAAATCAAGCATATTCTTGTAACATCACATCATAGACAATATACGAAATGTATCTTAAGAACCGTTGCCGTTTGCTTCTGTCTCACCAAGTATTTGCATACCAATATATCGTCCTAACATCAAGATGGTTGCCTGAGGATTTGTTCCAGGCGAGTTAAAGAATGTAGATGCATCCACCACTCTCAAAGAATCAACCCCAATTACTTTCAAATGGCTATCAACCACCTTATTTACCAAACATCCACCATGAATATGCCAAAATGTCGACAACGCTTCACGACAAAAACTTGCAAGGGTCTCCTCGTCAGATGGGTCCTCGGGTAACGATGGCCCGATATACTTAAAATCCTTCCCGCCAAAAACGCCACGAAACTTATATTCTTCCATAGCCCGAGTTGCCAAAATATTTCTAAGTGTTTCGACTGCATCACCACATTGACGTATGTCCTCGGTGTGAGAATAGTAATTAAAACGCACACTTGGGCTAACCGTTACATCAGAAGCCGATTTTAGGTGTAATGAACCGGTTGATAATGGCCTTGCAACCTTTCCACCAATAACTACCACACTTAAATTGAATGGCAGAAGTGAATCCAAAGACGGTATGAAAGGTATAGGAAGCGTAAGTCGGGGGACGGCTGTAGACTCCATGTAGGGACCACTTTTTGTGATCCCGGCCACGCGTACCCCTACATCTTTAAGCGCAATGGGGACCAGAAGATTAATGCTGGCTCGTGGATTATCAGCCATGAACTGGCCAACAAATGGATGATCACGAATAACCGGAATTTTCAAAGATGAAAGGTACGAAAGTGGTCCGAGTCCGCTTAATAGCAAAAGTTGTGGGCTTCCAAGAGCTCCGGCACTCAAAATCACTTCTCCATTTCCTCGTATATGGACTTCATGAGATCTTCCATTAGAATCATGGTAAGTAACGCCAATTGCGGCTAAGACAAAAAACAATAGCAAAACGATTAAAATCCAACCTTATCCCTTAATGTTTCGCCATATATATAGCGAACAATTATTTGCATAACCTAATTTTTGGGTACAACCCAGCCGAACCCAATCTAAACTATTGATTTTCGAAATGAAGAAGCACATAGACATGAGTCGTTTGGGTAATTACCTAACGATTTAGAGGTCGAGAAAACAACTCGATCAACGGTTGCATGAACGACCACGTGTAAATTTCTAGGATCTGCTTTATTGAGGAGCTCCACCGCCCCATGCCGCCTTCCTGAATCATCAAATGTCGAGCCACCAATCTTTGTGCCTTGAACGTGGTCCAATGTAAAGCCATTCGCAGGAAGAACTCCAGATTCTACTAATGCATCAAACGTAGAAGCCTGCCACTTACGTAAATGATCCGTACGAGTGACAATACTCTCTTCTACCCACTCATACGCGCTTTTAACCGCGCTATTTTCCCATTCAATACCCGAGTTTTCGTAAAAGTAGTCATCGGCTCGGGAATAAAACCCGAAATTTATCATGCTACCACCTCCCAAAACCCTCCCTCTTGTGTTAAACACACCATCTTCAGAGAAAAAGTTTTCGGCTGGTGAATCTTTATGATTTGCGGTTAGGAGGGTATTCAAGGAATTATTCTCGTATAAGATGTTAGGGTCCAAACTCGCTACACCACCTCGCTCGAGTAGTAGTACCGAATATTTTTCGGATAAAGTTGTCGCTAACGGGCAACCAGCAGTCCCCCCTCCAACAATGATGTAATCGTATTCTTGTGCCGGAGAGAAATCTGTGGCTTCGTTTGTGTAACCAAGGTAACTTTCATCTACATATATCTAATTAAATTAGTTTGAGACAATTTATTAAATAAAGAGATAGATATTGTTTTTTATTACAAGTTCATACTTATTTGATTTCATATTGTCAATTATTTTATTACAAGGAGTACGTGAGACAAAAACGTCTCGTGAGCTACATGGGTTTAGACCCCAAGGTTAATGATAATAACCGAATCACAATCAAACAAACAAACAAACTCATAAGCTATCACCCATCTGTCTAGTCACCCTATTGTGACTCTAATACCTTGCTTTCCTAGCAATCATACCTAGTTGTCAGGACATCCCCAACCAACTAGAACCACATTAACTTATTAACCGGGGATCCCCCGCGTTAACAAGCTTCAAGGTAAAGGCAAGAGGGAATCGCCCAATCTACCAGTACCTGCCTTACTCACCGGACTACTTCCAGTTAGCAAGACTACTATCATGGAATGGGCCGATGGGGATCCGCCCAAATGCTCCCCATTCCATACCTCATGACCGGGGATCCCCCGAATCATCACATCATCTCACCATATCATAACTCGATGGTTATGTCAATCTAGCTCTCGGCTATCACGTCTATCATCAAACAAGTTAGTTCAATACTATCATTGGTATAACTAACTATCAACTACTAGTCTACACAATTAAGCAAATAGACCATAACACAAGTAATAAAAATATATTTCATAGGCTATGTACTCAGTAAAGTCCACACGTACTCACCTTAGCAATAAGATGTTCCAACCGTGTTCTTGACACCCAAACTCTTGCTTCTCAATCCAATCAACTTTCCAAGACTTCACCAAAAGCCTAATACAATTATCACAATATGATCAACATCAATTACTACTACCAATGTGTTCATCTACCTCTAGATAACACCCATCAAACCATTTTCCCCAAATATGGTGATTACCAAACCCTAGGTTTAACCAACCCTTAAGATTCTTACAAATCTTAACCATACACTTGATTCCCTTGTTAATCCACCATCTATTAAGTGTATACACCATTTATTTAACCATTAATCACCAACCCAAGAACTAGGGTTTCAAACCAAAGCACCAAAATACATAGATCTAAAGCCACAAAGATCAAGGAGTGAAGATATACCTTTAATCTTCACTTAGGAGTGAAATCTATCAAGCTTTGATGAAGAAATCAACCCAAAACAGCTCTTGCACTCAAAAATCGCCAAGGGGAGAACTAGGGTTTTGAAAATGCATTAATGGTGGAAAAACCCGAATTTAATGTACTGGTCGGACTGGCTCGCGTCCCGCTCGCGCCGAGCTCGCGTCGCGAGGTGACGCGGATCTGCCCCTTGGTCGCCGCTTTTTACCAGACTTCGCGTCTGGTTCGCGTTTGGCTCGCGCCGCGAAGTCGACGCGAAGTCGACGCGAACTTCTCGCGTTCCAGCTCTGATCCCTCTGCTCAACCTCGCGTTTCGCTCGCGCCTCGCTCGCGCCGCGAACTTGCCTGTGCAGCAGGGCTGCACTTTTCGGTCTAGGTTTCAACACGGTTTCGTCCATAACTTTCTCATACGGTCTCCAAACGACACGAAACCAATTCCTACGTTCTTTAAACGATTTATCCTTATTTATCATATTTTTGTACAATTTATTTATTTACAAATTTCGGGTCGTTACAACTATCTACCCCTTAAGAAGATTCCGTCCTCGGAATCTCATCATAGTTCACGAAACCCGGGTACCTCTTCCGAATCTCGTCTTTGACTTCCCAAGTCAAATTCGGCCCAAGTGAATGCTTCCACTTGACCAACACCAAATCAATCTCCTTATTCCGAAGCTTCTTTGTTTTCGTTTCTAATATAGCCTCGGGCTCTTCAATCAACCGATTCGGGCCGTCAACCCGCAACTCTTGCAAGGGAATAATATTTTCAACTTCCCCGATAAACTTTTTCAAATAACTCACGTGAAAGGTGTCATGCACACCTTGAAGCTCGGGTGGAAGTTCCAACTTAAAAGCTTGAAGCCCGACCCGTTTCAATATTTTAAACGGTCCAACATACCTTGGACTTAACTTTCCCTTTTTACCAAACCGCATCACACCTTTCCAAGGTGACACTTTCAACATCACCATATCACCGACATCCAAGTCGTATGGTCTCTTCTTCAAACCCGAATAACTTCGTTGTCTATCTTGGGCCACTTTCATGTTGTTTTGAATAATACCGATCTTTTCATTCGTCACCCTCACGATCTCAGGACCCGTGAGTTTCGTCTCTCCCGCTTCCAACCAACAAGATGGAGTTCTACATTTCCTCCCATACAACGCCTCATAAGGCGGCATCTTAATAGTCGAGTGATAACTATTATTATACGAAAACTCGACCAACGGTAAATGTTCATCCCATTTACCACCGAAGTCTAACACACACGATCTCAACATGTCTTCAACCGTTTGAATTGTTCTTTCACTTTGACCATCGGTTTGCGGGTGATAAGCCGTGCTCAACCGCAACTTAGTACCCAACTCTTCTTGTAAAGATCGCCAAAATCTCGAGGTAAACCTCGCGTCCCTATCGGATACAATCGATAACGGAACCCCGTGGAGTCGAACCACCTCATCAACATACAACTTAGCCAATTTCTCAAGTGGCAACGTTTCCCGAATTGCTAAAAATAAAGCACTTTTGGTCAACCGGTCAACTATGACCCAAATGGCATCGTGACCTTTGCTCGTCTTCGGTAAACCTACTATGAAATCCATAGTTATATCTTCCCACTTCCCGGCCGGTACAACCAATGATTGAGCTACCCCATACGGTACTTGATGCTCGGCTTTCACTTGTGCACACGTGGCACACTTAGAGATATACTTGGCCACTCTCGTCTTCATTCCGGGCCACCAATAAACCCGTTTCATATCTTGATACGTCTTTGTACTCCCCGGGTGAATCGAATACTTCGACTTGTGCACATCATACAACAACTCTTTTCGGATACCACCGAACTTAGGAACCCAAATACGACCGCCTACGGTCTTCAACCCTTGTGCATTTTCGAGAAAATGTTGGTTTTTACTTAACCGTTCTTGTCTTAACTCGTCTTTTCCCATAACTTCTCGTTGGGCATTCTTGATTCTTTCGATGATGCTCGAGACGACTTCTATACGTGATAAAATTCCTTGGTTCGGGTTTTCATATACCTTTCGGCTCAAGGCATCGGCCACCACATTCGCCTTACCCGCGTGATACACAATTTCACAATCATAATCGGCAATCAACTCGATCCACCTTCTTTGTCGCATATTAAGGTCTTTTTGTGTAAACACATATTGCAAACTCTTATGATCCGTGTACAACGTACACCGAGTACCATACAAATAATGTCTCCACAACTTCAAGGCAAATATAATCGCCGCCAATTCCAAGTCGTGTGTCGTGTATCTTAATTCCGCATTCTTCAATTGTCGCGAGGCATACGCGATCACCTTTCCTCTTTGCATCAACACACAACCGAGCCCTTGATTTGAAGCATCACTATAAACCACAAAGTCTTCCATACCATCCGGTAACGTAAGGATCGGCGCGTTACATAACTTTTCTTTTAACAACTTAAACGCCTCTTCTTGCTTCTTCTCCCATACAAACTTCTCACTTTTTCTCGTTAACTTCGTGAGTGGAATTGCGATTCTCGAGAAATCTTGTATAAATCTCCGGTAATAACCGGCTAACCCAAGAAAACTTCTAACCTCGGTAGGAGTTCTCGGAGGCTCCCAATTTGACACCGCTTCAATCTTGGACGGATCAACTTTAATACCATCACACGTCACCACGTGACCTAAGAATTGCACCTCCCGCAACCAAAATTCACACTTTGAAAATTTTGCATACAACTTCTCCCGTTTTAACACATCCAACACAAGTCTCAAATGACCTTCGTGTTCTTCTTCGGTTTTCGAATAGATCAAAATATCGTCAATGAACACGATCAAAAACTTATCAAGGAACGGTTTACAAACCCGATTCATCAAATCCATAAAAATGGCCGGCGCATTTGTAAGACCAAACGGCATCACTAGAAACTCATAATGACCATAACGTGTACGAAAAACCGTCTTCTCGGTGTCACCTTCTTTCACCCGAACTTGGTGATAGCCCGACCTCAAATCGATCTTTGAGAAATAACTAGCACCTTGCAATTGGTCGAATAAGTCATCAATTCTCGGCAACGGGTAACGGTTCTTAATAGTTACCTTATTCAACTCTCGGTAGTCAATACACATTCTCATCGAACCGTCTTTCTTTTTAACAAATAACACCGGTGCACCCCACGGTGACGAACTCGGACGAATAAAACCTTTATCTAACAATTCTTGCAATTGGGTCATCAATTCCCGCATTTCGGTGGGAGCTAAACGATATGGAGCACGAGCAATCGGCGTCGCCCCCGGAACTAGATCAATCTTAAACTCGACTTGTCTCTCCGGTGGCAAACCGGGCAAGTCATCGGGAAATACTTCGGGAAAATCCCGAATAATCTTGACATCATCCATTGACTTCTTTTCCTTTCGGCCATCTAATACATATGCAATAAACGATGTACAACCTTTCGATATACTTTTTCTCGCCTTAATGGCGGTAATCACATTAGGCATGTGATGTCGTTTCTCCCCATACACATACACTTTCTCGTTCTCGGGTGTCCTAATCGACACAATTTTCTTTCCACACAAAATCTTGGCTTGGTGCATACCCAACCAATCCATACCGATAACCACATCGAACGCCCTAATTCCCATGGGCAACAAATCCACCTTAAACTTTCTACCGTCTATTTCTATTTCACAATTTCTATAAATACAATCAACCATAGACGTTTTCCCGTCGGCTACTTCTATCTCATACATTTCATCTAACTTTTCGGACGGTACATTCAATTTACAACCGAACTCATAAGACACAAACGAATAATTGGAACCCGAATCAAATAAAATATGAGTTGGCAAGGAGTTAATGAATAGAATACCTGACACCACATCGTGTGCCTCCTTCGCCTCCTCCCGAGTAAGTTGGAAGGACCGCCCCTTCACCTTCGCCGGTTCCACTTTCTTTTGAGCCGTGGACACCATCGACTCCATCCCCTTCTTTGGGCACACATTGCTATAGTGCCCCTTCTCGTGGCACGAGAAACACTCGATCTCGGCCAATGATTTTGACTTGCATTCACGGGCCATATGCCCCGGCTTTCCACAATTATAACAAGTTTTCGACTCCCCTCGGCACACGCCGGCATGAGTCTTCCCGCACTTCTTGCACGAGCCAACACTTCCTTGTTTAGAGAAGCTCGAAGTGAACTTCCCCTTCTTATAAGTACCCGAGCCACTCTCGGCTTTTCTCTTCTCGCCCACATGGGCCCTTTCGGCAACACGTGCCTCATTTACCTCCTCTACACACCGGGCGGCACTAATAGCCTCATCTAGTGAGACCGCCCTTTTTACTTCCAATTGATAATCCCACGGTAGCCCGCTAGCATACCGAACCACTCTCAACCTCTCATCCGAGTAGGTTTTAGCAACAAACGGGAGCAATCCCGTGAACTCCCTCGAATATTCCTCCACCGACATATCACCCTTCTTAAGGGTCACAAACTTTTCATGCATCTTTTCCAAATCCCTTTCGGGACAAAATTTCTTTTTCAACCTCGTGGTGAACTCATCCCACGACATCTTTTCCACCACCTCCTTCCCGAGGGTCTCATACACAATATCCCACCACACCATGGCATCTTCTTTCAACAATTGTGACGCATACGTCACCATATCAACATCCTTACACTTACTACTTCCGATAACCCTCTCGGTTTCTCGGATCCACCTCATCGTTACTTTCGGGTCCGAACTACCCGTATACACATTTGGCTTACAAGCCATGAAGGATTTAAACGAACAACCTTCTTTCACAACGGGCCTAGCCCTAGCATCACTTTGGCCGCCCGTGGAGGACTTCCCCTCCCCGGTGCCACTACCTCCGGTTTTCTCATCCGACTTAGCCTCGGATTCCCGGTCTCCACCCGACCTCTCACGGTCTCCAATAATACGGTGCACTTCTTCGGCCACCGTTCCCTTGATTTGGTCGATAATGGTTTGGAGATCCGCCATGGTCACCGGAGTTCTATTAGCTCCGACCTCCGATTCATCAACCCGATGCATTGATGGTTGACTTTCTTGCTCATCCACCCTTTCAACAGGAGGTACTTCCTCCTCACGGCCCTCCGGGGCTTTACCACTTCTACGTGTGGTCACCATTTCTTTCAATCAAGACTATACGAAAGACATTAAACATTTAGTACCTTGTGTACAACCCAATAGTCGCATAAGACTCAATATCCAAAATCATATCAAATTCATCGGTCCCCTAGGTTCAACCCTAAACTTAGTATAAAGTCTCAAGGTCAACCTATGATCTCAAGGAATCTTATATTCCTAATGCTACAGTCTAAGACTAGGATGGTCATCCAACCTAATTCGCTTAAACTATAGCTCTGATACCAAGTTGTAACACCTCAAATTTTAATACCAAAAATCGGCCAAAATAAAACATTTTATAAATAGAAGAACATCCTCAATTCGGATTTACAAAAACCTTGGTATGAAATCAGAGTATAAAAGTAGGTGTTACAAAATAGATCATAACCAAGCTAAGACTAAATCCAATCTAGTGCTCTTCTATTCTAGGTCCCGCATCTCTATCCATGCGTACCTAAGTCTTCGATCCCGAACCTGAGTACATAGCAAAACAAAACAAGGAGTACGTGAGACAAAAACGTCTCGTGAGCTACATGGGTTTAGACCCCAAGGTTAATGATAATAACCGAATCACAATCAAACAAACAAACAAACTCATAAGCTATCACCCATCTGTCTAGTCACCCTATTGTGACTTTAATACCTTGCTTTCCTAGCAATCATACCTAGTTGTCAGGACATCCCCAACCAACTAGAACCACATTAACTTATTAACCGGGGATCCCCCGCGTTAACAAGCTTCAAGGTAAAGGCAAGAGGGAATCGCCCAATCTACCAGTACCTGCCTTACTCACCGGACTACTTCCAGTTAGCAAGACTACTATCATGGAATGGGCCGATGGGGATCCGCCCAAATGCTCCCCATTCCATACCTCATGACCGGGGATCCCCCGAATCATCACATCATCTCACCATATCATAACTCGATGGTTATGTCAATCTAGCTCTCGGCTATCACGTCTATCATCAAACAAGTTAGTTCAATACTATCATTGGTATAACTAACTATCAACTACTAGTCTACACAATTAAGCAAATAGACCATAACACAAGTAATAAAAATATATTTCATAGGCTATGTACTCAGTAAAGTCCACACGTACTCACCTTAGCAATAAGATGTTCCAACCGTGTTCTTGACACCCAAACTCTTGCTTCTCAATCCAATCAACTTTCCAAGACTTCACCAAAAGCCTAATACAATTATCACAATATGATCAACATCAATTACTACTACCAATGTGTTCATCTACCTCTAGATAACACCCATCAAACCATTTTCCCCAAATATGGTGATTACCAAACCCTAGGTTTAACCAACCCTTAAGATTCTTACAAATCTTAACCATACACTTGATTCCCTTGTTAATCCACCATCTATTAAGTGTATACACCATTTATTTAACCATTAATCACCAACCCAAGAACTAGGGTTTCAAACCAAAGCACCAAAATACATAGATCTAAAGCCACAAAGATCAAGGAGTGAAGATATACCTTTAATCTTCACTTAGGAGTGAAATCTATCAAGCTTTGATGAAGAAATCAACCCAAAACAGCTCTTGCACTCAAAAATCGCCAAGGGGAGAACTAGGGTTTTGAAAATGCATTAATGGTGGAAAAACCCGAATTTAATGTACTGGTCGGACTGGCTCGCGTCCCGCTCGCGCCGAGCTCGCGTCGCGAGGTGACGCGGATCTGCCCCTTGGTCGCCGCTTTTTACCAGACTTCGCGTCTGGTTCGCGTTTGGCTCGCGCCGCGAAGTCGACGCGAAGTCGACGCGAACTTCTCGCGTTCCAGCTCTGATCCCTCTGCTCAACCTCGCGTTTCGCTCGCGCCTCGCTCGCGCCGCGAACTTGCCTGTGCAGCAGGGCTGCACTTTTCGGTCTAGGTTTCAACACGGTTTCGTCCATAACTTTCTCATACGGTCTCCAAACGACACGAAACCAATTCCTACGTTCTTTAAACGATTTATCCTTATTTATCATATTTTTGTACAATTTATTTATTTACAAATTTCGGGTCGTTACACTTAACATGTTTTGATGCAGATAATAGATGTTATCATCACCAATTTTAAAGATGTGAACCCTAATTTATGTTAAAAATTAAAGAATTAATGGGAGAGAAACCTTAGAAATTGGTATTCTTTTTCGTTCAAAACCATTCTCCTGCTTCTATTTACCAGATTTTTTAGCCGTTGTTAGGGCTTCATTTACCAGATATTATAACATCTGGGACGTAATAATTTTGAGCGACATAGATTCCGAACAACGTTCCTACCATGAATGAGAAATTCCTTACAGTTAAAACCATTTTTAAGAAATTGGTTAGGTCTTTCGAAAGTCAAATGTTTGTGGGTTGATTAAATGTTGAAAAGCTTCGTGCTTGCAGTTGAAGAAGAGGCACTTAATTCTCTGCTAGAGTCTTAAGGACGAATGGGTTTTGATAGGGAGGTAAAATGCAGAACTAGTAAAACAAGAGAAAGTGTATAATTGTCATTTGAAATTAAATTGCTTTACATGGATAAAAATTACTCATTTTCTAGAAGAGTAGGGAAAATATCGATTAATGTTTATTGTGGTGTGTAGGTTTTATAATTTTCTATTAATTATTTCTAGAAGAGAAGGGAAAATAATCAAATATCTATGTTTACGTATGGCTAGAATTTAAAACCTTAAAACACAATTTAAATTCGTGTTTATACAGTTTTTGTGTTGATGAAATTAAGATCGGTTGCTTAGGCGTCCATACGTAAAGATTATTCCGAGTCTGACCTCGGATAGGTGTACGTATCCCAACTTTAGGTGGTATAACTATAAATTAGGATTTGCAAAATAGTATTCTTTTATCATCCAAATATATACAAATTAGGATTTGCCGCTAAGTTGGATCATAACGAGCTAGCTAAATGCTCGAACCCATAAATCCCTACCAAAAAAAAAAAAAAAAAAAAAAAAATCAAGATTAAAACTTATTGGTTTTTTTTAAAAATTATTATATATCTTATTATTTTCATTGAACTTTCACTTTTAATTTATCTCGCTATAAAATTGACTCATGTTATTCATAATTTTGTAGTTTTATTATCGCATTTTAAATATTAAAATAAGTAGGATTACTAAATGGAAAAAATTTAATACTGACTAATCTGAGGCGATAGACGAAGTATTATTGATCACTGAAAACGCCTTAGTGAAAAAGTCTACGAGATAACGGTTTATGTCAACCTTTCGCTTCAAGAAACTGACAAAGTAATTGTATTCAATATATGACAAGGGAATAAGAAACACCAAAGGGTCCATAGCTCAGTGGTAGAGCAATTGACTGCAGATCAATAGGTCACCGGTTCGAACCCGGTTGGGCCCTTAGGTTTTCTAGTTTTTCCATTTTCCCTTAGTCCATAAATGTGAAGTTAATGTCATCATAATAAACCCATTTTAAAAGTTAAACTTTTAATAAAAGAAACTGAATTTAAAAAATTAAACGTCCGTGACGTGAGTTTTCATAGTTTTTGTATTTTTCCCCCATATTTATAATCCATAAGTGTGAAGTTAATATCATCATAATAAACCCATTTTAAAAGTTGAACTTTTAATAAAAGAAACTGAATTTAAAAAATTAAATGTTTGTGACGTGAGTTTTTTTTTTCTTTTTTTTTGTTGTGTGGAAAATGTGCAATTTTTTTTGGAAACGGCAAATGATAATAACGGAAGCCTACTCGCTATATTGCAACGAGCACTCCGGGTTCAAGCTCATATACAGGGCAAACTCAGCTGCCACAGAGATTTTCAGGGAAAAATCCCCGATTTTTAATGGGTGTTACGGGACAAGGTAGCCAAAAAGGTTCATCATAACATTTGCTGACATGCTTGGGTGTTTGGAAACGATGTGTGAACACATTATGTATCGATAAGCAATTGTTTAAATGTACACGAACAATGGCATTAATAAAACTTCGAGAACAAAAAAAAAACGGATTTCACACCATGATGTTTATCAGTGTGATCGGTTTAATACTTCAATCCATGGCCACACGATAGAGATATTGTGTCGATTTCGATATCTATGTTTAGAATTATATGTGAAATGTGATATATTTGAAGGAGTCGTATTAGGTCAATTTTTTTTTTCCATACTCGAGTAGATGCCAACTATATAAGTTACTCCTGCATTGTGACTGTCGGTTAAACCATCTCAACACCAATAACTACAGTCTCAACAGTCAACACATGCTGCACAAACTTGATTTTTTTATTTCTCAAAAATAATGAAATATCATTAAGGATTTTATGATGAACAAAACACAGACTATATACTCAAGTTGTTTAGAGATATAACAAAAGAAGAAAATGTAGCTCAACAAGAGTTACGTAAACCGGCCCATTAATCAGAATTGATGGCAAGTGGTAATGTTATTGGAGATATTATATTTTTCCATAATTAGTTTACATAACTTATAGACAATTATCATAGAATATCAAATATGGTGGTTCCTAACTAGAATAACCATTTTCATCCACAGCCACAGGCACAGGGTCAGTAAAACAATATGTGGGTGCTTGGACTACCGAATCTGGCAACACCGCTCCAACTTCAAAAGTCATAACATGCGAAGAAATCCCTACATTGCAAAATATTTTAGCAAAACTATATTTTATAATATCAATAATTTAGGAGGTTTTATACATTAAAGATAGACTATGGATGAATTTCGACCATATATAAAACACATTTAACATGTTCTCCTTTTAGTTAACTATTTGATTAAAAATAAATTACCAAAATCGAAATGTACACGATTCAAACTAGCAATCTCTTCCATCAATTAAACAAAATAAAATTCAAAAGCCAAGATTCAATTACCATCATAAAAGTCCCAACGAACCGGTCTCTTAGTAACCACATCTTCATAATACCAAATGAAGTCCACCTTCTCCCACAAATCACACAAGAACCCATCGGTCACTACCCGACCCAAATAATGTGCCCCATCGAGAAAATCGGGTCGTGGTATCCCAACACCAAAATCCGCCACTTGACATTGTGCATCCGGCCCGAAAGTGTAATAAAATGAGGTCCCATTGTTCCACTCAATGTCATAAAGTAGGACACCTAGTTGTTTTTGAAATATGTTAACATTGCGACCTTTGGGCCAATCATACCAAAGGTCGCTTAGTTGGAGGCGGGTTGAGGTTAGGTTCATGTAGAGTAGGGCGTGGAATTGTTCGGGCCATGGTGTGGGTGTGGGTTCGGGTTGGTTGAGCCATGGCTCGTTGGGGTGGCTAATGCCTAATTGGAGAAGGAAGAAGATGAGGAGTGAAATGGCTTGGAAGGGTAGCTTCATATCTCAATCTCTATGTTTGTGGTTATTTTTTCTTTTGTACAAAAGTGGGTAGATGAGATAAAGTGGCATTGTGGAATGGGGACCATGCAACATTTCGTTTTGATAAATAATGTTATCTACATAATAAGAAAATGCAACATTTGCAAATAAGTGCCTTGATTATTTGTTTTTGCGTGCTAGTATTTTATCTTAGTAATAAATAACATAATTTAATAAAATATAATAATAACTTGTAAAGCAACAAAATTAGTAACTTTAGGGAACTGAAAAGATAATCAAGACTATAAGTAGAGCCGTAGTGGACAAACAAGAAGAATAGTCCAGCATTAATAGTAAAATCAAAAAAAATTTGTACATATATTTATTAACTTTATGTTAAGTTACATGTTGTCATATTTCTGGAGTACAAAATGAATTCTTATCATATTCAGTCCAAACTGGATTCTTAACTTTTTCTTTACAAAACATGAGGAGCTTATTGCTTCCATTCAATTCTGCAAAACAAAAAAGAAAGATAAAGAACTTCTCATGACTCAAACTCCATTTCAGCCCACTTATAGCTAAACGGGTCAATTTGGGTTCCAACGGGTCAAAAGGAGAAGATAAGGAATCTAACCGTTGCCTACTTTGTGAATGCTAAATACAAAAATTATCAATCATATGGAGAACCACATCTGCCCCATCAGAATTTAACCAATAGCTCTTCACCTGCCCAAAGTACCCTTACATAATTATTATTCTATTCAGTTGACTTTTTATCTGTAAAGGGTAAAACCGTAAAAGTAACTTGCCTGAATAGTAGTGTGTGCAGTATATCGTTGTGTGCTTTTATGAAAGCTAACATCAACACGTTCCCAAGGTACTTGAGTAAGACCTCTGATCATCTCCTCTGAATATAAAAATACAAAATTTAATATAAAATGCGATATTTAACTACCCTTTTCCATAATTAAAAACACTTCATATATAAAAAAGCAAACCTTCCAAATTCTGAGGTATAGATACAGAACAAGTCCCGTTCTGTATAGCAGCAGATTCTGGCTCCACATACACAATATGTGGGTACTTTTCATCTTTTACAAGAAGATTTGACTAGAACACCAAAACATATAGAGGTGTCGTTAGTATCAGAAAATTTTAAAAGTATATTATTAATATAATGATATATAATTTGAACTTTGAAGAAACCATATAAATGGTGTGGTTAATATCTGGATTTATAATTATATGTATCGGGAAAAATAAACATTTTATGTAAAATAATACACGTACTTTTGGAAGTTCATGTTGACGGCGAATTGATGATGTTCTCCACCCAACCACGTCTTATTAATCAACAAAAATATAATATAGATAAGAAAACAACCAAAAGAAATTATTTTTTGTGGCATAAAAATTTTTAAAAAAAACCCAAAAATTAGAGGTGAAAAATGGCCAGGTTTGGGTTATACGGGTAAACTTTGTTTAATTTTATTTAATTTTACCAAAACTATTAAAAGAATTAAAAAAGGATACGGTCATAATTCGCATTAGCATAAGCCACACGCCGCTTAAAAGAGCCTAAAGCAGACCTACACAATTCACAAAACCAAATATTAAATAAAAATAATATTAAATAGAAAAAAAGATGACATTTTCAAGATTATTAAAGAGCATGTACATGAACTTAACATTCTCAGAGTCATTAACCATTTGAAGAAGTAAGGGGCGGCCCCCATCATCATTATCAGTTAGAAAAAGATGCTTCCCGGATCTACCAACGATCCAGTGTGCAGTTTGTGGGGCCCGCCTTTCAAGAAATGGAAGACCACAAAGAAACGGGAGCTGAAATATTAAAAATAAATATATAAAAATAATAACAACATACTATTATAGCATGTAGAGGTTGGCCTACCTGTCGATGTCCTCTAGAACCAAGATGTGGAGTTGCAACTGTAATAAAGTTAACGGGTCTTAAACCAGCAATTTTAGCTTCATGAAACGGTTCAACGCAATTTTCTGAATTATTTTCCGTTTTTATTGGAATATTTGTATAAAGCCTCCCAATAGCATATCGGGCAACTAAGCCACCCAATGAATGTGCTATGAAGGAGATTTTGGACACCTCGGGCCATCTTCTGACAACTGTCATTACCTGCAGCATTCCAAGAAATTTGGAGCAATTAGATTATTTATTGTATTAAACTAATTTGAAAAAAATAAAAAACTTAAATCAGAGTTTTGTTATGTACGAGCAGTAAGGGTATTGTATTAATGTATTGAAAATGGAATTACAAGGGTTATGGTTCTGTTTGTTTCTAGTGTTTGAAAATGTAAATTTTACCAATGGAAACAGGTCGAAAGTCATCCATAAATGCTTAAGACATCCTAAATCAGTTTATTATTGAAACAAAAAATCTTAAAACAGAACATTGAATTTTCAGTTATAATAAGTAATTTTTATAATCTTATAGTAACTATTGAAAAAATAAAAATATGAAAAAAGAATACCTCTTCGGCTAATCTTTCTCCCATTCTGTCTACACCATCAAAAGTCAAGGTCGAAGAATTGCACTCACTGCCTGCTCAACATAAAATAAATTTTTAATAACACAAAACTAGCAATTTAGTCCATGCAGAATCCAGTTTGGCCTTAAAGATGGCAATTATGCTATTTCATTGGTTACTTATGGATATTATGCTATTTCCTGAGCATATAATAAAAGTATGGTTAGGGTATATTTAAAATTATGCAACTCACAATGAACAATGACTTTATCAGGAAGCCTTTTGACAAATTGTTGAGCAGCATATCTCCAATCTGCTGCACTGGGTAATTACAGAAGCATATAAATATTCCATAATTAAGAACGCTCTCTGCTTACATATTCAAGTACAAAGCCAAATCAAAGCTTAACATATGATCAACTTGCTAAACATATTATGATAAATTACCTCCCAATGATCCCATTAACCATAATTACAAGATGATCAGGAGGATTTTTCGCTCCAGCAGACACTGCATCGAAAACATCTTCACCACTTGTAACATTATAATCAGACGCAATCACTTCCGATTTCTGATTCTTCTTCCTCGTTCGAAAAACACCACACTTTCTCCCCAATTTCCGGAAGAATTCCATTTCTTCACCGCCGGTATTAGTCAACAACCGCGGCAGTTCGGATCGAAACCCTAGGGTTAATAAGTGGAAATTTAGGGGCGAGAAAAGGGGTTTTGAAGTGGCAACAAACATGCGTATGGAATTGGGAAGTTAAAATCATGGAGAAATGGTGATTGATTGAGTGAGTAATTTAGGGTTACGGAAGGGAAGGTAGTTTGATTTCATAACCGACGGAGTAGAGAAAATTGATTTCACTAAATGTAGACGCGGGAATAACTGTTGTATTCCGTTTGCATCTTCAATCTTGATTTTGACTTTGACGGTTTACTAACCAAATATTTAACGAATTATTAATGAATTTGTTCGACTCTGGAAGTTTGATTACGTTTGTTTACTTAAATAAATGAGCACAAACGTAGATTATGTTCATTCATTAACTTTTGTGAACATTCAATAGTCTGATAAATTTCATCCCTATATATTTGATAAGGACACATGGTTAAATGCATTATATAAACTCTTTTGTATTAGTTCATTCGTTTATGTTTGTTTATCATATTATTAAACAGCTCGTGAACAAACTAACTTTCTTTACAAACAAGCAAAAACATAAAAAACTTTTTTTTCAATTGTTGATGATCGTTACCCGTTAGGTTGTTTGGTTAAACTTAAACAAACAAACATGAACATGTCTCGTTTATCTTCATTCGATTTATTTATAAACATACACTTTATCTAACATGTACTTCGAGCTATATTTAAATTTTTGTGGTACAAAAATCATTTTCCTCACTAAAAAATTGTTTTTTCCCTTCAGAAAAAGATACAGAAATAGTCAATCCCTATTTTTATATGCAATATGAAGTTTGAAGAAAAAAATTGGAGCTTTTAATATAATCAAGGATGTTGGCTAGAGTGTTATTTTTTCTGCAACAGTCACTCGGTGGTAATTCTATTTTCTGAAAAACTTCACTATAATCATTTTTTTTTTTAAATTTAGGTGTACCATACGGGTATTAATTATTGGATAACAAACTTTTTAAAGACATACACTTAAATCACTCGCATGACTACAACTCGTTAACAACAATTCAACCATTATTTAAGAATTTTAATTTTCACAATGTACAATGATCAAATTAATTTTTTTCTTGCAAAGTATAATGACTAAATTGAATTTTTTTCACAAAACATGTCTCTCTCAAAGATCTAAATCTAATCTTCCAAATTATCAACTGGTTCTTGCTTAATCTATTGTTTAGTCATTGTTTTTGTCAGGATCGATTAACTATAGACAAGTTAATAAACACCTTAGATCTAATTGATGATAGAAGTTGCAGCGGATCAACACTATATCAATAATTAAGAACAATGAACTGTATGAACAATATGCAAGAATATTAAGAACACAGTTTCACAAAAAGCTTCAATGTATATTATTGAGTTAACAATACACACGTACGTTTACAATTCGTAAGGAACATACTTATAGTAGTCCTTGAAGCTAAACTATTTACCCTAGTTATTCTAGGATTTGATTTACATCGAATTATAAAAGATATACATTTAATTACATTATATAACTATCTCTACGAAGATCTCGGACTTGATATCTTCCAAAAACGCGTATCAGTAGTAACTGCAATCACCAGTAGTAAATAAGTACCATCAGTAGTAAACTTGGTGATCAGTAGTAAGTCCATAATCAACGTCAGTAGTAACTACAATGATCAGTAGTATCTTCAATCTTCTCATGATCAGTAGTAACTAAGTTATAGTATACACCAGCATCAACTTCATCAGTAGTAAATGTTTCTGCCCCATCAGTACTAAATAAGTCAGTACTAACTGCAGCATCAGTAATAAGTTGATCTGTGTTTTGCTCCAACAATCTCCCCCTAAACTTATTGATCATCTTTTAATCAATCAAGTTTCTTTTGTTCCTCTTGTTCTTTTCTTCTTCTCTCAAGAGTTCTTTGATTCTGTTGAAGCCTTTGTTCAATAATATATCTGCTGTTCCTCTTTGTAAAATAATTCAATTTATTTTGGAACATAACAGCATCATAGGGTTTCATCAAAGTGTTTATGAATATCTGATACATTGTCTTCTCAGAATGTGGATATTCTTTCTCATATAAGTACAATTCACACACTTTGCCTGATTTCTCAAAGAAGTACATATTTGCAGTAGGAATGACATTCCAAGCATACACATTACCTGGATTTGTAAATTGTTCTGGATAATTGTCTGGATAAAATGCAGCATCTATCATTCTAGTCAGGTATCCAGCTCCAGATTCTTTCCATGATTTCTTTGTCATTCTTGGTTTCCCAATAATCAAAAGTTTGATTACATCACTTCTTGAACATGATCTGATTAAGGGTAACCATCCAGTGAATCTTTGTACTACTTTGTCTTCCCTTATGACTTCTATGACATTGTTCTGCATCACTCTCCAGTTAAGAATTGGATTGTTCTGTAGAGGAGCAACTGGCATTTCAAGAACAGGTATAATTTGTTGTTTTGATTTCTTCTTAGAGCTTTGTTCTTGATCAACAGATTTTCTTTTCAGTGATTGGGGAGTTGAAGTATTACCAACAGTTGAAACACTACCAGCTTTGAGCAAATTTAAGCTGATTGGTACTAAGGTTTTGGCTTTGGCTTTCTTTGATTCTTCAGCTTCTTGTTCAGCCAAATCTTTCTTCTTTTCAGTGCAGTATTTTTCAATAATAGTTACCATCTTCATTCTTCCAAAAGATTTTGCACTGTGACCTCTTGTCTTCAGAAAGTCTATCATAAGAGACTTTTGTTCAAATATATCATCAGGTAACTCACCTTTTGTTCTTTTGCATTCTGCTACAAGCTCCTCAAGACAGTTTAGATGTTCTTCTTCTACTTTTCTAAGCCTTTTGAATTCTGCTTCTTGGCCTTCTATCTGAACATCTTTAATTTGAACAGGTGCTTGAACAGGCATTTCTCTTTGATTCTTCTTTTGTTCAAGAGCTTGATACTTAGCTACCTTCTCCCAAAATCTCTTATTCTTCACCTTCCATTTGTCTTGTTTATCAGCTCTAACAAGATTTATCTTGTTTACCATGTAATGACCAAGAGCTCTGTTAGGGTAATCTTCATCATATATTTCTTTACCCTTTCCAATGTGTGCTGAAGGTGGAGGTGGAATATATTTCATATCTGGCACTCCACTTATTATAACTGAAGGAGAAAATGATCTAAGTTCATTTTGTTGAAGAATTTTTGGATGTGGAGGAAGTGAGCATTCATCAACCTCAAACCAATTCACATTATCATCAATGTCAGGTATGATAAGTGGTTGATCAGGTGTTGGTGGTTTGGTAATGATGACATGTCTCTCTCTTTCAATAAGCTCTGAAAAATGTAGTTCTTCCTCTTCAGTAGTAACCAGAGTAGTTACTACTGGTGTAACTTCAGGAATTACTACTGATAGGGCATCAGTAGTATTTGTTGTTTTTAATTCTTCTTCTTCATTTACTACTGCTATTACCTCAGTAGTGGGAGTTACTACTGGTATTTCTTTTTCAACTTGTTCTTCCATAGTAGCAGTAGTAACTGGTTCATCTTCTGTAACCATCATCTCTGAGCCTTCATCAACATTTGTTTCTTTTAAATTCAAGAGGGAGGATGCTGCTGCTGCAATAGATTCATCAATCATTGTATGTATGTTGTCCTTCTCCCCCTTAGTGAGCTCAACTGGTGGAGCCTCACTATCATCAAGTTTCTTCTTCAATTTTCTGATGATTTTGGTTTGTTGATGAAGCCTTTGCTCATAAAACCGCATTCTTTTGTTGATGGTATTCACATGCCTTTTCATGGCAGCCATAGTTTTTCCTTGATTGGTTAAGTACTTGAGACAATCTTGTACAGTGGATTCCAAGGAATCCACTTTAGCCGTCAATTGGTTGATTTTAATACTGCCCTCACTCCATCTAGCAAGATCATCGGGCTCACTAACAGGTACATTGGTTTTAAGGTTTTCCTTCCTTTCCATCAATTCCACAGATCTGCCCTCATCACTGCTTGGTGATTCATTGGGTCTTTTAGACATTCTCTTCTTCCTAGAAGAAGCAGAGATGCCCCCCCTTGTGGTTTCTTGGCACCGGGGTCCTTTGAGTAATTCCTCAAAAGAGTCATCACTCAAAGTTGCCGAGGTTTGGGTCCTAATGATGTTTTCACTGTCCTGTGCACCCACCTTTGGGGCATCAGTAGTGAAAGCCCTCCCCTCATGTCCTCTCTCCTCCTTGGAGGACAACTCTTTGAGCCTGGGGTGTGACTCGATTTGTCCCCTGGTGTCCTTTGAAGAAAGTTTCTTTCTTTTATAAATTGTGGAAATGTTTTTGGTTTTGTCTGGTAGGTCTTCCACAGAGTGAAGAGTAGCACTCTGCAGATTTATATCAAGTTCCTGGGACACATTCAGGACTTCTGTTTGGGTTTGTGATTGAGTGGCTATTTGGATTGGTGTTTGGGCTGTTTTTGGGGGTGATGGAGTGGGTTGAGGTTCAACTTGGGTTGTAGCAATGGTTGAACCCTCTCCAATATTGGGTTGATCTTTGATCATGTTAGGAAACAGAGGGGTTTCCTTGCCCGAAAATTTAAATTGTTTTCTCATATTTGAGAAAACTTTCTTGTTCAACTCAGGTAATATAAAAATGTTTTTAGGAGTTGACAAGTTTTGTAATTCACAGTTTATGATATGTTGTAGAAATCTGGGATACATTAAAAATTTAGAAGAACTAAGATTTCCCAACATACCATCAAATATCATGTATGAAAAATTAAATACTTGGTCTGTGCATAAACAGACAACAGCAGAGGCTATTGCCTTATTAAACTCATTCCAAGTACTTCTTTTAGGAGAAATACAATGCTGAATGGTATGTATTAAAAATTTCCATTGTGGGGAGAGAAGACCCTTTTGAAAAGTAACTATATTAACTATAGACAAGTTAATAAACACCTTAGATCTAATTGATGATAGAAGTTGCAGCGGATCAACACTATATCAATAATTAAGAACAATGAACTGTATGAACAATATGCAAGAATATTAAGAACACAGTTTCACAAAAAGCTTCAATGTATATTATTGAGTTAACAATACACACGTACGTTTACAATTCGTAAGGAACATACTTATAGTAGTCCTTGAAGCTAAACTATTTACTTTGTTGCAAATAACACATTTTAATTTATTTTCTTGAGCCTTTATTGTCTTTCTTTGTTCTAAGAGTTGGTTTCTATTTCTTTGGTTTCCTCTTTTTAGAATTTTGGGTATATTTTCTGCATTATATTTAGGAGAATCATTTGGACTTTGAGCTGTGTGAAAACTTGTATCAATTGATTTTGGTGATTCAGTTTGAGATATTGTAAATTCAATTGATTGCTCATCATCTGAAGAATCATTTGATTCAGATGTTTCATTATTGGATTCAGTTTTATTTTCAGTTTTTAATTCATTAATGATTCTTTCTGAACTGTCTTTAAGTGGAGGAATGAATTTGTGTGGAGGTGGTACAGCATGATATCCCACCCCATGAACAACCTTTTCTGTAGTTTGATTATTAGTTAATTCATCTAGAATTTTAGTGCTTCTTTCAAACTTTTTAATTGTTAAT
Organism: Calendula officinalis; assembly: GCA_963853835.1. Classification (NCBI taxonomy): domain Eukaryota; kingdom Viridiplantae; phylum Streptophyta; class Magnoliopsida; order Asterales; family Asteraceae; genus Calendula; species Calendula officinalis. Next base: position 16,069,258 of record OY970821.1, on the reverse strand, counting down.
TTATTTTGTTCAATTTCAAGCTGACATTCTTCTAATTTACTTGTTAGTTCTTTATTTTTTGTTTCATAGAACTCTTTCTCATCCACAGCTTGAAGCAATTCTTCCTTGATCCGTTGATCAATCATCTTGTACACCTTTATTTGATGTTCTTGATCAGCAATTACACTATCAAACTCATGATTTCTTCTGATTGCTTTTGCTAAATCTTCATTTAATTTAGTGTTTTCTTTTTCTAGATTTTTAATAATTTTAGCACATTCAGGAGTACAAGGTTTAGATTTTACCTCAGTTTTGTTGTCAGTAAAGGCCATGAGAGCTTGATTTTGAGCATGCTCTTCTGCTTGGAAGCTCCAGTCATAGCCTTGTCCTTGTTGTGACACAAGAGCAGTTGATTTTGATCTTTTGTCTGGTTGAGGACATTCTTTTGCAAAGTGACCAAGGTTGTTACAGTTGTAACACTTGACTTTAGTTTTGTCAAATCCTGCTTTGTCACCTTTGTTGAAATTGAGGCTTGTCCTACCAGTTCTTTTTAAGAATCTTTTGGCCCTTAGGCTCAGCATAGCCATCTGCCATTTAAGATCTATCTCCTCAAGATCATCTGGATTCAATTGTTCCAAGTCATCACTAATCAATGCAGTATGCACATGACTAGTGAAGAAGGATTCTCTTGCAGTATCCTCAGAATCTGCAGCCTTTCCTGTGGAGGTTTCTTTCCCTTGACCTGTACTTGACACAAATGCAGCATTGTTAGAAGAAATAGAAGGGTTTTTGTGATTTACCTCAGTTTCAAACACTCTGAGATCATTATAGAGTTCATCTAACTCCTTTTCTTCTAGAGCATCTCTTTGTCTATACACCACTGTGTACATGGCCCATTCTTCACTAAGAGACCTTAGGAACTTCATGTTGACATCTTCTTGATCCATCTTTACACCAACTTGGTTGAGTTCACCAATTAGTTTGTTGAATCTGTCAAACACTTGAGTGAGTGTTTCATTGGGCTTTCCTTTGAAATTTTCAAAGTCTTGTTTGAGAACAGACTTCATGTTTCTTTTTGTACTCTTTGTCCCAACGAATCTCTTCTCCAGTGCTTCCCAAAGCAACTTAGCATCATCATATTCAACAAAGAGATGTTGATAGTCATTAGGAATGGCCAGTAGGAGAGTGCTTAGAGTTTTGAGTTCGATGCCTTTATCTTTCTTCTCCTTCTCACATTTAAGTTTGTCTGCCTCAGTTACAGAGCTGCTTGCTTGAAGTTGACCAGTTTTGTTTCCTTCACAAACGACTTCCCACATGGAATAATCTGTAATAAGCATGTATTGCTTAATACGATTCTTCCACATCCCAAAGTTATTGGGAGTGAGCATAGGGATTTTGTTGGCCTGAGTGCTTTCATTATTATCAGTCATGATTAATAATGTGTGTGTTTTAAAGATTAAAACTTTTTGTTGTTCTTAACAAATAGTAGATCTAGAACCAATATGCTCTGATACCACTTGTCAGGATCGATTAACTATAGACAAGTTAATAAACACCTTAGATCTAATTGATGATAGAAGTTGCAGCGGATCAACACTATATCAATAATTAAGAACAATGAACTGTATGAACAATATGCAAGAATATTAAGAACACAGTTTCACAAAAAGCTTCAATGTATATTATTGAGTTAACAATACACACGTACGTTTACAATTCGTAAGGAACATACTTATAGTAGTCCTTGAAGCTAAACTATTTACCCTAGTTATTCTAGGATTTGATTTACATCGAATTATTAAAGATATACATTTAATTACATTCTATAACTATCTCTACGAAGATCTCGGACTTGATATCTTCCAAAAACGCGTATCAGTAGTAACTGCAATCACCAGTAGTAAATAAGTACCATCAGTAGTAAACTTGGTGATCAGTAGTAAGTCCATAATCAACGTCAGTAGTAACTACAATGATCAGTAGTATCTTCAATCTTCTCATGATCAGTAGTAACTAAGTTATAGTATACACCAGCATCAACTTCATCAGTAGTAAATGTTTCTGCCCCATCAGTACTAAATAAGTCAGTACTAACTGCAGCATCAGTAATAAGTTGATCTGTGTTTTGCTCCAACAGTTTTACAATCCACAAGCACTACATATGATAAAATAAACACACACAAAATACTAAATATCCTACAAAAATATCCTTAAGGGCCCACCTCTCCCTCTTTTGTCCTCTTCGGCCAGCATAAGCAAAAAACTGTACCCAAACCAAAGAATCACGTCAATCCTTTAAGAAAAGGGAAGAGAAAAGAAGTACAAGTGGGTTATAAGTGAGTATATATTTTGGTTTGTAAATATAACAATTGAAATGGATAGAATTGAGGTAGTACAATAGCTCTTACTACCCTTCACTTTAAGGTTGGTGAGTATGAGTACCACCGGTCATACCAAAAAAAATTTGTAACATCAGATGCCACATAAGCAATCACACCACGTCATCATACAGGAAATACGCACCACACCAAACCATACAACATCACACCATTTTTTTATTTGAAAAAGCCATTTTTGACCCTTAAAAACTTCTCTCCGTACCTCCACGCCTACATGCTTCTTCGTGGCCGTGGCCGAGGCCATGGATCTTCCACGGGAACCCCCGACACCTTGGTGGGAGATGGTGTTCATCTTGATGTTCAACGCGTGGCCCTATGCCACATCACAACCACGGGGTCTTTTGAGATTTATATCGAACAGTCTAAGAAAAAGTACGATGACTTTTCGTAGAGAAGATATGATACATGATGAGTATGTTTAAAGACGTCTTAACATCATCCTCGTTGTATTCCAGTTGTATAAGAAGAGTTGTCAGAATTGTTAGGGCCCATTCATGCCGATTGGCTTTGGTCTTTTCGGTCCAGTTAAATTGCAATATCTTTTAATGTATTTTTTAGTACTAAACCAATAGACTATCCGGTTTATTTATAATTTAATGTATTTTAAATACTTTTTTTTAACAGAAATAAACTAAAAGAAACTTGGGGAAATAATATGATTAAAAAGTTACTTGATAATATATATTCCAGATGTATTTAGTTGTTAACAAAGTTTTATAAAATCTGTACATTTATTCTGAAATTACAAAACCATTCAAGTTATAATCACTTGTGGTATTATATGATATGAAAGCTGGTCTTAAAACTGGTTGTATCAAAACTTCGATCATATTTATATGATTAGAGGGTAAAGTGTGGTGGCATTGAGTTGCCAAAGTATTGTGGTGGCTGGCTCTTTTGCGTCGCCAAAGCCATGCCACCACACTGGCCGTGATGTGTGTAAGTTGCTACGGCAGAAGAGAGATAAGAGAGATATGTGATTTTTTAGGTATTAAAAGTTACCACAAACTTTATGATAAGGAAAACAATCGTTTAGTAGCGCAATTTTAAGCCACAAAAAGATCAATAATTAAAATTGGCAATTGGGGTAGATCAAGTGGTCACCAGTGATAACTTTAAGGGTTTTCCTTCACAATATCTTATGTTCGAATCTTGTTGAGGGCTTCATCTGAGGCGGAAAAAGGAGATGAGGATTATTCATTCACTAGTGCCGCATCGACTCAAACCACTAAATATAAATACTAACTAGCTTCAAAAAAATATTAAAATTGGCACAAATTTGAAAGAATATACAATAACTAAATTCATAAATAATAAAGGGAGAAATACACACATAAATATAATGTGTGTGTATATATATGTAGGCATGCCGCATGTGATCATGAAGTGATCACCACATTTAATTTTTTCTCATGCAAAAATCAGTAAGGTTTCTCGCCAATATAATTACCAGGAGGATCATAATTACAAATCATGAAAACACCCCTACCTTCAGAACACGTCACCCTAGAGCACCCAATCCTCCTACTCGCCTTCCAAACAATCTGCGTATAATGCCCACACTCCTGCCCTCCGTTGCACGAATTCGACCCATAGGTGTACCACCGCTGCTCCGCCACCCACGCCGCCGCCGCCTGAGCTGGATTCCACCCATCACCACTTCCCCAGAAAATGTTCTCCCCATATGGTCCGTTTGAATGCTTTAACAAGCAATCTTGCTGCCTTTGCCTAGCGTACAAGTCAGCATAACGGGCTAGTTGCGTGTCCCACATGAGTGGCGGCATACGGTGGGCGGCTCGAGCTTGGTTTTGAAGAGATGTGAAGTCGTTAATGGCTTTTTTGGAGAGTTGGTTTTTGTCTGTGATTGCATTGGTGGTGGAGATTAGGAGACCGACGAAGAAACCCAATGTGAGGGAAGGAACACACATTGAGAATTTGAGAGATAGTGTGATGTGTTTTCCTTGGTGGGAGTTTTTTTAGTGTATACAAAATGCAAGGTTTATATGACATGATTTAAAAAATAAGAAATAATTATTAAAATAAAGATGTAATATAAAAAGGGTAGTTGGATTTGTGGAGGATTTAAGTGGCACTCATGATCGAATATGATTGCCATAATCTTTTGGAACAAAAAACAAAATCATTTTTTCAACTATTAAACGGGTCAAGATCTATACAAAAATAATGTATATCTCAACTTATTTAACTGTATACTTTTTAACTAACAACTTCTAATCTAGTCATTAATATAACATATGTCCACAATAAAACGTGAACACTGACCATAAGAATTAATATAGAGGCATCTCGAAGATTCAGAAGCCATGTGCAAAAAGATAAAAATGAGCCCCTAATATATAAGATATGTATAAATAAATAATATTTTCTAATAATTTTCTATTAGATTATTAAGCCGGCATAAAACTATATGATTATGTATATAAAATTGGGCCACTTTGAAAACATGGGTCATATGCGGCTGCACCTGTAGCACATCCTCAAAGACACCCCTATATAAGATGGGGGACAAACATAATACCACTAAGTTCAATGTACCCTTTGATTATTTAACTACAACTCATTAGTTGACTTGAATTGTACTCTCTTCGTTCTAAAATTATTATATACAGACAAAAATCACACAATTTAGAAAAAATGTATTTATTACAATGTTCAACTAATAAAATTTTATCTTTACGATATAATATTTTTTCATTAACAGAATTTTAAAGATAATTTATAATAAATTAAAAAAGTATTTGTAGATAATAAAATTGGGATGAATGGAGTATTTTGTATGAGTAAAAGTAATTATTACATTTAACTATAAAAGGAATGTAAAATGTACCAAACTAGTAAGTTTATCCCGCGCGATGCTGCGGGGGATTTTCATATAATACCCAAAATATTATTTTTCGACGTTCATACAACATATTGAAAAAATAAAATATATTTTCAAAATATTTCAGGAGTTTAAAGTATACAATTTACCTGGATGTCAGATCAGTTTCCATTTCTATTAAATTTAGTTTGTCGAATTTGTGTTTATCCCTTTTAAATATGTAAATACACATGTTTTAGTTATTAAAAATATTAACTTTAGAATTATAAAAAGATAGAAAAAGAAATAATTATTATAGAAAATGGAAGGATTATGCTTTAATCTATCAATTATAAACGTATTATATTAGTTGAAAAAAAAGCAAAGGAAAAAGCAGAGGAAGGGGTGAAAGAAAAGGAAAAAGCAAGCAGAGGAAGGGGTATGAACACGGGACCTTCCCTTTGACATTTTCCAAGCATTATCATTTGGCTAGGAGGACACAATAATTTTATTTTCATTTAGAATGGTTATAAAGATATTTTGTTTTGGTAAGGTGTCAAATTCTGATTGGTTGTCCTACTTACGTGTCAAATTCTGATTTGTTGACTTATTGTTCATCTGATGCAGATTGTAATCTTTATATATAATAAATGAAAGCACATTTGAATTCTTGCCACATAGTTCTTTCCACGTCATAATGACGTCATTAATCAATGCTGACATGGCCGCCACTTGTCTGCCAACTCATCCCTCATTCATGTTCCAGGATAACGAATTTTGGCTTGTCTTTGGTTATTATTACTTCCTTTATATTCCGTTTTAATTATGCACAAATCATGAGCTACAAAATGGCAAGTCTTATTTTTGCATAAATCATGAGCTGCAAAATTAAGTCCAAGCTATTATAAACGGAATGTTTTTATTACTATACAACAAAAACGATTTTACAGCATTTATAATATGATTCGTTTTACAACATTTTTAATAGTATACATAAACGGAATGTTTACAGCATTTATGATTCCTTTTCCTAATACTGCATATTATTAAGAATGTAAACGATTTTTAACATATATTCGGTAATCAGTTTTTGTTGTTTTTGAGAATATGGTATACATATTCTATGTATACGCGTACATATATTTGGTATATTTTGTAAACGATTTTTACAATATATTATTAAGCAAAAAGATTATGGTATATTTGGTAAACAATTTTTACAGTATATTTGGTAAACGATTTTTGTTGTATTTTAGAATATGGTATACATATTCTATGTATACAACATATATATTTATGGTAACCAAATAAAATCGAATTTTCACGAATTATACTGACATTCGATTATTTAAATATTTTATTATATATATAGACGAATAAGTCACCAACTCATTACCTGCAAAATTTCGTATTAAGGCATCAACCCAAATCTGTCATTTGTCAGTATTTCCTGCTTCTCACGTATTCCCTACAGGTTAGTCATACTATTTTGTTCAACGAATTGGCCCTGCATAACCAGACTGTGATTAAAATATACACTTTCTCTAACATGTAGACACGTGAAAATATGTATTGGTAGTTCAAATAAAAATATTTCGCATACAATATTTCATAATTTTCATATTAACACAACTGCAGGGTTTTTTTGTAACCATAGTATTTTTAATTGTTTATAGAAATGTCTACAAAACAATGAATTGGCCGGAGATATGTTACACCAACGAATTGGCCGGAGATAACAATGAAGATGAAACAATCAAGGTGAGGGTAATTAGGTTATGGAGGAAAACATGTAATTATAACCCACTTATCACCTACCAGATTGAGATGGTCTTGCAAGATGAGAAGGTATGAAACTTACTATTTAATTTTTTTTAATGACAACAATGTTTTGTATATGTTTTAAAATCCGTTTACCATTTTCTGTAGTCCTACAATATATACGCATACATTACCGAGGATTTTTGCCCAAAGTTTGTCGATATTATCCACGAAGGGGATGCAATTTTTGTTTCAAGATTTAAAAAAGAGACAATAACACTAAGACCGTTAATTGTTGACAATGAACAAAAAATTAAGTTTTTAAGAACCACTCTCGTGAAACCCTGTGACGATTTTAGTGGACCTCTATATGGTTTCCGTTTTAAAAGTTTTGAGGAAATTGAAAATTCTAAGTCTGAATCCACTGTTTCATACGGTATGTGTTGCTTCATAACTACCTATGTATAAAAACTAATTACTTATTTCTGATGTCCAACAACTGTTTAAACTATATTATGTAACCCCTATGACTAACTATAAATATTTAATTAGACATTATTGGAGCAGTCCTAACAAAAGGAAATTTGGAAACTAAAGTTTTTCCTACGAGAGAATCTAAAATGTTAAAATTGGAACTTGAAGACCTGAGGTAAGTTTTAATTAGTTGTTACATTGTCGTATCTTTTATAATACAAAAACTTATATGTTTATCAGTGGGAATAAGTTGAGTAATTTTACATTATGGGATGAATATGCGGAAGAAATGAGCACTGCTCTAGGGAAAATAACTGTTGGGTTACCGATAATAGCTGTGCAGTTTGTAAACCCCAAATTTTACCTTAGTAAGTGAAAATTTTCCACCAAATATTATTTTATTCATTACCATATAAAATTCGAAACTTTGATTCAACTTTGGTAAATTTATCGCATATAGCCAATCGGTTTCAACAATGTACCACTGCACCCGACGGTTTATCAACGAAGATATACCCGATATCAGACTGTTTAAAGAAGAGCACAATAGGTTGGTTAAATTGAATTCCAATGAACATTAAGAACCTACAGTCTCCCAAATGAGTACAAGGTCAAATTATACCTTAAAAGACGACTATCTTTCCTTGACCAGGAAGAACTGTGCAGATCTTAAAGAATTGAAAGAGGTATATCCCATCAATACTTTTTTTATTTTTATGATATAGGTACGTATTTTACCAAGAATAAATTAATGGTTTTTTTACATATGAAGGCTATGAACTATTTGGTTGTTGGAACCATAACAAAAATACAGTCCAATTATAATTGGTGGTATTTGGCATGCACAAAATGCTTGAGTAAATCAGAAATGCATGTGGTTACCGAGAAAGATGATGATGGAGTTATAATAAATAAAAGGAATGCTTGTACTTGTCGGAGCAGAAAGGTTTCATGTGGTGACACCGACGTTGAGTATAGGTAAGTTTTTACCACTATTATGGTTTATAATTTTGTTATCATCTAACGTATGGTTAATTTGTCCAGATTCAAGATTCCTCTTGAGGTGGGAGATTCTTCTGGCAACGTGTCGTTAACTTGGTGGTATAGGCAGACACAACCCTTCATTAACAAGACAGCCGGCAAGCTGCATCAAGAAATGAAACAGGTACAAACTTACCTATATTTTAAGATTTAACTTAGTCGATGTATATTATTAAACAAATCACTTGTATTTTTCATTAAGATTGGAGACGAAAATGGAACACCTCCCGAGCTCTCTAAATTAATCGGTACCCTATTTGCCTTTAAAGTTGAGGTGTCAACATACTGCATCAAACATGGTCACCACGTATATACCATCAAGTCCTTAACAAATGACCCGAATATCCTCAACATGCTCAATAAGAAATCCGGATCAGAAAAGGTGACTAATTTGTTTGAACTACCAATACTAGCTAATGATTTTTTATAATTATTAGCGCATAATGCGTACTTATTATTCAGTATAATTCCATTTCTCAGGGTTTATCTACTGAGGATAACTCACCAACAACGTCTGTTTTCACGTCCCCACCTTCGGTTTCCAAAGGTTCTAAAGTAAGTGTTTGTTAACTAACTTATTGAAGACATAAGGGGTTTTTTACTATGATAGAAACTCAAAGATTGATATTCATAAGAAGCCAACAAAAAATCCTACGTGTTTAATCATATAAGACTTTGTCAGAAAATGCAGAAAGGGGAAATACATATGCATCAACAACATGTAAGCGTGTGGTCCTTCCATCATCTTTTACAAGTGGGGCTAGGTATATGCGCCAAAATTATTTAGATGCAATGTCATTATGCAAATGGTATGGACATCCCGACTTTTTCATAACATTTACTTGCAATCCCAATTGGCCGGAGATAAATAGATTCTTAAATGAATATGGACTACATTCTGAAGATAGACCTGATATTATATGTAGAATATTCAAGATGAAGTTGGATCATCTAATTAAATATTTGAAGGAATCGTGTATGTTTGGAAGAGTTAATGCAGGTAACATTTATTAAGTCATCTTTTCGTTCTTTTTTAAACACAACACTACACGTAATGGGATACTTACTTAATATCAATCTGGTTCAATAACTAAACTAATTTTTGTATATCACATAACTATAATTAACTGTTTTTTTCCGTGTAGTTGTATATACCGTGGAGTTTCAAAAGAGAGGTCTCCCTCACGCACACATATGTCTTTTTCTACACCAAAATGATAAGTTATCGGAAACCCAGTTATCGGAAACCCAGTTATCGGAAATCAGTTTGGATTCTCAGATATCGGTTCTAAAGGTTCTCAGATTAAAGGTTTTTGATTTAAGATATCAGATATCGGATTTTTGCTAGTTAAAATCTGATATCGGTTTTTTGAAACAGACAAAGTTCTTCAGATTATGTTGACGAAAAATACCCGAAAATCTAACATTTTTGATCATAACTTCTTTGTTTCTTGCTCAAATTAGTTGATTCTTTTTGCAAATGATGCGAAAAACGTTTTACTACAATCCTATACAAATCATATCATCAAATTTCAACAAAACTCAGCTTGATTTTCGAATTGTCGGACTGAAAAACAAGTATTCATGGTGTTTTCTCAAAAATCTTCATAATCAAGTCAATACTTGATGAATTTGATCGATGTTTGATACTAGAACGATTAAAATCATAAGAAGAATACGATTATCACATAAAATCGAAGAGATAAACCTCAGATTTCTGTTTTGATTTCATTGTTCTTCATTTTTCATTAAAACTTCAAGTTTTCTTCAACAAACTTCAAATCAGTGTGTAATTCCATGGATTGTGGATCGATTTCTTAACGAATCTTGCTCTGATACCACTTGTAAAATCTAATCCAATGCAATCAATCCATATATTGCTTAATTTGAAGATAAACTTGATCTTGTAAGTATTCTAGTGAGAGAGTAGAGAGAGAAAGAGAGGGAAGCTTTCAAATGAGTAATTGAGATTAATGACTAAAAGCTTACAATTAGTGAAAGGTAAATTCCCTTAAATACCTAGCACTAATCATCATGATTAAGGCTAAAGACTAGACTAATACTATTGCAATATTACATGTCTAGTCCCCTAACTATTAGATACAACTAAATTGACCCTAACACAAGCCATTTCGGGCAACTCAGTCCAAATTATTTATGTAGGAGCTAATACCAATTTTCATTAAATAAAATACAATTACAATAAGGGAAATTGACGAATACGTTTACAAAGATTGAAACAAAATTAAATAGAACAAACAAGTATGTCAACGGCTGAAAATTAGGTTTATCGGGTTAACTCTATTTTATACACAGTTTTCATGCTTATGTATTGTCTTCGTTATAAAAATATGTAACCAATGGACTTTTAATCGCTACGAATATATAGTTCACAGTCCGCCGCATCGCGCGTGTTTTAACCTAGTGACCAGAAAATACAAAGATCACATATAGATCCCTCTTTAGGATTAGATTCAAGCATGTCAACGGTTGAAAATTCATGGTACTTGTAATCATTGTTTCTCAAAGGTGTGAGCTTTTGCAACGATTTTTGAATTTCAACAAGAACCACTTCTTCATTAATTTTGTCATCACCAACAAAAGTAATTTCTTCCACAATCACTTCAAAAATTTCGTCTCCGACCACAAAATTAGTTTCTTCATCAATTTCTTCAATAAATTCCTCTTCCCCATCGGTGTCGTAGATGGGACAAGAATCATAAATTGAATTTGTCTCATCGTCCACTTCTTTCAAATCATAAAATAACATGTTATCAATGTCATCTTCATGATCATAGAAAAATTCGAAGTTGTAGATGTAGGTGTTCTCATTTACTTCATCACCATCTTCAAATTGCAGTTTACGTAACATGATATATTGTTTTATGTAGGATTTTGAACAACAATTCTGGGTAGAAACAAACACCAAACTCAACAGGAATTTGGCTCTGATACCAACTGGTGTAGGACTAAAATGATAGTAAAGATTAAAATCTGTTGATTCAAATGAATACCAGATTAATCTAACACAAAACACGTTGATTCAAGGAATACCGTGGATTGACCTTCAAAATATGTTCAAACACAAAGAATAATTTTGGGAGTGAAAACCAATTTTCACAAAAACTTCAAGTTTTTTCATAAAACATTCCACTTTCTTTCTATTACAATGAAAATGGCTTAAATAAGCCAAAGGAAAGATCATTAACAACCTTTAATTCAAAATGGTTACAAAATTGAAAAGACAAATGGCCTTAAAAGTCTTATTAAAATCTAAATTAAAATGACACTAATAGTATTATTTGTAACTTTTTTTATTAGTTACTATGAGTTAATTATCTTCTTCCATGCAATAATCCATAACCATATCATACATGCATCACAAAGTTATAAAATAAAAGAAAGAGACTTACCAGAAACAAATGCCAAAAAAAGAGCTCAAACAAACCTTTAGCAACCAAAACCAAAACTAAAAACCTATAAAAACTCCAAAGAAAGCAACCTCACAAAACCATTTCTCTCAATGATGGCCAGCCTAGCTGGTTTGAGGCACTGGGTTTATACTCATGTGGGCTGCAGGTTGTGAGTTCGATTCCCTCTGATAGCGTTGCATTAGCGTAATTTAACTCATACCTCACACGGGCACATATGAGGAATTTTCCTTGGAAATCCCTTTGGGGGCTGGGTTTGCCCGCTTATGCGGAGCTCGAACTCGGGGTGCTCGCTGAAAAATTACGAGTAGGCTTCCGTTATTTCATTTGCCGTTTCCAAAAAGAAAGTTCTTATCTTTCTATTTATTTGATTAATATATACAAATGTCTATATCAATGAATGAGATTATAAAAAAGAATTAGTAGATTGTACATATCAATTATTTTTTAAGTAGGACAATGAATTATGAAATTTAATAAAAAATAATACAATCTTTTATTCTGAATAATAAAAAGTTGATTATATAACTAACTAACTAATTAGAAGTGAAAATTGTTCGTACAAGTGTAAGAACATAGACGATCATTTTGTTTACTTTAATTAGAGTAATGGGAGTTAGTCGATAATTAGGTGTGTGTGTCTCTTTCAATGAATTTTTGTGTACCTATCGGCTATCCATCTAGAAATACGGGTTCTGTTTTAAATAAAATATAATTATTAGTTGGAGTTCATACAAAATCTACAAGTAATTGATAATCTGTCCCTATAGTTCAACGAAGGATTTACATGTAATATGTATAGGGCTACAAATCATTACACGTGAGGAGACACATATTAACTTCTCAACTATTTTTCTCCTTAGGTACAAGTGACTAGCTACGTACTAACATAAGTATGATATGAGTTAACTCGCACTTGCACGACAAAGTACCTTAAAAAAAGTACCCTAGCACTCATGTACGACACTTGGCATCGAGCTAAATACGAGTTAATGAGCTTCAAACAACCCGCATTTTACAAAATACAAAGTATATAATTGAAGTTCCAATCATTAGGAGCATAACTACTCGTCTTTTGACTTTTGATAATATATATATATATATATATATATATATATATATATATATATATATATATATATATATATATATATATATATATATATATATATATATATATATATATATATATATATATATAACTTTGTAGTTTTTGGAGCGGTAGATATAAAACTATAAAGACAAAGGGAACCGAAACAAAAAGAGAGAGAATGGAGTTGCTGCCTGGATTTGGTTTCCATTCTTACGTACTTAACCCTTTGACATTCATGGGGGGCTACCATATATTTTTTACCCTAAAATTATTGCTTAACAACTAAAAGTCAATCTTCAATTATAGTTTCCCTATGATTGACTAATAAAATGGATAATATTACCTATGTGATACAAATAAGTCAATTTATGTTAGCACCAATGGTACATTAATATCGATTGTTTTAGAAGTAGGCTCTCGAGGCTCATACTTATCCTCTTATTAAGCTAAATAAAACAATACAAGTTCTAATTAAAGATAAGAGATAACTATATTTATTTGGTTCAACAAAGTGTTTATATATGTGTAAGGGTGTTTACGGGTTGTTTCTGTTTAGCTAGCTAAATATTTTGACCCGGAACTACTATCTTTGTACCCGAATTGCGGGTACTTGAAATAAAAGCGATTACCTGCATTTTGAATCTGAATTGTGGGTACCCATATTTAGAAGAGAACTTCCAATTTTATCTTCATAACATATAGAATTGTTTAAGGCAGTCTTTAATTTTCTTGTAGTCTTTAGGACAATCTCAATTATTGATAAAAATTAATTGGTGGTCAAAATTAATCATATGTTTTATATATGGAGGGGTATTTTGGTCATTTGACACCCACATAAATTTTAATCTATTTTTTTACAAATATTTATTATTTATTATTTTTTACTTTTTATTATTATATTATTTATTATATTTTACTTATATTATTATTATTAATATTATTATTTGTTAAAAACAATATTATCTGAAAATCATATTTGATTGTATACTTAATAATATAACATGTGACATTTTTATATAATCTGTTTTTATATAATCACATGTGAATAATGTGATTGTATACTTGATTACATATATTTTTTTGTACAATCACATGTGATTATTACATAAATTTTTTATAAAAAAATAAAATAATTAAAAATTAAAAATAATTAAATAGTTAAAATAAATTAAATTAAAGAATAATTTTTTTATGAGTGTCAAATGCCCAAAATACCTATCGATGTATAAGATATATAATTAATTTTGACTATTGATTATTATTAATCAATGGTTGAGATTTATCTCTTAATTAAGACTATAAAAAATAATGGATTATCTTGAATGCGTCTCTCATAACATAATACAAACTAAAAGTCTAATTAAACTTTTTTAAAAACATTCAAGGAGATCCATTATTTTTATCAAGTCCCGAGGAATAAATCTCAACCATTGATCAATAAAATCTAATGGTCAAGATTAATCACATATTTTAGATATAAAGGGGTATTCTGATCATTTGGCACTTAAAAGAATTTTGATTTTTTTTGTTTTTGATTTTTTTGATTTTTTACTACTTTTGATTTGTAACACCCTAAAATTTACAAGATTTTTAAAATTTTTGAAAACAAAATTATAATCAAAAGGTCCTATAAATAAATCTCAGATATAATTGTTTAACATTTAAAACGTATTTAATGCGGAAATAGTTAAAATAAAATAAAGTGTTTTTAAAATATTAATTGCGGTCCACATCAGTGATGATAAGATACAGCAGTCGACCGTCCACCTTCTCCTTTCCTTTACCGGTACCTGAAACAATGTGGGGGAAATAGGGGTCAGCTGGGGAAGCTGAGTGAATAATCTTAAAATGCAAACAATCTTAACATACAACACATGAGGGCACATCGGTGCACTCCTAGTCAAAAACTACTCAGATTATTTTCTCAGATTTTATTACTCAGATTTTATTACTCAGATTTTAATTTATATAGCGCGCTTGTGTGATTTGGGACGAGAGATCAACCTCGCCCCTCCTCACACCTCAGATAGGCATAAGCCAAAACTCAGACGGGAGTGATCCCAAAACTCAGACGGGAGGTGATCCCAGGCATATAGCCAAAAACTCAGATGTGTGTTATTATGTTTTATTATCTCTTTAACATAATTATCTCAGATGCCCTAGCAAGTAGTAGCACAGAATGACCCTGTGCCGAGCTCGGTTACCCAGGCACAATGTCTCAGATTAAAATAAATCAACAGCTGCTCAGATACTCAGATAGCATGTCAAACTCAGATAACAAATCAAGCTCAGATAACGGATCAAACTCAGATAACAGCTCAAGCTCAGATAACAATTATGGTGCAAGAAATGTAACACATAAGTCATGCATGTACAACGTTAAAACTGAATACACGGTGAGAATACTCACCTCGAGAAACGTATGCTCCAACGGGTTCACGGGAATCAAAGATACGGCAAGTTATCTCCTAGACGATCCTAAAACATAAATCGAAATCCCGGATTAAAAACCAACCTCTTAACTTTATTTTAGAAAACTGGCAGCACCCGTCGGTCTCACGGAAACTGCCATAATTCCTAAACTGTGCAGTAGATTTATCCCATATTTTTACCATGAAAAGTAGACAACCAGAACTACATATCTCAGTGAGACGGTCAGTGGCCAAAATACACTTTAAGGGCCTCAAAACAGTGTCGGAAGACAGACATGTCGTAACGGTCATTTTCCTAACAGCAGTTTACTAAAACCATTACAACTTTTAAACCGTAATTCGGATTGACGAGAGGGTCGCGGCATTGAAAAGCTAACTCAGAAAACAAGGCTCCAGCACGGGCCAAAAGCTAAAAAGGTTATTTTAAGCGGGTCAAACACCACCGCGAACAGAAGACAGAAATCTGCCCAAAAATGTATTTTATGTACAACTCATTTTTAACAAAACCAATTTAATGCCGCAAAACCCGAGTTTTTCATAAATGATCGTGGCAGATTAGCCTCTCAGTTTCTCCATTTATAAATGTTTTTAAGAAAACCCTGATGATAAAAATTTCCCGATTGGGAAACCGAGAACCCTAAGGGTTCGGTTTCCCCTTCGGTTATAACTTCTCACTTTTATAAAAACAGATACACAATCCAACCTACCGTGACAATCCGAGGCTCGGCCTCGGCTGTCCGGATCACAGTCCCAACCCGAAACGATTAAACGATTAACTAGAATCAAATAGCTACTCGAGATAACAAACTGCACAACAACAACAAAACAACTGGAATCGATTTGGAACTCGGTATCAATTCATTAGCCTGTAATCCTAAGACCCTATGGGCAAACAGATTATTAAGCTCGAAAAAAAAAATGAAAACAAGGATTATGGTTAAAGAACTACCGAACGAGAAGCGGAAGAAGAAATACGGCTCGGGAACCATGCTCGGCTTCAATCTTGCTTGGGAACCACTGTTCCGTTGTACTCTCGATAAACTCCCTTTTGAGCGCCACAATCTGCTCGATTAACTCTGACCAGAAGAATGATGGATCGACCATGGTTCCTTCTCTCTTTGTTCAGCGCCAAATAGGAGAGACCAGAGAAGATGCGGCTGCTTGGTGTCTACGGCCGATAAAAAAATAAAATGAAAAGAAAAGACAGCGGTGGTTGTTTAGCTTATCCGGAAACAATAAAGAGAGGAATGGGTGGCGGTGGTTGCTTCCTCCAATCCATGACTCAGCTGCTTGCTTCAATGGTGACTCACGTGCGACAATCCACCACTAGATTGATACTATAATAAATGAAGCAGCTCTCCCTCTCATTTTCAATTCCAATGGCGCAGGTCTTACGAATTTGATCGATGCTCAGCCTCTTTGCTCTCGATTTCAGAATGACGAAGGGATAGGTGATGCCATGATGGTGTGGTGCGGCTGGTTATTGGGGAAACAAAAGTGAGGGTTTACTCTAATTTTTGGTTTAAGTATCATTAGCTACGAGGAGCCCTAGCTTAATAACACGATTGGGCTAGATTACTCGGGCTTCCTCCTTTCTCTTTTAATTGGACCGAAGCAGGAATAAAAGAAAGCAAGGGGGTTCGGCCTATACTCTTTATTCGGTCTTCAATGAAACCGGGTATAGAAGAAAACGGGGAAAACCGGCTCGGCTAAAACGAAAAAAAAACAACAAGGGAGGCCTTGGCCTACTCGGTCGGCCTCGGAATCTCTTAGAACTCAACGCATGCTCAATATAAATCAAGACTCGTGATTACAACACTTAATCATCTACTGATCACACATGATTAGTTAGACGTGAAACGTTAACGTTACTCTTAAATAAATAATCGTCATAGTTATTAAGTCTCGAAATAAATAACACACATGATATAATACGAAGCGCCATACCTTTAGCTGTCACAATTAATACGTAATTACTCAGATAGGCACAAAATCTTAGTTAAATAACTATCAGATAACTTATTTTAAATAAAATGTAATTGAATTAATTACAATATTTTTAGGGCGTTACATGATTTTTTTTTTTAGTTTTTAGTTGAGGGGTATTTTGGTCATTTAAAAAAATTTATTTTCTATTTTCTGTTTTAAAATTTTTATTTTTTTAATACTTTTTATTTTTAAAAAAATTACTATTTTTCATTAATAATACATAATGTGATTGCATAGTTAATCACATGTAATTGAATTAAAACATTAAATGTGATTAAATATACAAGCGCATGTGATTTTACATTAAAGTCACATGTGATTAAGTAATACACGTAATTATCAAATAAATATTATTTTTTAATGAAAACAATTAATAAAAAAATAAAAATAAAAAACTTTTAAAATAAAAAATAAAAAAATCGAAAGTTTTTTTAAGTGTCAAATGACCAAAATACCCCTACATAATAAAAAATAATTTAAAAAAATAAAAAAATAAAAAATCTAAATAAAAAATATTTTTTATTTAAAAGAAATGACCAAAATACCCCTCATTGTATAAAATATGTGATTAATCTTAACCATTAAATCTTATTGATCAATTATTAAGATTTGTTTCTCGGAACTTTATAAAAATAAGGTACATCACGCAACTCTAAACTTATAGTATTACTTGTTAAATTGATCAAATAGACAACTTTAACTTAAGGAGATGGAATCATGGAAAGCCTTAAATACCCTTGGCCGAAATTGGTGTAAGGAAACTTGCCAAAAATATAAACGGATTGATCCTTTGATCCGATAGCTAATAAATGCTCCACTTTTTTTTTTGAACGGATTAATTGCTTCTCTTATTAAATTTTAAATAATTAATTTTCAACAACACAATTATTATTTTGATACAACTTTGTTTTTATCAAATATATGAACCATGCAGGATTTGAGTTTACGACTTCTGCATTATTAGCATAATGTAGTAACCAACTCGGATACTAGACTATATGTATTTGATTATAGTTATCTTTATTAATTTATTAGATTTAAAACATTGAAATTACCACCACCCACCATCACTACCTTCACCACTACCAACCAATTGATCAGCGTAAAATATAGTTACAAGATACTCACCGTCGCATTGGTTGGTTACCCTTCTAGTATAATATAATGTAATGTAGAAACGAGTACAAGAAGAAAGTTTGATTGGCACCTTAACAAATGCGAGTCAATATGTTGATAAAGAATATATTAATAGAGTAGTTTGTAGGAGTGAGTAACTTTACTCAAAATTTCATAGTTTTCTGCTTGTTTTTCCATGGACATCTTTGTTCCCTTCCTAATTTCCCACTATCAATTGTATTTAATTCTCATCATAAGAAAACAAAGTCCTGTTGTAAACACAAGTCAATGAGGTGGTACCCTTCCCTACAGTTAACAAACCCAGGCTTGATGCGCTCTTAATCTGTTTACACTTTACTATATTAAAGACTCTCCTCTCAATAATCTTATCATTTATCTATAAGTAAATTACAAGGATGGTTCCTAAGTTTTATACCAAATTTTACATATAATCTTTTACTTTAAAGAATTACATTAGCCGTACTTTCTTTTGAAACCTTTTATACTTAAATCCTTTAGTCTAATGTTGGTTAATAATATATTTTTTTGAACGTCCAGTTAGTAAGTTAGTGGTTCAAGCCTAGACAGTGACATCCACAAGGGGCAGTATGCCTTCCATCGAACCCTCCACCTATGGGGAATAAACCCCACCACCTTTTTATCTCTAAGTTTTGCCTCCAACAAGGCTTGAACCCAAGACCTCTTGAAGGAAACCCCCAAGGCTATCATTGGTGGCCAATTGATCTAGACCAAACTTGTGTGTAGGGGTGCCCAAAGGGTTGACCCGACCCGACTCAAACCCGAACCCAATCCCGATTATGCTAATCGAGCCGGTCTATTCGGGTTCCATGTTATTATCGGGTTTTTTAAACCCGACCCGACCAACCCGATTCGTTATCGGGTCGGATTTCGGGTTAGAATTTCTTAACTTTGTCGGGTTCGGGTTGACCTGATTAGACCCGATTAAAGTTTAAGTATTATATTTCCTATAAAAATTAAGAAATTTTTACTATTAAATCAATTAATTAGCAAATTATATGATAAAGTATGCAATAAAAATCAATTAATAATTACAAGTGGTAAATAAAAACTCATAAAATTCAATATATTAGATAAATTCTTTAATTTTTATCAAAAAATCCTAACTCAAGTGTAACCCGACCAACCCGATCGGGTTAACTCGACAAACCCGAAACCCGACAACCCGAACCCGACCAACCGAACCCGACAAACCCGAATCCTTATCGGGTTGGGTTTCGGGTTAGGATTTTTTTAACCTTAAACCCGACGGACCCGACCCGATAAGAGCCGGGTCAGGTCGGGTTGACCCGTTGGGCACACCTACTTGTGTGTAGTTATATATATGTTCGTCTAACCATTCTGCCAATTATCTTTAATCTTTATATGAGATGAACTGTTTTGGATTAATTTAAATATTGTTTTATCGCTTAAACATATCAAAGAATAACTTGAAAAGAGGGAGCAGCCAAGCAGAAGAAGTTTGCAATGCTTTGGATTAAAGTTTATTAATCCTTTAGCTTTCGCCTTTCCTCCTTTTAGTTGACAGCTAACCATGCTTATGTTTAATATCTAGCACTGTAAAATAGTAATATATCAAAAAATAATTTGATAGAAAATAATTATTTACAAATATATATTATGCATTAAAGACGAATATTATCGGCAACTTTGTTATCCTAACATGATATGTTTTGTGTCAGGATCGATTAACTATGAATCAGTTAATAAATACCTTTAGATCTAATTGATAATAGAAGTTACAGCGGATTAACACTATATCAATATGATTAAGAACAATGAACTGTAAGAACAATATGCAATAATATTAAGAACACAGTTTCACAAAAAGCTTCAATGTATATTATTGATTAACAATACACACGTACGTTTACAATTCGTAAGGAACTATTTATAATAGTCCTTGAAGCCTAACTATTTACCCTAGTTATTCTAGGACTTGATTTACATCGAATAATAAAAGATATACATTGAATAACATTCTATAACTAACTCTGCGAAGATCTCGGACTTGATATGCTTCCAAAACGTATACCAGTAGTAATATCAATCACCAGTAGTAAATAAGCATCGTCAGTAGTAACTCTGGTAACCAGTAGTAAGTCCAAAACCAACGTCAGTAGTAACTACTATGATCAGTAGTATCTTCAATCTGTGCATGATCAGTAGTAAGTTAGTTATAGTCTTCACCAGTATCAACTCATCAGTAGTAAGTGTTTCTGCCCCATCAGTAACAACCATAGTCTTCATCAATAATAACTATGATCAGTACTAACTGCAGCATCAGTAATAAGTTGAACTGTGATCTGTTCCAACAATCTCCCCCTAAACTTATTGATTCTTTTTCAATCAATTAAGTTTCTTTTGTTCTTCTTCTTCCCTCTTTCTTTTCTCTAAGGTTCTTTGATTCTGTTGATGTCTTTGCTCAATAATGTATTTGCTGTTTTTCTTTGTAAAATAGTTCAATTTGTTCTGGAACATTACAGCATCATATGGTTTCATCATAGAGTTTGTGAATATCTGATACATAACCTTTTTCAGAGTGTGGATATTCTTTTTCATACAAGTAAAGCTCACATCTTTTGCTTGATCTTTCAAAGAAGTACATATTTGCAGTTGGGATTACATTCCAAGCATATACATTTTCTGGATTTGTAAATAATTCTGGGTAGTTATCTGGATAAAATGCAGCATCAATCATTTTAGTTAAGAATCCAGCACCAGATTCTTTCCATGATTTCTTTGACATCCTTGGTTTTCCAATGATCAGAAGTTTAATAACATCACTTCTTGAGCATGATCTGATAAATGGTAACCATCCAGTAAATCTTTGTACAGCTTTGTCTTCCCTTATAATTTCTATAACATTATTGGGCATAACTCTCCAATTGATGATTGGATTGTTTTGTATGGGAGCAACTGGTACTTCAAGAACAGGAATAATTTGTTCAGTTTTTGACTTCTTTTGAGCACTTTGTTCTTGAGTAAGAACCTTTCTTTTCTTTGATTGGGGAGTTGAGGATTCACCAGTAGTCGATACACTACCAGTTTTAATTAATCTTGGACTGATTGGAATTAGGGCTTTTGATTTCTTTTCTTCTTCAGCTTCTTGTTCAGCCAAATCCTTCTTCTTGGCAGTACAATATTTTTCTACAATTGTTATCATTTTCATTCTGCCAAAGGACTTTGCATTGTGCCCTTTTGATTTGAGAAATTCAATCATATTAGTCTTCTGTTCAAATACATCATCTGTTAATTCACTTTTTGTTCTCTTGCATTCAGATACCAGATCTTCAAGACATTTTATATGTTCTTCTTCAACTTTTCTAAGTCTTTTGAATTCTGCTTTTTGAGCTTCTAACTGGATATCTGTTATTTGAACAGGTATTTCTGATTCTTGAGATTTCTTCTTTTTCTTTTCCTCAAGAGCTTGATACATAGCTACTTTCTCTAAATATCTCTTGTGCTTCACCTTCCATCTAGATTGTTTATCAGCTCTGACAAGATTGATCTTGTTCACCATGTAGTGACCTAGTGCTCTGTTAGGGTAATCTTCATCATAAACTTCCTTACCCTTTCCAATACAAGCTGAAGGTGGAGGTAGAATGTATTTCATATCTGGGACACCTCTGATTATTATTGATGGAGAAAATAAGCTAAGTTCATTTTGAGCAAGAATTTTTGGATGTTCAGGAAGTGTGCATTCATCAACTTCAAACCAGTTCAAATTATCATCAATGTCAGGTATGATAAGTGTTGATCAGGTGTTGGTGGTTTGGTGATGATTTCAAAACGTTCTCTTTCAATTAGCTCTGGGAGCTTTAGATCTTCCTCTTCAGTAGTAACCAAGGTAGTTACTAATGATGTGACTTCAGGAGTTATTACTGATAGGGCATCAGTAGTGTTTGGTGCAATGGTTTCCTCTTCTTGATTTACTACTCTATGATATCAGTAGTAGGAATTACTACTGGTATTTCTTGTTGAGCTTGTTCTTCCATAGGAGCAGTAGTAGTACCCTCATCATCAATATCCATCTTTTCTAGGCCTTCATCAACTGTTGTTTCTTTGAGATTGAGGAGAGAAGTTGCTGCTGCTGCAATTGATTCATCAATCATACTTTGAATGTTGTCCTTCTCCCCCTTAGTGAGCTCAACTGGTGGAGCTTCACTATTATCAATCTTCTTCTTCAGTCTCCTTATTATCTTTGTTTGTTGATGAAGCCTGTGCTCATAGAATCTCATTCTTTTGTTGATGGTATTAATATGCTTCTTCATTACTGTCATTGTTTTTCCCTGATTGGTGAGATATTTAAGGCAGTCATGTACAGTGGATTCAAGGTATCCCAACCTATCCGTCAATTGTGTTTGTTTAATACTGCCCTCACTCCATCTAGCAAGATCATCAGGCTCACAAACAGGTACATTGACTTTAAGGTTTTCCATCCTTTTCGTCAATTCAACAGTTTCAGGTCTACCCTCATCACTTCTTGGTGATGAAATGGGTTGTTTGGACACTCTCTTCTTCCTAGAAGAAGCAGTAGTGCCCCCCTTGTGGTTTCTTGGCACCGGGGTCCTCTTAGTAATTCCTCAAAAGAGTCATCACTTAGAGTTGCCGAGGTCTGGGTCTTAGTGATGT
The DNA here is from genome assembly GCA_963853835.1 of Calendula officinalis. NCBI lineage: Eukaryota > Viridiplantae > Streptophyta > Magnoliopsida > Asterales > Asteraceae > Calendula > Calendula officinalis. The sequence goes on along the minus strand of OY970821.1, from coordinate 16,046,048 downwards.
TCTCACTATCCTGTGCACCCACCTTTGGGGCATCAGTAGTGAGAGCCCTTTCCTCATGTCCTCTCTCCTCCTTGGAGGACAACTCTTGGAGCCTGGGGTTTGACTCAATTTGTCCCCTGGTGTCCTTGAAGGAAGTTTTCTTCCTTTTATAAATTGTGGAAATATTTTGGGTTACATTTGGTAGGTCTTCCACAGAGTGAAGAGTAGCACTCTGCAGATTTAATTCATGTTCCTGGGACACATTCAGGACATTTATATAAGTGGGTGATTGAGTGACTATTTGGGGTGGTGTTTGGGCTGCATTTGGGGGTGATGGAGTGGGTTGAGGTTCAATTTGGGTTGTATCTTTGATTGAACCCTCTCCAAGTTGGGGTTGATCTTTGATCATGTTAGGAAACAATGGGGTTTCCTTGCCCGAAAATTTAAATTGTTTTCTCATATTAGAGAAAACTTTCTTGTTCAACTCAGGAGTTATAAAAATATTTTTAGGAGTTGACAAGTTTTGTAATTCACAGTTTAAGATATGTTGAAGAAATCTGGGATACATTAAAAATTTTGAAGCACTAAGATTTCCCAACATACCTTCAAAAATCATATTTGAAAAATTAAATACTTGGTCTGTGCATAAACAAACAACAGCAGATGCTATTGATTTGTTAAACTCATTCCAGGTACTTCTTTTGGGAGAAATACAATGTTGAATGTTGTGTACAAGAAATTTCCATTGTGGGGAGAGAAGACCTTTTTGAAAAGTGACAATGTCAAGTCTTCCCTCATATCCCATTTTACTTAAAATTTCAACAATGTGTTCCTTAGGAAGAGAAAACATACCTGAATCATCATGTAGTTGCAGATAGTGTCTGATTGATTGTTCAGTTATAGTTACCGTTTTGCCATCCACGGTTGATTTAATCATTGACATAGTCGACCCTTCGGTTCGTTCAGCATTTGTCCAGAAATCAACCAAGTGTTGTTGATATGCTTTCGGATTTACAGTTAAAGCAAACTTGATGTATGAGTTCTTCAAGAATTGTACGATTGGACGAAAATCTTTTGTACCGTCTGGATTCTTTAGGAATGCACACATATTGTGAAACTCTGAGTATTTAAGATCTGTTTGAACGTCAAGAGATTGTAGAGTTGCCATTGTTGTTGATGTTATGATGTTTGATCGTTTGATTTGAGAGAAATAAGCAAGAATTTTTATTACTGATGCAGGGTTTATGATCGTGAGTTAGGGTTTATCGAGAGGATTTAGCAAATCGATGAGAAGATAATGCTAAACTAATCGACTTCAGCTATTTATATCTTACGATTTGTCCTGCAAAAATACTAAATTGCCCTTCGAATCATAACACAACGGCTATTTTCATGGGGGTTAGTTTGGTAATTTGATAGTTGAAAGACCAGTAGTAAATTAGATGCCAGTAATAAAACGTCAGTAGTATCTAAGAACGTCAGTAGTAACTAAGGATTTTGACATCAGTAGTAACTATTGACATCAGTAGTACCTAATGAATTTCATTACTAAACAAAGACCAGTAGTATATGTGAATACCAGTAGTACTGTCTTACCAGTAGTATTTGTGTATACCTAATACACACCAGCAGTAGTGACCTACCAGTAGTATTTTGTGCACACGCCTACATACCTGTAAAGCAGACCTACCAGTAGTAAAACACTTAAACAAATAAATAACTTTTTACAAAAAAAAAAAAAAAAACTTTACACATGATTTTGAGAGAGAAATTAATTTATCAAAATCATTCCAATACTGCTAACCAAGAAGCTGAATCTTCCTACATCAAATGCTTTTGTAAAAAGATCTGCTAATTGATTGTCAGTATGAATTTTAACTACTTTGATTAACTTCTTCTCATTGCAGTCTCTTATAAAGTGAAATCTTATTTCAATGTGTTTAGTTTTAGAGTGTTTTACTAGATTGTTCACAATACTAATAGCACTTTGATTATCAATAAAAATAGGAGTTTTAAGGATAGAGATACCAAAGTCTAGCAGTTGGTTTTGAATCCAAAGTACTTGAGCACAACAAGCAGATGCAGCTACATACTCTGCTTCAGCAGTTGATGTTGATACATTTGTTTGTTTCTTGCATTGCCATGACACCAGTCTTGATCCAAAGAATTGACATCCACCAGTAGTGGACTTTCTATCTTGACATTCACCTCCATAGTCACTATCTGTGTAGGCTATGAGTTCAAAGGGTGAATCATGTGGATACCATAGACCAAGTGATGGGTTGCCTTTCAAGTATCTGATTATTCTTTTGACAGCCTGCAAGTGTAGTTCTTTAGGTCTTGCTTGATATCTTGCACACACACAAACACTATACATAATGTCAGGTCTTGATGCAGTTAAGTACATCAAAGAGCCTATCATTGATCTATATAAGTGTTCATCTACATCCTCCCCCTCAGCATCAGGATGTAGGTGTTTGTGTGTCTCCATTAGTGTACTTACACTCTTGCAGTCTTTCATATCAAACTTCTCCAAGATGTCTTTAACATATTTTGATTGGTTTATCAAAATACCATCTGTTCTTTGATTGACTTGGAGTCCTAGGAAAAAGTTCATTGGACCCATAGAGCTCATCTTGAATTTGATTTGCATGAGATTTTCAAACTCTTTACATAATGAATCATTTGTTGATCCAAAAATGATATCATCTACATAGATTTGTACCAGTAGTATATCATTTTTGACCTTTCTTGTAAACAGAGTTTTGTCAATTGCTCCTCTTTTGAAATCATTCTTCATTAAGTATGATGACAAGGTATCATACCATGCTCTTGGTGCCTGATCTAGGCCATATAGAGCTTTGTCTAGTTTGAATACATAGTCACCATGTTTTGGATCTTCAAAACCTGGAGGTTGGCATACATATACTTCTTCTTCAATTTTCCCATATAGGAAAGCACTCTTTACATCCATTTGATAGACTTTAATCTTCTTGTATGAAGCATATGCTAGGAATATCCTAATTGCTTCAATTCTAGCAACAGGGGCATATACTTCATCATAGTCTATTCCTTCTTCTTGAGTGTATCCTTGGGCTACAAGTCTGGCTTTGTTCTTGATCACTATACCTCTTTCATCTTTCTTGTTTCTAAAGATCCACCTTATTCCAATGGCTCTTTTTCCTTTGGGTAGAGGTACAAGTGTCCAAACAGCTTGTAATTTGAATTGAAGGAGTTCTTCTTGCATTGCCTCAATCCAGTTTGAATCCTTCATTGCTTGTTGAATCTTCTTTGGTTCATCCTGAGACAGAAAACATTCAAACATACATTCATTAGCAATTAAACTTATGTTACACATGTTTGCAGTTAGACTCTTGTGTAATTTACTTCTTGTCTGCATGCTTGAGTTCACATCACTAAGGACTTGATCCAAAGGATGATTCTTTTCAGTTCTTGTGCCATGAACTTTATCAACAACTAGTTGGTTTTCAAGATTGGACTCATTTGTTTCAGGAGATTGTTCCTCTTGAGGTTCTTCATTGTCATTAATGTTTGGTTCATCATCATTCGCTGGTTCATAGTTACTACTTGGGTCAGTAGTATTTAGGTTGTTACTGGGATCAGTATTGTTTAGAGAATTTAGGTTATTGCTAGGACCAGTAGTATTTGAATTACTATTGTCCTCATGTCTGAATCACTACTGCTCTCAGACTCTGAGTTATTACTGTCCTCAGTATTAACTGTGGGAACAGTATCAACTACTATGTATCTCATCTCTTCTTGACCAGTATTAAAGGATGATGTTCCTTCCTTTTGAGAATGACAATTTGAATTACCTGCATTAAAATCCATGTTAGAGTTAAAGGATTTGGTTAGATTGTCTATGTTAAATAGCCAATCTGGACCATTTCCTTGTTCATTAAGAATATTCTCATTAAAGGATACATTGATGCTTTCTTCAATAATCCTTAATCTTTTGTTGAACACTCTGTATGATTTGCTTTGAGTAGAGTATCCCACAAAGATTCCATCATCAGCTTTGCAGTCAAACTTACCAATTTGTTCTCTTGTAATCAGAATAGTACAAGGACAACCAAATGATTTTAAAAAACTTATGGACGGTTTTCTTTTGTTAAAAAGTTCATATGGTGTTTTAAAATGTGGCTTAACTATTAATACTCTGTTTTGCACATAACATGCAGTATTAAGAGCTTCAGCCCAAAAAGTGATTGGTAACTTTGAATCTGCTAACATTGATCTTGCTGCTTCAATGATGATTCTATTTCTTCTTTCAGCTACACCATTTTGTTGAGGAGTTCTAGGTGAGCTGTATTGCCTGTCAATACCTTTAAGATCACAAAAGTTAATTAAATTAGTATTTTTAAATTCTGTGCCATTATCACATCTTATGGCTTTAACTTTATGATCAGATGTGTTCTCCAGTTTAACAATTAAGTTCTTGATGAGTTCACTTGTTTCATCTTTTGTCCTGAGAAAGAAAACCCATGTATATCTGGAAAAGTCATCAGTAATAACAAGACAATATTGTTTCTTTCCAATACTCATTACATTTGTAGGTCCAAAAAGGTCCATATGTAAGAGTTGTAAAGGAACAGAAATAGAGTTTACCATTTTGGACTTATGAGAAGACTTATGTTGTTTACCTTTTAGGCATGCAACACAGTGATGATCACACATGAATTGTTTTTGTGGTAGTCCAATTACCAAATTCTTTCTTACTAAATTGTTCATGTTTTTAAAGTTTGTGTGACACATCCTTTTATGCCAAAGTTCTGATTCAGTAGTGTTTGCCTTGGATATAAAACAGTTGACCTCATTTGAAGAAATGAGTTCTCCCCCTATATCCAGGCAATACACATTGTTTCTCCTTGGAGTTCTCAAAACTACATATTTTTCATCTAAAACAAAGTCAGGAGAAAGAATGATGCACTCAATATCTGTGAAAAGAATCTTGTTCTTTTTATCACATACTCGAGACACACTGACAAGATTGTATTTTAGCTCAGCTACATAAAATACATCATCAAAAGTAATCTTACCATTAGTAACTGTACCTTTGCCTGAAATCTTACCTCCCTTTGGGTTCTCACCAAAGGCCACATATCCTCCATCAAATGACTTGAAATCTTTAAGAATTTGCAGATTTCCAGTCATGTGCCTTGAGCATCCACTATCAATGTGCCATGTTCTACCTTCTTCAGGGATCTGAATGCTCTGCACAAGTAAGTAAAGGATTAGTTAAGTTTGGGAACCCAAGCTTTATATGTCTTGGGTTCATCCTTTGAGAAATCAGAGTTAGAACAGTTAACTTTAAATATTTTTGGTACCCATACCTTTTTTGTACTGGTGTTTTGTTTTACTACTGCCCTTTTAGATTTGGTACTGGTGTCTGAGTTTACTACTGATCTTGGTCTATACCCATGATATTTAGCTTTTGAATACTTTACTACTGATGGACCAGTAGTATGTGGGTACTTACCATGTTTAGAATGACCAGTAGTGTTTTTTTCATTTGGTTTGGCAGCAGTAGTATTTTTAAAATTAGGGTTTTTACCAGTAGTGTTTTGGTACTGGTATCCAACAACATTGTAATTAGGGTTATGACCAGTAGTGAACCTGGTAAAGTTTCTACTGGTGTTGGAAAAGTTAAAATATTGTTTATTTTGATTTGTTTTTCCATTGTTTTTGAAATAGTTACTGTTCTTTGGGCTTCCAACTCTTTTATTTTGCACAAACCTTGGTGCATTTCTTCCAAATTTTGGTGTTTCAGATTTTTGAAATTTTGTTTTATTTACTACTGAAGGATCAGTAGCATTTTTTGAATTTTATATTTTTACTTTTGCTTTAGAATTTTGAAATTCTTTGAACTCTTTGCAGTTGATTGAATTGAAGTGACAATCCTTTGCTAAATGGTTTACTTTGTTGCAAATAACACATTTTATTTTCTTATCCTTAGCACTTATAGATTTTCTTTGTTCTAAGAGTTGATTCCTGTTTCTTTGATTTCCCCTTCTTAAAATTTTTGGTATATTTTCTGCATTATATTTGGGAGATTCATTTGGACTTTGTGCTGTGTGAAAACTTGTATCAATTGAGTTTGTAGTTTCAGTTTGAAAAATTGTAAATTCAATTGAGTCTGTAGTGTGATCATCATCAGAAGAATCATTTGACTCAGATGTTTCATTGCAAGTTTAAGTTTTATTTGACATTTTTAAATCTTCTAAAATTCTTTCTGTGCTTGATTTAAGAGGAGGAATAAAATTAGTTGGAGGTGGAACAGCATGATATCCCACTCTATGCACAACTTTTTCAGTGGTTTGGTTGTTTGTTAATTCATTAACAATTTGAGAACTTCTTTCAAACTTTTTAATGGTTAATTTATTTTGTTCTAATTTCATTTGACATTCTTCTAGTTTGATCAAAGTTTCTTTCAATTTTAGTTCAAAATGTTCTTTTTCATAAGTTGTTTGTAGCAATTCTTCTTTTATCTTTTGATCAGTTATTTTATAAATTTTAATTTGATTTTCAAGATCAGCTATACAACCATTATATTCAATTCTTCTATTTCTATTTAGAATCATCTCTTCAAGTGTTTCTTTATTAAGTTTTTCTAAATCTTTGTAAGCTTTAATACATTCAGGAGTGCAAGATTTAGAAGGTACCTTAGTAGGAGAGTCAGTGAAAGCCATGAGAGCTTGATTCTGTGCATGCTCCTCTGCTTGAAAGCTCCAGTCATAACCTTGTCCTTGTTGTGAAACAAGAGCAGTTGAGTTTGATCTTTTGTCTGGCTGAGGACATTCTTTGGCAAAGTGCCCAAGGTTGATACAGTTGTAACATTTGACTTTAGTTTTGTCAAATCCAGCCTTGTCACCTTTGTTATAGTTCAGGTTTGTTCTACCAGTTCTTTTTAAGAACCTTTTGGTTCTTAGACTCAGCATAGCCATCTGCCACTTAAGATCCATCTCTTCAAGATCATCAGGATTCAGTTGTTCCAAATCATCACTAATTAGTGCAGTATGCACATGACTAGTGAAGAAGGATTCTCTTGCAGCATCTTCACAATCTGCAGCCTTTGCAGTTTCCTGACCTGTTCCTGTACTAGACACAAAAGCAGCATTGTTTGAAGACACATTAGGAGTTTTAGAGCTTACCTCAGATTCAAACACTCTAAGCTCATTATACAATTCATCCAGCTCCTTTTCTTCCAGGGCATCACCTTGTCTATATATGACTGTGTACATAGACCATTCTTCTCCAAGAGATCTGAGAAATTTTCTGTTGACATCATCATTGTCAGGTTTCACACCAACTTGATTTAGTTCACCAATGAGTTTGTTGAATATATCAAACATTTGAGATATAGATTCATTCTTTTGGCCTTTGAAGTTTTCAAAGTCCTGCTTCAGTACAGACTTCATGTTTCTTTTGGTGCTTTTAGTGCCAATGAATCTCTTTTCCAGTGCTTGCCACAACACCTTTGCATCATCATATTCAACAAAGAGATGTTGATAGTAATTAGGAATGGCCAGTAGAAGAGTGCTTAGAGCTTTGAGTTCTATCCCTCTGTCTTTCTTCTCCTTTTCACACTTGAGTTTGTCTGCTTCAGTTGCAGAACTTGTTGCTTGACCAGGAACAGTTTTGTTTCCTTCAATAACAACTTCCCACATGGAATAATCAGTAATAAGCATGTATTGCTTAATACGATTCTTTCACATCCCAAAGTTATTGGGAGTGAGTATAGGGATTTTATTAGCTTGAGTACTTTCATCATTATCAGTCATGATTAACAATCTGTGTGTTTTTAAAATATTAAAACTTTTTGTTGTTCTTAAAATTTGTAGATCTAGAACCAATATGCTCTGATACCACTTGTCAGGATCGATTAACTATGAATCAGTTAATAAACACCTTTAGATCTAATTGATAATAGAAGTTACAGCGGATTAACACTATATCAATATGAGTAAGAACAATGAACTGTAAGAACAATATGCAATAATATTAAGAACACAGTTTCACAAAAAGCTTCAATGTATATTATTGATTAACAATACACACGTACGTTTACAATTCGTAAGGAACTATTTATAATAGTCCTTGAAGCCTAACTATTTACCCTAGTTATTTTAGGACTTGATTTACATCGAATAATAAAAGATACACATTGAATAACATTCTATAACTAACTCTGCGAAGATCTCGGACTTGATATGCTTCCAAAACGTATACCAGTAGTAATATCAATCACCAGTAGTAAATAAGCATCGTCAGTAGTAACTCTGGTAACCAGTAGTAAGTCCAAAACCAACGTCAGTAGTAACTACTATGATCAGTAGTATCTTCAATCTGTGCATGATCAGTAGTAAGTTAGTTATAGTCTTCACCAGTATCAACTCATCAGTAGTAAGTGTTTCTGCCCCATCAGTAACAACCATAGTCTTCATCAGTAATAACTATGATCAGTACTAACTGCAGCATCAGTAATAACTTAAACTGTGATCTGTTCCAACATTTTGAAAACAGAACATAAGACCCTTCGGGCGATTCTTGTATTAAAACAGGGAAAGATATATAATTGACATTTATGAAAACCTATGCATCGATATCGATCAATAGAGAAAACTAACCAATCTTTAATTTACTGAAAGGTATAAATGAACAAAACTTTAAGGCACCTGTTATTTTTTATTACGAATACATCTGTGGCTAATAATGGAACAATACACCCGAGGTTAGCGACAAACACAGAGTATGGAGGTTTCTTTCTTGATTTTACTTGCAACATTACTTTTAACCAATAAAATATACTATTTTGCCAGAGTCTACTTTAAAATATTTATATTTAAAGATACCGAAAGAATTATTTGCGTAGTTGTTTGTCTGGGCGTATCTTTGTTATTTATCCACTAATTTTAATCCAAAAATTCAAATGTGTTAATTATTTCTCATTTCAAAAAATGCTACTAAAACGTTTACTTTTTCATTCTTGTATAGTTTATATCAACATATTAATACAACGTTAACATTACATAATTTAATAACAGTTTTCAAACAATAATCAAACATAATTAGGCTAGCTATTCTATGGCTTCAACTTGTCAAAAAGATATCAAAACCCTAGAAACTGTATGACTTTTTCTCTATATATAAACATCACACCCAACCCTAATTGTCATATACCACTATCAATCTTCCCCTCAAACCAGACGCCAAGAGAGAATTAAGACTTGAACACAAAGACATAGAAACTAAAGAAAGATGGGAAGAGCACCTTGTTGTGACAAAGCAAACGTGAAGAAGGGGCCATGGTCACCCGAAGAAGATGCTAAACTCAAAGATTATATCGAAAAATTTGGAACTGGTGGTAACTGGATCGCTCTTCCTCAAAAGATCGGTATGCATCTTAATTCGTTTTTCCTTCATAATATATAGTTTCCTTGGGTTTGGATTTTGGTTTCACTTTTGTGGAATTTTAGATTTGATTTGGTTTCATTAATTAGTTATGATCTAGATAAATTGTTGTATGTAGGCATAAAGAGGTGTGGAAAAAGTTGCAGGCTGAGGTGGTTGAATTATCTAAGGCCTAATATCAAGCATGGAGGATTCTCTGAAGAAGAAGACAACATCATCTGCAACCTCTATATTAGTATCGGAAGCAGGTATACATCAGTCTCTCTTATGGTCATGTTTCATATATGTTTCAACCGAAGTCATATGTTTGTCCTTTGCACTTGTCCATCATGCTTTTGTTCAAAGAATATAACACGTACACACACCTTTTTAGTTCTAGGTATGTCTCTCTATATGTGCTAACATGCATCAATTGCAAAAACAATAGGTGGTCTATAATTGCTGCCCAACTGCCTGGAAGAACTGATAACGACATCAAGAACTACTGGAACACTAGATTGAAGAAGAAATTGCTCGGAAGGCGGAAACAATCTAATGCTAGTAGGCTCACTGGCTCAACCCAGGATCCCAAAGATGGAAATGGAATGGAAACTTTAAGTAATTCCGCCATTGAAAGGCTCCAACTTCACATGCAACTTCAAAACCTTGAAAACCCTAATTTCCCAAATCCCGCGATGTGGCCTTGCAAGTTGAATCCAGTTCAAGAAAAGATGATGAATAGTCTTCAGCTTCTTAATGAATCATCAAACCCTTTAATGATGCAAACTAATCCCTCTCAAAAGGTTGAACTTTATGGACCAAATTCCAATAACCGCCTTCAACAAGTGTACTCCCTACAGTGTAATCTATTAGTCAACCAAATGGACAATTCAGTCAACGGAATCAACATTGGGTCATCCACACGTGTGCCGGAATCAGGTGAATTCCAGCAGTATTTGGCATTTCAGGCTGAAATCGACGAGTTATTGAGCAACAAAGGACCGAACTCCATATCATTGGATCAGGCACAATTAGGGAATGAGTTCGACTGTTTTAAGGACATGGATGGTGCCAAGGACATGATGACGTGGTGGTCTAATGAATTTGATGCAAATTCAGCTTCCTCAAACTCGTGGGATTCAACACGTGTCCTTGATCACCAACAACGAGAAACGAAGTACTAGATTTACGAAAGAAAAACTAAACGAGGAACAAGGTACTTGTGTTAGCTAAGTTTCATTCATAATTTAATTATCATGATAAAGTGGAGGAGGTGGAGAACTGGTAATTCATGGTGTTGTAAATTTATGTAATAATGTTGTCTTTCTGGTTGTTATATATATCAGTGTATACATTCCGAGAAGTTGTTCTCCTTTGAAACTCTTTAATCTATATTTTTCTTTTCCAAAACTCATTCGATGTACGTTAGTTTGTGAATTGTGCAATCAACAACTATATATGTCTTAATTTCTGAATCTTGCAATGTTTTATAAACAATTTCTATCTATTTGCCTATACATATGAATTAATGTTTATTGCAGCACATGCTAATTTATTTGTTGGTTAACAATTGCCTATATATACTTCAAATGGGTAGGTTTGCTATATGTACGTTATCCTTCATATTTAACCGTGAATTCATGCAAACAAAATTTAGAAGTATGTTACCTTTATTTGACAAATTATCAACAACCATCTTTGAGTTGCTCTTTTCCGTGTTAAATACCCCCATGTAAACGTTCATAAGAGTCTATAATACATTACGATTATATGCAATTTTCCATTTCCGAAAGACATGATAACAAAAAAACAAAAAAAAAAAAACAAAAATGAACTGAAAGTTTAAATTTAGCATACTATATCATATCAAATTATCAATCGTTACAAAAGTTATTAATCGTTACAAAAATTAACCCCAAATGAGTAAGTGACGTATAGATAGGGTGTATGGGATTTCAATTTGGAGCAAATTATTTAATTAGTATGTTTTAAAAATGCAATTAGTTTAAAATGGGTGTTAGGCAAAAAGAAGCAAAAAATCAGTTATCTGCGTTTATATGCCCAAATTAAATTCAGTTTTAGAAAAGCGGGTGACGATCCACTACAAGAAATTAACCTTTTAGATAGTATAAAAGTAGTCGCTAAAGACACAAATGTCGTCGCTATATCTAAAACACCCGTCCGTTAATTATCCTTCTTGGGCAATTCTTGTAGAATGCGCAACCTTTCTTTGACAGACAATACTATTTTATAAAAATAGTAAGGAACAATATTTGTGTAAAAAGATTTTACCAAAAGTATCTTATATATGAAGACCAAAGTGCTTGTTAGAAATGATACTTGGCTGACAAACTTTACTTGTTTTAAGAATTTTAAATTAGAAATTTGATACACTTGAGTTAATTATATACTATGAATGTTTAGATTTATAAAATATAGATGTTATTAAAGTCTAACCATAAGAACTATAAAACTAAACGATAACGTACAATGCACTTGAGAATACATTTATAATTAACTCATCTTTTCCCCCCTCCCCTCGTGCCAAAAAAGCAAGTCTATAATAAAGTGAGAATTTTAAGATGAAAAGTAATCACCGGAGATGCTAAATATGCATATAAATATTATTGGCCGCTAAAACAACAGACAATAATACCCTTTGAGACTTTTATATACACAAGCATTCATTCATTACTCCCTGTTGTTACAGGCTGCTTCAAGTCTCAACCTGCAAATTCCATGTCCATGATGACCATTTTGGAATTTGGATATGGCAAAAGTGTGATTTCACTTAACCTTGATCAAAATGAACCATATTTTTGGCATGCCCACCCCAAAAGAAGCATCCATTGCAATTATAACCCTGGTCAATAGTTCTGTTACAGTTGACCATGAATTCTGTTACAGTTGCCAAACATCCATCACGAACTATACCATTAAAAGATACAACATTTGGGTGGTGCAATGAGCTTAATGTCAATGCTTCTTTCTAGAAATCTGCAATTAAACGATCTCTTTCAGATGGTTTTGCAGCAAAACAACTGGATTTTATTCCTACATCTGAACCCTTCCATTTGCCATGGTAAACTGCTCCGTATGTACCACTTCCCAGCTATCGTATTTCCTCCAGATCGTCCTTCTTTATAGTCTAATAAATTAATAATGAATATAAATTAATAAATAAATCATTTTTTATTACATTTCTTTTATAACAAATCAGGATACCTGCAGACCCCTAGCAATAGCTTCCTCTTCAGCCTTTGTTGGTTCGATCTTTGTATTGCTTTGGTCAGAATCTAGCTCCACATCAGCAGGTGCATCCTGTAAAATGAATAAATAGATTTATTAAATAACCCAAACGGGCTGATTCGTAAGTGAACGGTTCAAAACGGGCCTTTACTCACCGTTAAATCAAAATCTGGCGCGATTTCAAATTTGACTTTTGCATCAATTATAGCAACAGAAGCTGTATTTTCTTGAGCTTCATCTTTAACCACCTTGGAACCATCTAATTTGGTTTTATTTACAGATTCAGTAGTTTGAGGTGAACTACTCAAACCCTCAACAGAAAAATCTTCCTTTTTTTCATTATCATCATTTTTCAGATCAGAATTCAAAGCTCCAATGATTTGATTGGTAGGTGAATTCATCTTTTCTCTACCGAAAGTGGAAATATTTCTTGATTCTGTATTCAGTGTGTTAAATTGGACATGTTTGGGAGTCGATTGAACAATTTTGGGAGTAAATTGGATGGATTCAGGTGTAAACTGAACCGGGTCAGAAATAAACTGTAGTTGGTAAGTGATGATGATTCAGATTCTGATCCTCACTCCTAGGGCTAGAATCCATTGTAGTCCTAATAAACCCTAGGTTATTATATGCACCATTTTCTTGTTGTGGTACACCTAATGCTTCATAAGAGGGCTGACCATGCGTTGGACTTTGACTTTGACTTTGACCATTTCTCCACAATGCATTTGCAGATGGTGCATGGAAGCCAGTCGCCATTTGCTGATCATGAAAAATCTCATTTCCAAATTCGGGCTCTTGACGAGTAATACGTGTATGGTCATCATGATGAACAAAATGTGATGTCACATAATTTCCATCTGGATATTGTGTGTGCCTGATATTCATATTCATATTCATATTATTATCAATATTTCTAGAATCATTTTGATCTCTTGGATAAAACGTTTGGGGGAAGTTTGTTTCTTGATTAGATATATAATTTTCCTTACCAGGATAATATTCAGTACATGGATTAAGTATTAACATATCTTCTTTCTGTATCCCTTTCATCTCTTTCAACAAAATGTATCGGATCATCTTGGTCGAAACTCGAGAACAGAAATATCCCGAGTCGAGTAAATCCATCTCCTGAACCCAATTTTTCATATTCTTCCATCATATTTGTTACATCATCATCATTCACAACAGAAACAAGAGCATCAAGGTCTTCATCAGGCTGTTGATATTTCAAAACACTTGCATCATCAAACAATTCCTTCATCTTTCCCATAAGTTCTTCAAAACCAATATCTCTTGGGACACTCACAATCCGTGTTTCCCCACCAACATACCTGAGCTTTCCATCTTGTGGACGAGGTAATATGCTGCCATTAAAGCTATACAAAAACTTCAATCGATGAATTCGAACTCATAACGGAATTAGGGCTATCCATTTCAACTTGTGTATCCCGAATTTCCACTGATGATTTGCCCGAAACACTGACGGTACTACTACGCATCCGAGTCAATCATTCACACACAAAACAAAACCTCCAAATTCTATAATTTAACCCTAAAATCTGGCGATTAGCAACACCAAACTTCAATACACAATCAATTCCTCGAATTAACCTAAAAATCCAATTGAAGCACAAGATTCACTAAATGGGACAGAATTTGAGCAATAAACGAAATAGAACAGAGTACGAACAGTGATCGATTAATGAAATCTAAATTTGAACGATTACAAGCGACATACGTTGGAAACTTTGATCCGAATATGTGCTGTGTGTAACGCGAAGCATGCAAATGAATTGGTGACGATAAGGATCAAGGATAGCGATTTAATGAGAACTTTGAGAGTCAGTAATGAAAGAAGATGAATGTGATTAGCAAAAACGCCATTTTTAGTGGCTTTCCAGCTAGGGCCACACGGGTGACATAGTATTCTTCGGGGGTGTTTGGGAAAGCTTTATTAGCTTAATAAGCCCAAAAAAGCTCTAAATTTTGACCTTATTAAGCTAATAAGCTAATAAGCTCCCTTAATAAGCTTTCCCAAACATGCTCACCATAAGAGCAAGAGGTGTGTGGTGGTGATTTAAGTCAAATCGTCACCTCCACGTTATTTATATGTAACACCTCATATTTTAATATAAAATATTTGTTCAAAATATATCATTTTTCATAAATAGAAGAACTGTTCTAAAATATGGATTTACAAAAACTTTTGGTATGAAAATCAGAGTATAAAGTTTGGTGTTACAAAATAGATCAAAACCAAATCTAAATATAAATCCAATCTAATGTTCTTCTACTATAGGTCCCGTATCTCTATCCATGCGTACCTAAACCTTCGATCCCGAACCTGAGTACATAGTAAAGCAAACAAAGAGTACGTGAGACAAAAACGTCTCGTGAGCTACATGGGTTTAGACCCAATAATAATAATAATAATCGTAAGACATACAAACAAACATATAAGTAAATCGTCCATCTATCTAGTCACCCTATTGTGACTCTAATACCTTGCTTTCCTAGCAATCGTATCTAGTTATCGGGTTGCCCCCGAACTAACTAGAACCACATTAACTTATTAACCGAAATCCATCGCCATTAATAAGCTTCAAGATACCGGCAAGAGGGATTCACCCAATCTACCGATACCTGTCTTACTCACCAGACTACCTCCAGTTAGCAAGACTACTACTGTGGTTGAGTCGATGGGAATCCACCCAACTACCCCTCACACCACACCTCATGACCGGGGGTCCCCCGCATCATCACATCATCTCAATGTATCATAACTCAATGGTTATGCCAAACTAGCTCTTGGCTATCACGTCTACCATCAAACAAGTTAGTTTAATACTATTATCGGTATAACTAACTATCGACTACTAGTCTACACAATTAAGCAAATAGACCATAACACAAGTAATAAAAATATATTTCATAGGCTATGTACTCAGTAAAGTCCACACGTACTCACCTTAGCAAATAATGCTCCAACCGTGTTCTTGACACCAAATCTCTTGCTTCCCCAATTCGGTCAACCTTCCAAGACGTCACCAAATGCCTAATACAATAATCACAAGATGATCAACATCACATACTACTACCAATGTATCCATCTACCTCAAGATAACACTTACTAATACATTTCCCCCAATTATGGTGATTTACCAAACCCTAGGTTTAACCACCCTTAAGATTCTTACAAATCTTAATCATACACTTGTTTCCTTTGTTAAAATACCATCTATTAAGTGTATAGATCACTTATATCACCAATACCCAAAACCCCAAGAACTAGGGTTTCAAACCCAAGCATCAAAATACATAGATCTTAAGCTACAAAGATCAAAGAGTGAAGATATACATTTAATCTTCACTTAGAGTGAAATCTATCAAGCTTTAATGAACAAATCGACCCAAATTAGCTCTTTCACTCGAAAATCGCCAAAGGAGAAACTAGGGTTTTGGAAATGCATTAAATAAGCCAAAACCCGACTTTAATGCTGTCGACCCAAGTTCACGGCGTGAACTTGTTCGCGTCGCTAACTTTGCGCCTCGCTCGCATACTTCGCGATCGTTAACTGGTCGTGAACTACTTCACGCCCGAAAGCCCTATTCTCTGAAGACAGTTCCCGATCGGGAACTCATCTTCGCAGCGTGAACTCTTCAATGCAGCAGGGCTGCATTTTTCAGTTGTTGTCTCGACCCGGTTTCGCCCGTAACTTCCTCATACGGTGTCCAAACGACACGAAACCAATTCCCACGTTCTTTAAACGATTTATCCTTATTTATCATATTTTTATACATTTTATTTATTTACAAATTTCGGGTCGTTACAACTATCTACCCCTTGAGAAGATTCCGTCCTCGGAATCTCATCATAGTTCACGAAATCCGGGTACCTCTTCTGAATCTCGTCATTGACTTCCCAAGTCAGATTCGGCCCAAGTGAATGCTTCCACTTGACCAATACCAACTCGATCTCTTTATTTCGAAGCTTCTTCGTTTTCGTTTCTAATATAGCCTCGGGCTCCTCAATCAACCGGTTCGGGGCATCAACCCGCAACTCTTGTAATGGAATAATATTTTCAACTTCCCCGATGAACTTCTTCAAATAACTTACGTGAAAGGTGTCATGTACACCTTGAAGCTCGGGTAGAGGTTCCAACTTAAATGCTTGAAGCCCGACCCGTTTCAATATCTTAAACGGTCCAACATATCTTGGGCTTAGCTTTCCCTTCTTCCCAAACCGCATCACACCTTTCCAAGGTGATACTTTCAACATGACCATATCACCGACATCCAAGTCGTATGGCCTTTTCTTCAAACCCGAATAACTTCGTTGTCTATCTTGGGCGACTTTCATGTTGGCTCGTATAATACCAATCTTCTTGTTCGTCACTTTTACAATCTCGGGACCCGTGAGCTTTGTCTCTGCCGCCTCTAGCCAACACGATGGAGTTCTACACTTTCTCCCATACAACGCCTCATAAGGCGGCATCTTAATAGTCGAGTGATAACTATTATTATACGAGAACTCGACTAACGGTAAATGTTCATCCCATTTACCACCGAAATCTAGAACACACGATCTCAACATGTCTTCAACCGTTTGAATTGTTCTTTCACTTTGACCGTCGGTTTGCGGGTGATAAGCCGTGCTCAACCGCAACTTTGTACCCAACTCCTCTTGTAAAGATCTCCAAAATCTCGAGGTAAACCTCGCGTCTCTATCGGATACAATAGACAATGGAACCCCGTGGAGTCGAACCACCTCATCAACATACAACTTAGCCAATTTCTCAAGTGGCAACGTTTCCCGAATGGCTAAAAATAACGCACTCTTGGTCAATCGGTCAACTATGACCCAAATGGCGTCATGACCCTTACTCGTCTTCGGCAAGCCTACTATGAAATCCATAGTTATGTCTTCCCAATTCCCGGCCGGTACGAACAATGATTGAGCTACCCCATACGGTACTTGATGCTCGGCTTTTACTTGTGTACACGTGGCACACTTCGAGATGTACTTGGCCACTCTCGCCTTCATTCCGGGCCACCAATAAACCCGTTTCATATCTTGGTACGTCTTTGTACTTCCCGGGTGAATCGAATACTTTGGACTTGTGCACATCATTCAACAATTCCTTTCGGATACCACCGAACTTAGGAACCCAAATACGACCGCCTACGGTCTTCAACCCTTGTGCATTTTCGAGAAAATGTTGGTTCATACCTAACCGTTCTTGTTTTAACTCGTCTTTTCCCATAACCTCTCGTTGGGCATTCTTGATTCTTTCGATAATACTTGAGACGACTTCTATTTGTGTTAATATCCCTCGGTTCGGGTTCTCATAAACTTTTCGGCTCAAGGCGTCAGCTACTACATTAGCCTTTCCCGCATGATACACAATCTCACAATCATAGTCGGCGATCAACTAGATCCATCTTCTTTGTCGCATATTAAGATCCTTTTGAGTAAACACGTATTGTAAACTTTTATGATCCGTGTACAACGTACACCGAGTACCATACAAATAATGTCTCCACAACTTCAAAGCAAATATAATCGCCGCCAACTCCAAGTCGTGTGTCGTGTACCTCAATTCCGCATTTTTCAATTGTCGTGAAGCATACGCGATCACTTTACCTCTTTGCATCAACACACAACCGAGCCCTTGATTCGAAGCATCACTATAAACTACAAAATCTTCCATACCATCCGGTAACGTAAGAATCGGCGCGTTACACAACTTTTCCTTCAACAATTTAAACGCCTCTTCTTGCTTCTTCTCCCACACAAACTTCTCACTTTTTCTCGTTAACTTAGTGAGTGGAATCGCGATTCTCGAGAAGTCTTGTATAAATCTTCGCTAATAACCGGCTAATCCAAGGAAACTTCTAACCTCGGTAGGAGTCCTCGGAGGCTCCCAATTTGACACCGCTTCAATCTTGGACGAGTCAACTTTAATACCAGCACATGTCACCACGTGACCTAAGAATTGCACTTCCCGCAACCAAAATTCACACTTCGAGAATTTAGCTTACAACTTCTCCCGTTTTAACACCTCTAACACAAGCCTCAAATGACCCTCGTGTTCTTCCTCGGTTTTCGAATAAATCAAAATATCGTCAATAAACACGATAAAAACTTATCAAGAAATGGTTTACAAACCCGATTCATAAAATCAATAAAAATGGCCGGCGCGTTTGTAAGACCAAACGACATCACTAGAAATTCATAATGACCATAACGCGTACGAAAAGCCGTCTTCTCGGTGTCGCCTTCTTTCTCCCGAACTTGGTGATAACCCGACCTTAAATCAATCTTCGAGAAATAAATAGCACCTTGCAATTGGTCGAATAAGTCGTCAATTCTCGGCAACGGGTAACAGTTCTTAATAGTTACTTTATGAAGAAATTATGTGCACAGTTAGTCAACCTATGATGATACATCCATGCCTACGAAACACTTAAGGGTCACACCGGTGACTGCATGTAATACGAGCAAGTTATGCAACGATACTACGAAGAGGAATGATTCATAATAGTCATTATGAATAAGTTAAGTATTAAGTTAAGTTTAACTTATTACTAGATTAGTTCAACTAACTAATTAATACAAGTAGTTGTACATTTACTAGTTGAGTAAATATACAATGTGTTAATTAAAGGTTATCAACGATATGATTTAAAACTATTAAATCATATAGTAATTGGATAATATTATTGTGTAAATTATATAAAGGTTATTATATAATTAACTATGAAAAGTATAAATACAAGTATATATAATTCGTGTATATGGGTACCGAATTATTAGTGTGTTAATACTAGACATTTAATAGTTAAGTGCAACAATAATAAACTAGTTAAACTATAAGGGATGGAAGTGTAAAAGGATAAGTTTAATTAAGAGATTAATCTTAATTAAACTAGAAGGCCCTAAGTGAAAGTCCATCTATTATAAATAGAGGGCTTAGGCATCACTTATTAGGGGACACCTACACAAGCCGAAACCCTTGCCCCTTTACCCCATTCGGCCGAAACCAAGAACACCAACTTTGGTGTTCTTCGTTCTTCGTGTTCTTCATTCGTTCTTCGTGTTCTTCAAGTCTTGAAGATCCAAGATCGTTGCAAGTGATCATCTAGAGGATCATTCGTCGTGTTCATCATCAGTGGACTTATCTTAAGCATTAACCTAAGGTATGATTCATGGAACACTCCTTCTTCCTCTCCTCTTGTTCGAAGTCGAACCAAGAACCCTAGGGTTCTTGGTAGTAGTCGACGAACACACAAGTATGTGTGTGTTCGAGTTCTTTGTACAAGGTTTCTTTCTTGTTAACCTAATCTAGTTCTCCAACATCCCAATCCTTTAGGGTTTAAGGATTAGGTTTAATCCCAGATCCGCATTTATGGATTAAATCAGCTAGTTGGTTTTAACCGGTCAAGAACAAGTTCATGTTCTTGGTCAGTATGGTCGAACCAAGCATACTAGGAGGTTGACCCAGTGGTCAATCAGTGTTAATGAAACCCTACAGTGGTATCAGAGCGTTGGTTTAGAGATCTAGACTAGATTAACAAAGATTGTTTGTTTACTTTAATTTTAAGTTTTTTTTTTGTTTCAAGTTTTCTTCTTCTTCTTCATAATTTTCGAAAAAGGGAAAAACCCTAGGACCAAGAATATTAAACTAGTCTAAGTTTAATTGGTCAAGAATGTTTCTAGAAACCCTAGTAAATTTTCGAAAACCATAAGAAAACCCTAGGATCAAGTATGTTAAACAAGATATGTTTAATTGATCAAAAGGATTCTTTCCTTACTTCCTAGAATTTTCGTGGACTAGGAAGATCCCTAGGATCAAGTATGTTAAACAAGATTTGTTTAATTGATCAAAAGGATTCTTTCCTAATCCCTTAGGATTTTCGAAATATCTAGAGGTTACTTGGACACCAAGTTTATTAAACTAGCCTAGTTTAATTGGTGGAAAAGTATCCTAGCCTTAAGAATTTCGAAACCCTAAAGAACCCTAGAACATTAAACTAGGTTAAGTTTAATAGTTTACAAGTATTAATTAGGATAATAATCTAAAAGCCTAGTTAATTAGACAAGTTTATGTCTAATAGGTTTAATTATTATTTTGATAGATTTATTAAAGCTAGTTCTTTAAACCTAGTAATTTAGACAAAGTTTTATTGTCTATAAGGTTTAAATTAAAAAGTTTAAATAAATTTATTAAAAGTTATAATCTATCTTAGAATTTAAACAAAGTTTATTGTTTAACAGGATTGATTAAAATTAGTCTTTTAATTAAAAAAAATGTCTTTGATCAAGAAAGTTAAAACCTAGTTTTGATTGGTCAAAAACAAGATTAGGGTTCATCTAATTAATTTAGGGAATTGATAAAGAGGATGTTAATTTTTAAGTTCTAAAATTAACAAGGTGTATTTAATTATTTATATATATGTATTAAAACTTTCAGAATTTTTATTTATTAGGTAAAATTGAATTTTAAAAGATATAATAAGTTTATACGTATTTTAATTAGTTTAAGTTAAAATACATATGTATAAGCTAGATGTAATATTCTTATTAGAATGTTACAAGTTTATTATAAAATATACATATATACGAATAAATTAAATGCAAGACAAAATGGAACAATTAAAAAGGGTAATGTTATTTTGATCTTTAAGAATAATATTATAATTAGTTATTATATAAGTTATAATATAATTAAAACTAGAAGGTACAAAGTTATGATTTCATTATAACTAGAAATTGTACAAGTTGAAATTATATGATTAACTAGAAATATACAAAGTTATATATATATATTAAGATGTATAAAGTTATAAATTATTATAACTAGGTAATTATACAAGTATAATATAAGTATTTTACAAGTCATGTAATATACTAGATTAATGATCAAGTAAAAATAACAAGAACCTATATTTAACTAGTTCAAGTTAAATATAAGAAAGGTTTAAACAAACTAAGAATTATTATATATAGTTTTTATATAATAAGTTTATTAGTTTCACCAAGTATAAACCGGTGATTGTGTTAGCTTAAGTTTCATCATGGTTGTTGAAGCTAGTGGGAGCTACACAAGAAAATCACAAAGTTTCTAAGTGTGTCGTTAAGACATAAGTTTTGGTCGAATCTAATAAGTCAAAACAAATGTTTAATTTCATTATTAGACATATGAAGAACTAGGTGTGTTAAACTAGGTTTATGTTTCAAGTTCATGAATCATAAAAGAATTTAAAAGTTTAACATAAGTTTATAAGTTTTTCAAGAAAGATAAAACAAGTAAGTTTTATTCTAGATAAGATTTTTCACAAAATCTAGTAGAACGTTTTGTACACCTCGTTTTAGGTATACATGTAAAATCGTGCAAATTCTTGAAACTATAAGTTTTAAAGAATAATTCTTATGTTTTTAAAAAGGTGTCTTGTAGAACTCTTCAATTCACAAGTCACACATTTTAAACAAGGATTAAGATTGGAATAAAGTTTTAAGTTTAGTTTAAGACTTAAACAAACCCAAGAAAATCTTAGATAGAAGTACTATCCACCTAATGGAACACCTCACTTGTTAAACGATATTCATATTGTAAGGAGAAAGAACCTTAGATATGGATTCAAATCATTGCGAGTGTTAGGGTGCGTAAGGTTCTGTGATAATCGGGAGTCCCGGCGCAGAGCATCGCACTGTCTTAGATGGGCTGATCTACTTTGGTGATAATCGGGAGTCCCGGCCCCAAAAGTACTTGAGTAGAATAAACATACTAGACTTTATTACTAACTTAGAAATGTAGAATTAGATTGTACAAGGTTGTAATAAATTATAAGTCTAAAGATTCTACGACCCCTAGGAATCGTGTCAAGTCTTGATACGATCGGTAAGGAAGTTACCTACCAGAAATAGCATGTCTCGTCGGGAAGTGCCCAAACCTTGCGGCGAGAATGTGATATATGGATCCTAGGCCTAAAATATTAATTATGGGTTTATAATATATTTTAGAGAATGTTTATTGATGATTACTAATTAAACTGGGTTTGATTTGTAGATGGCAGCAACAAACGTAATCGCGACAACAAGTACCAACAATCTCTCACTTCGCTCAATCCTCGAAAAGGACAAGTTGACTGGGTCAAACTTTCTCAATTGGGAGCGCAATCTTCGTATTGTGCTCAGGCATGAGAGAAAGTGGTATGTCTTGGAGAGAGCAGTACCAAACACCCATGCTGTTAATGCCAGAGCTGAAACGAGGAAAGCTTATGATAAGCATGTCAGTGATGCACTCGATGTGAGCTGTCTGATGCTAGCCACCATGAGTCCTGAGTTACAAGCGGGACTTATGGATGTGCCTGCATTTGAGATGATCCAGCAACTTAGGGATTCATTTCAAGAGCAAGCTCGCACTGAGAGGTTTGGCATCAATCGAGCCTTCAACTCTTGCAAGATGGTCAAAGGAACGCCGGTGAGTGCCCACGTCATGAAAATGAAAGGACACATGGATCACCTCGCTAGACTTGGTCACCCCATACTGTTGCAAATGGAAACAGATACTATACTCAACTCGTTGTCTGATGACTACAACTCTTTTGTGGTTAACTACAACATGCATAATATAGAGAAATACATTGCTGAGCTACATTACATGTTCAAGACAGCTGAGTTGAGTTTGGGGACCAAATCTAAGGACGTTCTCTTGATCGGTAACGACAGTGGCGGTGGGAAGAAGAGAAAAGGGCATGGTGGTAAAGGAAAGGGTAAAACCTATCCTAACCAAGGAGTGCCAAATGGTAAAGGTGTCAAACAAAAGGTCAAGAAGGTTAAGCCTAACACTGCGAGGACCGAGAACCGGTGCTTCAAGTGTGGTGAGGCTGGGCATTGGAAAAGGAATTGTCCAAAGGGTGCAAGTGGTAGTGCAGGAAACGCAAGTTCCTCAGGTAACACAACCACACTTCTTAATCACTTTAAGATACTTGTAAAGTACATTACGAGTAATCTAACTTTTTCAATCGTTTATTGCAGGAGGAGATGGAAAGTGATAGTGACCGGCATGAGATGGTGATGATCCACGAGCACCAAGTTTTTTATAATTCAGTATTTTTGTGGATTCGTTTTAAACAATTTTAGTTTATTGTTTGGATAATTTTATTTTTTGTTAAAACAAGTTTTATTTTGGTTTTAATTAATCTCGAATCCATGGTTGAATTATATTGTGTGCATGTGTGATAATTACACTAGTCAAGGTTTATGACTAGATTGTAAGTCAAGTTTTGATTTACTTATGGTTCATGTTTATATATATTTGTTTGATTGTTGTATAAATAATGTCTTGATAGCTCAAGGTATTTAAATGCTAGGAATTAGAAAGTATTTCTAATGAAAGTATTTAAGAGTTTTATGGAAGCATAAGGTTCAAGAGTTATTGAACTTAGTTAAAACATCTTAAGTAATAGTCATTACTTATGATAGAAAGTTTTAAAGTATTAGTATTAATATAGTGTGATTATATTGGATATAATCAAGATAGACTTTA
Organism: Calendula officinalis; assembly: GCA_963853835.1. NCBI lineage: Eukaryota > Viridiplantae > Streptophyta > Magnoliopsida > Asterales > Asteraceae > Calendula > Calendula officinalis. Next base: position 16,021,854 of record OY970821.1, on the reverse strand, counting down.
AGAGTATTATTACAAGTCTTTTATACTTGTAGTAAAGGATTTAATGAAGTCATAATTCCCTAATAGGAATAATTGGATATTCGCATAATCCAAGTAAAATGACTTAGACATTAAACGACTCTTAAAAGGGACAAACTATATTGAAGCATTTAAGAATTAAAAGGTATTATTCCAAGTCTCTTATACTTGTAATAACTACAATATTTAATCAAGTCATAATTCCCTTATAGGAATAAATGGATATTTAAGAAATCCAAGTAAATGACTTTGGCATTAAATAAGATTCTTAAAAGAATACTAATGTTTTAAGAATTGATAGTATCATTTCAAGTGTTTCATACTTGTTATATACAGTAATCAATAAAGATCATAATTCCCTAAACATGAATGTTGGATATTCGCAAATCCAAAGGATGATCTTAATTATTGATAGAATTCTTAAAAGATTAAACTACAAGTTATTGACTAGGTCAAAGTAGTAGTTTAAGAGATGCTTAAGTTCCATAAAAGTAAGTGGGAGCTAAGACTAACGTAATTCATTAAAGACGTTGATGAATTCAGTAAGTTAGTTAGACATTAACAACAAGGTTTTACCAAGTCGTTAGCCAAAGATTTAAGAGAAATAATAAATGATCGTTAATTAGATTATTGCAAACCTAATAGCGCGATCACAAGTCTTGTGATTAATTATTGCATATCTAATGGATTGTTAACCCTTCAGTGGATAACATAGTCATTTAAGGAGATTTCTTTAACTAGTAAGAATATCTACAAATCAAGTAACTAAAAGAAGCTTTAGTTACAAGGAGAATTTTATGAATTCAAGAAACTAAGGAGTTAATTTCCAATCCTCCTATGTTACATAAAAGGCAAGACTAGAATATGTTCTAGATTGTTGGAAGAACAATATCTAGCAAAGGCAAAAGTATTAGTATTCCTAAAGACTCGTCTTATGTCTTTAGTTTAATAGAAATGATTGGTTTAGTGATAAAATTACAATTAAGTTTGTAAGAATCATTAAGTAATCAACACAAATGAAAGGAATAAGTAATGATCCAGTAATAATTCAGTATCTATCTCCAGTGACGAATAATACATGAGTTAGTATCATTTTTATTCAGACTTTGTATGTTTTACATCATCCATGAATAAAAGTCTATTTATTCAAAAAGATATAAATCCATGACTACTCGTCTTGGTGGGAACCTCGATGGGACGTTAACGTCATCGCGGTATTTGGTGGTAGATTCGAAGTTCTTCGAAGATAGCTACACAAGTCTTATGTAAACCAAATATCGGTGATATTCTGTTGGAGCTCAACGAAAATTGGATTGACCACCTTGACAATACTTCGTGGTTGAAAAGTTCAAAAGTATTGTTAACTAGGATTGTCCTTAAGCCTGAGGTATTTGGTTTAGGATACAATGACTAATGTGCTTTGGTTCAACTCAGACAATTCTGAAATATGTTTGTCATACGAGGCAATACTGGGTACAAAGGAAGTTGTATTTTTAAATGGAAATATAACAAGATGGTAATTGCACCTCCTCTTTAGGAGAGATATTTATAGGTCCTTTGACTTGATAAGAAACTGGCAAGTGCACGGCCGTGCCCAAACGAACTGATCTGTTCTTTGTCGTTTATCACAGCAGTTTGAATCAAGAAGTCATAAAATGATTTCGAATACATGAGTTGATAATCTCTACCATGCTCGTATTCGTTATCACAAATATCGTGATACAAGGGATAAACCTAACAACGTTACCCAAGAAGTAAAGACAGAGTGTTCTTTACTAGGAGACGCTATTAAGAGTTTTTTTTATAAAACTATACCAAGGGTTACATAAGTTGTTTTTATGAGGTTGGTTACCTACATGCCCGTCTAGAAGGCCACTGTAGCTCGTATCATTAAGAAAAAGGTTACAAACTTTCACAAGTGGGAGTCTGAAGGAATTATGTGCACAGTTAGTCAACTTATGATGATACATCCATGCCTACGAAATACTTAAGGATCACACCGGTGAGTGTATGTAATACGAGCAACTTATGCAACGATACTACGAAGAGGAATGATTCATAATAGTCATTATGAATCAGTTAAGTATTAAGTTAAGTTTAACTTATTACTAGATTAGTTCAACTAACTAATTAATACAAGTAGTTGTACATTTACTAGTTGAGTAAATATACAATGTGTTAATTAAAGGTTATCCATGATACGATTTAAAGCTATTAAATCATATAGTAATTGTATAATATTATTGTGTAAATTATATAAAGGTTATTATATAATTAACTATTAAAAGTATAAATACAAGTATATATAATTCGTGTATATGGGTACCGAATTATTAGTGTGTTAATACTAGACATTTAATAGTTAAGTGCAACAATAATAAACTAGTTAAACTATAAGGGATGGAAGTGTAAAAGGATAAGTTTAATTAAGAGATTAAACTAGAAGGGCCCTAAGTGAAAGTCCATCTATTATAAATAGAGGGCTTAGGCATCACTTATTAGGGGACACCTACACAAGCCGAAACCCTTGCCCCTTTACCCCATTCGGCCGAAACCAAGAACACCAACTTTGGTGTTCTTCGTTCTTCGTGTTCTTCATTCGTTCTTCATGTTCTTCAAGTCTTGAAGATCCAAGATCGTTGCAAGTGATCATCTAGAGGATCGTTCGTCGTGTTCATCATCAGTGGACTTATCTTAAGCATTAACCTAAGGTATGATTCATAGAACACTCCTTCTTCCTCTCCTCTTGTTCGAAGTCGAACCAAGAACCCTAGGGTTCTTGGTAGTAGTCGACGAACACACAAGTATGTGTGTGTTCGAGTTCTTCGTACAATGTTTCTTTCTTGTTAACCTAATCTAGTTCTCCAACATCCCAATCCTTTAAGGTTTAAGGATTAGGTTTAATCCCAGTTCCTCATTTAGGGATTAAATCAGCTAGTTGGTTTTAACCGGTCAAGAACAAGTTCATGTTCTTGGTCAGTATGGTCGAACCAAGCATACTAGGAGGTTGACCCAGTGGTCAATCAGTGTTAATGAAACCCTACACTTTATTCAACTCTCGGTAGTCGATACACATTCTCATCGAACCGTCTTTCTTCTTGACAAATAACACCGGTGCACCTCATGGTGACGAACTCGGACGCATAAAACCCTTATCTTGCAATTGAGTCATCAATTCTCGCATCTCGGTGGGAGCTAAACGAAACGGAGCACGAGCAGTCGGCGTCGCCCCCGGAACTAAATCAATCTTAAACTCGACTTGTCTCTCCGGTGGCAAACTGGGCAAGTCATCGGGAAATACTTCGGGAAAATCCCGAATAATCTTGACGTTATCCATCGACTTCTTTTCTTTTCGGCCATCTAATACGTATGCAATAAACGATGCACAACCTTTCGATATACTTTTCCTCGCCTTAATGGCGGTAATCACATTAGGCATGTGATGTTGTTTTTCCCCATACACATACACTTTCTCATTCTCGGGTGTCTTGATCGACACAATTTTCTTACCACATAATATCTTGGCTTGGTGCATACCCAACCAATCGATACAGATAACTACATCGAACGCTTTTATTCCCATGGGCAACAAATCTACCTTAAACTTTCTACCGTCTATTTCTATTTCACAATTTCTATAAACACTTTTAACCAATGAGGTTTTCCTGTCGGCTACCTCTATTTCATAAATCTCATCTAACATCTCGGACGGCACATTCAACTTACAACGAACTCATAAGACACAAACGAATAATTGGAACCCGAATCAAACAAAATATGAGTTGGCAAGGAGTTAATGAATAGAGTACCTGACACCACATCGTGTGCCTCCTTCGCCTCCTCCCGATTGAGTTGGAAGGATCGCCCCTTTACCTTAGCCGGCTCCACTTTCTTTTGAGTTGTGGATACCATTTACTCGGTCCCCTTCTTTGGGCACACATTGCTATAATGCCCTTTTTCGTGGCATGAGTAGCACTCCACATCGGCCGACAACTTGGCCTTACAATCCCGGGCTAGATGCCCCATCTTGCCACAACTATAGCAAGCTTTTGACTCTCCCCGGCATACGCCGGTATGATTCTTCCCGCACTTCTTGCACGAGGCAACACTTCCTTGTTTAGAGAAGCTCGATGTGAACTTCCCTTTCTTGAACGAACTAGAGCCGCTCTCGGCTTTCCTTTTCTCGCCCGCATGGGCCCCCTCGGCAACCCGTGCCTCATTCACTTCCTCAACACCTCAAATTTTAATACAGAACATTTGCCCAAAATATATCATTTTTCATAAATAGAAGAACTGTTCCAAAATATGGATTTACAAAAACCTTTAATATGAAAATCAGAGTATAAAGTTTGATGTTACAAAATAGATCAAAACCAAAGCTAAGCATAAATCTAATCTAATGTTCTTCTACTCTAGGCCCCGCATCTCTATCCATGCGTACCTAAACCTTCGATCCCGAACCTGAGTACATAGCAAAACAAACAAAGAGTACATGAGACAAAAACGTCTCGTGAGCTACATGAGTTTAGACCCAATAATAATAATAATAATAATAATCGTAAGACATACAAACAAACATATAAGTAAATCGTCCATCTATCTAGTCACCCTATTGTGACTCTAATACATTGCTTTCCTAGCAATCGTATCTAGTTATCGGGTTGCCCCCGAACTAACTAGAACCACATTAACTTATTAACCGAAATCCGTCGCCATTAATATGCTTCAAGATACCGGCAAGAGGGATTCACCCAATTTACCGATACCTGCCTTACTCGCCGGACTACCTCCAGTTAGCAAGACTACTACCGTGGTTGAGTCGATGGGAATCCACCCAACTGCCCCTCACATCACACCTCATGACCGGGGGTCCCCCGCATCATCACATCATCTCAACGTATCATAACTCAATGGTTATGCCAAACTAGCTCTCGGCTATCACGTCTACCATCAAACAAGTTAGTTCAATACTATCATCGGTATAACTAAATATCGACTACTAGTCTACACAATTAAGCAAATAGACCATAACCCAAGTAATAAAAATGTATTACATAGGCTATGTACTCAGTAAAGTTCACACGTACTCACCTTAGCAAATAATGCTCCAACCGTGTTCTTGACACCAAATCTCTTGCTTCCCCAATTCGGTCAACCTTCCAAGACCTCACCAAATGCCTAATACAATAATCACAATATGATCAACATCACATACTACTACCAATGTATCCATCTACCTCTATATAACACTTACTAATACATTTCCCCCAATTATGGTGATTTACCAAACCCCAGGTTTAACCACCCTTAAGATTCTTACAAATCTTAATCATACACTTGTTTACTTTGTTAAAATACCATCTATTAAGTGTATACATCACTTATATCACCAATACCCAAAACCCCAAGAACTAGGGTTTCAAACCCAAGCATCAAAATACATAGATCTTAAGCTACAAAGATCTAAGAGTAAATATATACCTTTAATCTTCACTTAGGAGTGAAATCTATCAAGCTTTGATGAACAAATCGACCCAAATCAGCTCTTTCACTTGAAAATCGCCAAAGGAGAAACTAGGGTTTTGGAAATGCATTATATGAGCCAAAACCCGACTTTAATGTTGTCGACCCAAGTTCACGGCGTGAACTTGTTCGCGTCGCTAACTTTGCGCCTCGCTCGCATACTTCGCGATCGTTAACTGGTCGTGAACTACTTCACGCCCGAAAGCCCTATTCTCTGAAGAAAGTTCCCGATCGGGAACTCATCTTCGCGGCGTGAACTCTTCAATGCAGCAGGGCTGCATTTTTCGATTGTTGTCTCGACCCGGTTTCGCCCATAACTTCCTCATACGGTGTCCAAACGACACGAAACCAATTCCCACGTTCTTTAACTGATTTATCCTTATTTATCATATTTTATACATTTTATTTATTTACAAATTTCGGGTCGTTACACTATGCGTAATTTCACATTTCATATTCAAAACCCCCCAAATACCCCATCTACCATCAGTTAAACCAATTGGCCCCACCCTTTTTTTTTTAAACATAATACTTCAATAAAATAAAAAGTACACAATACAAAATAAAAATACCTAAAAAAGAAAAAATTAACGAAAATAAAAAAAATTACCGAAAAATTAAAAAAAATACCGAAAATTAGGAAAAAATACCGAAAAATAACAAAAAAAAAAAAACTACTCGTCGTCATCGTCCACGTCTAGTTAATTTGCGTCGACGGGGTATTTTTCACGGATCGCCTTTTTTTCCTTGACGATTCTCGCCTTATCTTGGCGCCCCAAACCGTGGGTGTTAGTGCTTAGGAATCGCAATTCTTCCAACCGCACGAAAACGTCATCCCGCGCCTTTGACCTTTCGTAAGCCGATTGAGCGGCTTCACTTTTCCGCCTAAACTCGGCCATCATAGCCTCGCCAAGGTCCGGCGGTGCGGCACTTCCGGCGGTGTTAGTGCCGGATGAACTTTCCGACCTTCTTTTTTTTGCCTTACGAGACTTTCCCGCCGGACGTTGTTTCGTATCTTCCCCGAAAAGTTCTTTGTTATCGGAGAGCGAAATGGGTGCGGGGGCGTCCAATTTCGGGCAATGTCTCAAAACTTCCCACGCACATTCGTTGTTAAATTATTTTTTTGACGACGACTCGTCACGGTACGCTTGTCGGTCACGGGCCATAAAGTCGACCTCATTTTCACTGCTTCGGCTTGTACGTTGTAGACGTTTGTAGATACCGTTGAATTTTTGACAATTACCGTTTAAAGTCGTCCACTTCCCCGTCAACATGTCTTTGGTACGCGGCGTATCAACATCCTTGTTGAACTCAACAAGGATTTTGTTCCAAAAACATTCATCGGATTGGTCGGCGCCCTTTTCGCGGTCCTCGGAAACGCTAACCCAACACTCGGCCAATAAAACTTCTTCGGCGGCGTCCCACCGCATGGCCTTCCGACTTAAGTTGACGGCAACTTTTTCCCCCTTTCTTCTCGCCTTTTCAACTGCCTCGGTGTCTTGAGGGGGGGGGGGGTTGGTGTTGTTGAAATTGTTGTGGTTGTGAAGATTGTGGTTGTGACCATTGTTGTTGTGACCACATTTGAGGAGGGGGTTGGTGTTGTTGAAGGTTTTGAAATTGTTGTGGAAGCATAAAGTGGTTGTATTGCTCTTGGGAAAATGTCGACATCACGGTGTTTTAGGTGGACGATACCGATTGTTGGGACGAAGGTGTTGACGGATTGTACGCCGGTGAGCCGGAACTTCCCCATCCAAGAATACCGTTCATCCATTTCGGGGTGTGGTGGTTGAGACATTTTTGTGAGTTTTTGGGAATGAAAGTGTAAGAAATTGTAGAGAGTGTGTAGAAAATGGTGTGAAAGAAGGTTATGGTTAAATGGGTTATTTATAATAGATTTATTTAAAAAAATAAAAATAAATAAATTTTCTAGGAAACTAGCCGTTGCCAACGGCTAGTCCACGTGGCACCTCCCCATTCGTCCGCTGGCTTTGTCGACGCTTCCACGAACCGGCCCGCTCACGTAACGAGCGGTATGGTGGCGAGGCCGGCGAGCCGACGTGGCGGCCGGCGAGCCCCGCCCCTCGTTACCATACTGCATGCTCTAAGATTGTGCGTAATGAATTTGGTCACCCCTTTATCTATATGTCACATCAATTTTCTCTCATGACCAGACAGTGATAATAATCCGTAATGGGTGACCGATCGTTAAATTTTATTCTTTTTAATTTCATTAATAATTAAAACATTACATTAACAATAATTAAAAAAACATTACATTGATAAAAAACATTACGTAAATAAAAAAAAACTAATGGTGGGGATGTCGATTCCAAATGTGTTCCACCAAATCAGATCTAAGATGTAGATGAGTTTGTTGATTACGGATCTCCCTGATAACTTGTAATACTTCTTCATGTGATCGTACGGGGTCAACTTCACTATGTCGCTCTTCCGGATGAAAGTCGTGAGATATCGCCCTGCCTTTGTCTTTGATAATCATATTATGTAATATGATACAAGTGTACATTATATCCCTTATTTTGTTAACATTTGGGGACCTTGCAGCCATTTTTATTATACCCCATTTTTTCTTTAGAACGTCAAATGCTCATTCTGCGTCTTTCCTTGTAGCTTCGTGTGCTTTCTTGTAGTTCACCCGCTTCACATCATTCGCATTTGGGTGTGAAATAGACTTAACAAGAACAGACCAATCCGGATATATCCCGTCAATAAGATAGTATCTCCATTTGTAAGACACCCCGTTTGCCAAAAAAAGGTACCTCGGGTGCTTTCCCGTCTTTGAGATCATTGAAAATATGGGATGCTCGTAACACGTAGATGTCGTTGTTCGACCCGGTGACACCAAAGAACGCATGCCAAAACTACAAGTCTTGTGAGGCAACCGCTTCAAGTAAAATGAATGGTTCGTTCCCGTGATCCCCTCTAACATATTGCCCACGGTAAGCATTTGGACATTGAGCCCATGGCCAATCCGTACAATCAATGCTTCCTAGCATACCGGGAACCCTATGTTTCTCCTCATGAAAAGTGTATAGTTTCGCCACATCAGTATGAATAGGCTTTCGCAAATACTCTTCTCTATACAAGTGCATAACCCCCTTACAGAATTCTGCGAGACTATCACGGCTAGTTTTCTCACCAATTTGTAAGTATTCGTCTAGAGCATCCGGTACGGTGTCGTATGCTAACTGACGAATTGCAGAGGTGCACCTCATTAGCTGAGAAGTACCTGGGTTCCCAAGTGCATCATAACGTTGCGCAAATAATGGGATGATATTAGTGAGATCGCGAACAATGCGTGTGAAAAGATCCCGGCTCATCCTGAAACGTTTACGAAAATCGTTTTCGTTGTACATAGGATTTTCAGCGAAGTAAGCTGCCACGAGACGGTCATGAGCACCGTCACGGTCCATATTCACATATCTTCTAGGATTTCTAGGGATACCAGAACTGGAACTTGCAAGAAACGCCGCCGCCGTTTGTAAAAAACCAAGATGTATAAATATCTTGTCCTCCTCCTCGTCGCCAAAAGTGAAATTAGCAACATTCATTTCATCGTCCGAACTCATTTTTAAGATAGTGTGTGTGATGTGAGTAAGTATGAGGAAAAGAAATGAGAAGTGTGAAATTTTTTATAAAAAGACTGGGTATTTATAAGGTAAAAAAAGGGGTAAAAATTTAGTTTGAAAGGGGTGTTGGTGGTGGAAAATATAGCCGTTTGGGGGTGTTTTGGAACGTTCAACGGTCGGAAGTATCGGCCGACTAGTCGACCGTTGGCCTTGGTCGACGCGTCGGGGGGCAAGGGGTGTAACGGGGTCGACGCGTCGGGGGACGCATGGGTGGCGGTCGCGACCGTTCCACCGGTCGTGCATTACGCGTAGTCTAATCATCTATTTATCGCATATCCCATGCACGCGCCGTAGAGGGGCGCGTCGGTTTACAGTTTGGGATTTCATGTATTTAAGTCACTAAATCAGATTTAAACAGAGAAGCTTCATAATAAGTGATACAAATGTGCTCTCATGTTTTTTAAGATAAAAGATTGTAAGGAAGGCAAAATAAGATTAAATTGGATAGTTAGTGAGTGATAGGTCCCACATATTATGATTAAATTGAGTTTAATAATGTTTAAAAGTAAAAGTAAGGGTAAAGGAGTCATTTCACTTTATTAAAGGAGATAGTTAGTGGGTATGTGTCCCACCATTTTTTACCAAATAAGGAAAGTTTTAAAGTGTACCACTTATTTTGAAACACCCTAAAATAGAAAGTGTATCAATTTTTTTGAAACAGATGAAGTATTTATCTTTTACTCACCGATTCAAAATAAGTGATAAACTTTCCTTTTTGGGGTGATTGAAGATAAGTGATACATTTTAAAATATTACCTTATTTGGCAAAAAATGATGGGACCTATACCTACTAACTATATACTTTAACAAAGTGAAATGACATATTTACCCTTACTTTTTACTTTTAAACATCATTAACCTCACTTTATTACAAAATTGTGGAATTCATTCCCCACTAACCATCTAATTAATCTAATTTAATCATCTTATAAACCTTTGCCTCAAAACCCATAAAACTCAAAGTGTATCACTTATTTGAATCGGAGGAAGTATATAGTTTATATTGAATGTATATTAAGTTCACAAAAAAATATAATTCTACTAATTTACATAATAATTCATATATGAAGTTCACAGAAAATATTACATTTTAGATCGTAACTAAGGATGTGCAAAAGATCCAAAACCCGAACCAAAAGTAGTTGGACCCAATTTTCAGTTCGGTTCGGTTCTCGGTTCTTATTTTCTATCAATTTCGGTTCGCAAGTTTGTTGGTTCTGTTCCAGTCTTTCCGATTTTTGAATCGGAATGTGAAGAGGCTTCTATTCCTGCCCTACATTAGGACAACAACCTTCATTTCGCAGCCTGTCCAACATTGCTAGTTGTATTCATCTTTTTCATCACTATTTCTCACACTAATGTCCCACATTGGATAATAATGAACTTGTAATGTGTTTATAAGGGTCATAATCTATTCCTTTTACAACCAATTGGTTTAAGATGGAATCCCACAATCTTACATGGTATCAGAGCAAGGTTAACCCGTAGTTGGTCAAAAAGCCACACAGACCACACGTAACCCATAAATATTCACATGTTAGGCGCGAAAAAAATGACACCACACGTGAGGAGACGTCTTGAGTAATGTCTCACATTGAACAAATAATGAACATGTAATGTGCTTATAATGGTTCTAGGTTACTGTTTTTACAATCAATTGGACTTAAGATGACACCCCATAATCTTACAATTTTTTCCATTTATTATGCAATGACTTTTATGGTGTAATTATTTATATGGTGGTTTACATGATTACTCAAAAAATTAAGCATGATTGGTAGTACAATATTCTGAAGCGGTTTCTGTTTTCTATAACCTCGTTTCCAAGCTATATACAAAAGGATTGCAGGCCACTTCTCCCACAACTTAAAATGGTAAGAGCCAACTTGTGAGGGTGGGGAAACGTTTATTTGGGCTTTGTTGCTGGGCTAGTGGGCATTGAGTTACAAGTGATAGATAATAAAGGAAACAGACCCGTATTCGGTTCTTGATGGGGGCATGGGGCTACAATATAATATCTTCTTCTATATATGAGTTTATATTTGATTTAGGTATGCCAACTTATCAATTTGGAGTTCTATCATTGGTCCATATTGCCACGTGTAATTACACCATTGGTCATGTAACATCCTCCCTGCATTCTACAAATTTCAAACTTTCCAAATCTTCTAGAATCCCACCTCCGATTTCACAGCCACTTTGTTAACAAAAATATAATGCATTCCATATATAGATATTAAAACATTCAATTTACCTATTAACAAATTTGCGTAAAAGATATGTAAAAGTTTTCTACCTTAGCCCAACCCATCATACGAAAGCAAAAATCCAGCTCTCTTAGCCCAACAACAACACGAGCCCACTACATGTATTAAATTTATAAATGCTTCGATAATACGTAATTATTAAAATTATAACGAAAAATGTAATACTATTTCTAAATTAATTATAATACATTTTTCTTATAATAACATTTAGTATAACGAAATTTAGTTATTATGCAGTTTAGTATAATACGTGAAGGGCTAGTTACAGAACCCATTTTAGGCTACATAACCCGTAGAACTCAATCTAAACCATTGAATTTTAAAATGAAATGATCATGGAAGATACATGAAGTGATTTAATGAGGGACCTCCATACTTGTATGTTATTCAAGCACGAAAACATATATGTTTTTGTGCATGTATGTTTTCATGTATGTATACATAAGTGTTATTTTTGCATTATTTGAACATATATGTTTTTTAATATTTTTGATGTTTTTCTTAAAATATATGTTTGATCTGGGTTAAATGTTATTGTTTTGCATCTAATATTTTTACTAAATTCTAATATTTCTTAAAATATACGTAAAAAATGGGTTCTACAGATAGTCCGCCCCAGTATAATACATTAATTATAACGAATACATTTTTCTAAATTAAAATGTTTCGACAACACCATTTAGTTATAACAAATGGTATTATAACGAAAAATGTAATACTATTTTTCTTATTTTTATTTTATATAGCTATAAAATACCTATTGTGTCGTAATGTTATTCAGCACAGTGATAATATTTAACTTAAAAATTTTAGAAATTGTTTCGTATACTAAAATTTATATTGTGCCAAAATACGTAATTTAACACGTAATAGCTATAGCTATACTAAAAAAAAAAGTATACAATTCCTATTGTGTCGTGTTAATGTTGATTACCTACTTTTACAAAATTAAAATAAGATTATGTTGAAAATTAGATTACACTAATTCAACAACAAATGTCGTTTACAAACAAATCTTAGTTTGTCTCTAAATTTTCTATAACATTTATTCATGTATCAAAATTTGTACCAACTTATCATTACTATTATGGATTGTTATGTCATTTTCAACATCAATATTTTTATTATATTTTTACATATATCTCAAAGCATGCCCGCCCAGTCGGGCGGGCTTTGAAGCTAGTACTATAATAAAATTATAAAGATGTATCCGGTTCTTGCCGGTTTCTATCGGTTTCTCTCAGTTTTTACCCGTGTTCTAAAATGTGTCCTATGACGACGCTAAGGCGCAAAACACGGTGGTGTCCACGTTACGATATAGATCATGTTGTATGTGTGGGGCGTAACGTAAGATAAGAGGCGATAAGGGGCACCTTATGATGGCTTTTTTTATCTAGTTATGAAAATTGATTATTCTTTTAAAATAATGATGACATGTACAATTATAAATTTAGATGATTTTTTTTTGTGAATTTTATGTATGAATTACCATATAAATAAACATATCTATACTTTTTTGTGAACTTAATCCACACATATATAAAAATTATATAAAAAATTGTCGCCTTAAGTCGCGCCTTAAAAACAAAATATGTCTCGCCGTGGCGCGTCATAGCTTGAGGTTTGATGATGCCGCTACGTTGCGTCTTATGTCTTTTTTGAACCTTCGAACCGATCTCTTCGTTTTTCCTGATTTTAGAATGGCGGAGCGGACGGGTACCATGGTTTGGTGCCATCGGTTCAGGTCGGTGCCAGTTCCTTTTACACAGGTATGCTTATACGTATATATACACAAGCTCATCGCTTAACCGAACTAATCAACTAACTGACAGAAATCTAAGACGGGTGCCAACGGGCACAAGAGTGCCGTCTGTTGAAACAAAATATTGGGGTCACGGTTGGCACAGCTCGTTAGTGATACCGCCGGTTAGTTGGCGCCGGTTTGGAGACGGGACGGAGGGGATGTGTGAGTTGTGAGGTGGTGCCCAAATGGGTATTTTGTGCGTGTGTATTTTATAATGGTGGGTCTAAAAAATAAAGAGAATTGGTGTTGTTGGCATTGGTATATTAGTATAGTGTCAGTTGGAGGGTGAACTAATATGACATTAATTTAACAACAATTAATGGTGTTACTTTCCACCACTGTTGGACCGGTGTAAGAGGTGTGCCACCTAACACAACAAAGAAGCAAATGGCGAGTATGTTGGCATGCTTGTAATCTTTTGTGTTTAGAAAATATACAAATAAATAAATGACGCTGCTATATTTTGACATAATATATATACGTACAAGACACGTAATTTGTTGTAGATGAGGTGGCCACCAAGGATGAATATATCCAGGCGAGAGTTTCAATAACCAGTCAGATGTATCAATTCATCTGGCAACACCTCTTTAAATCATCCTCCACAAGTCAGATGTGTCACCTCCACATATCAACACATTCTTATTTTATCCATATCTGTCACCATCCCCTATCCATAAAATAATCTCTTTCAGTTTCCCAATAATATAAATTAATTGGTGTAAATATGTAATTCCTCTGTCCTATTTTTATTGTCCACCTTACTATTTTAGTTTGTCCCAAAATACGTGTCAATTTCAAATTACAACCAATCATATGAATTATAAGTGTGTAAATATAAGATTTTATTGGTGGACAGTGTAATAATTGCACTTTCTTAAAACTGTGTGCCTTTTATCTAGTGGACAATTAATTTGGGACGGAGGGAGTATTTTAGTAATCATCTGATTTTATATATATATATATATATATATATATATATATATATATATATATATATATATATATATATATATATATATATATATATAGTGAAGGATTTCATACAGAACCCATATTATTTACAGAACCCGTAGAACTCGATCTTACACCATTGAATTTTAGATTAACGGTTAAGATTGATTATCATATTTTTGTAAATATTAAAATTGTATTTTAGGTAAAAGTTAAATGAAAAGGGTATATTTGGTATTTTAACAATAAAAAACAATTAAAGAAAATAATTTGAATATTCAAAGCTTAAAATACGGAGGAGTTAGCAACTTACCTTATTTTATTAAAATCAAAAACAAAAGTAAATCTACTCCTCCATTTGGTCGGTCGCCCCTAAAATCACAGAAACCTTAACCCTATCCGCTGCCACTAGCGGCATCGCCATTCACAAGAATGTTCCCCGGTGCAAGTGGAGGATAACTGTGGTGCACCACCGGTTGTGATCTGATGTCTTTCAGTTCATCATATGTAACGTGTTCTTTATTAACAACTGTACGATCATGGGTAACATGTTCTTTATTAACAAACGCACGACGTGCATAGTCGGAGACCTGAATCCAGGACCATCGTTAATCTGAGAAGAAATTGTTGAATAAAACTAAATCGCCGGGAAGAACACGATCTGAGTCTTTCGACAGTGATTATAGGTAAATATCTTATAAATATTGATCCCCTTTCATTAATTATGCTTATCGTTGTTAACAATTTCAAACGAACATTTACAAACCTCTATTGATGATAAAAATTAATTTCTATATATTGATTATAGACAGTGTATCATTATTTATATGAAGATGAAGATTTGTTTGAGAATACATCTATTGATTATGCTTACCGTATCAATATTTATGAAGTTTTGTTTGATAATACATCTATATAGATGATGTTTACTGTATAAATATTTTAATTTCTGTATGATTTTGTTTGATAATACATCTATGTTTTTATGCTAATACATCTATGTTTTCTATGCTAATACATCTATGTAACAGTAGTTTATGAAGTTTTTAGGCAAAAGATGCCATTCATATGCAAGTTGATATTCCTCAAATATCAATCGAGCTTTTAAGTGACATACAACAGAATGTTATGGGCTAGTTAGCTTTCTGGACAAATAAAATGGAACTAATATTATTAAGCTTATTTTTAACGGTGATAATACATTTTTTCTATATCGATACATCTATGTAACAATATTTTATTAAGTTCTTATGTAACAGATAGCATCTCGGTAATCCTATTTGGATCGTGGGCGTTGATCATTCATGTTGTCTCAAACACATATGCTCAAATGGTTTATAATACTAATGTACAAGTGGAATCTTCAACCGGTGACTACGATTCGAGGAAGCAAGAGAAAAAACAACTTGTGACCGAAAGTCAGTCACCTATGCTCTGATTACGATTTTGATTTATTATGTTAACATATGTGTTTAGTGCTCAGATACACATATGTTTTATTGTCCATGAGTATTATTAACAAGTATTAGAGCTTGGATACATAGATGTTTTTTGTGCATTTTTGTTGTTCAGTATTGATAATTATACATTAGTGTTAGTCCTCGATTATAACATTAATGTCTATTACATTTGAAGAGTAATACATTTGTGAATGTATTTGGATAAAATTAATCAGTATATGAAATAATGCAACAATAAAATTTTTGTAATACTATAAATATAACTTAAAGGATCATCCGGCTCGAAACTAATTGAATTTTTGGTACATATATGTTCAACCCGTAAATATAACATGTATGTATAATTAAATTTCGAATTTATATAACAAATATGTGCCATTAAAATTCTGATTTAATTCCATAATTTTAGGAAAGTTACTAAAATGGGAAAAAATTAAAAAGATAAAATGTCATAAATACCCTCAAACCATTAAATGAATTAAATAATCATAAATTAGTTTATTAAATTCTGATTGGTTGAAAATAGTTCTACCGGTTCTGTAAATAATATGGGTTCTGTATGGAATTCGACCCTATATATATATATATATATATATATATATATATATATATATATATATATATATATATATATATATATATATATATATATATTGTGTCCTATTCAGGGCAGAAACATTTTTAGCGACAGAACCACAGAACCATTTTAAGTTTTAATCTGGACCGTATATAAAACCATCGACGATTACAAATAAACGTGCATATTGAGTTTTATTAAATATTTTTTCCACCTTATATTTTGTGGTTATTGGGGGTAGTTCCGGTATTTTGAGTATAGAGATATATTACAAATTTAAATCATTTTTTTAATTCCATTTGTGTGCATTTAGTTCGGAGATAATGATAAGAACCGTTCCTCATTTTACGCTCCTTCCATTTCAATTACGGTGTAATTTGTCAACAAAATTTCTGATATCTTTTATAATATTTAGTCTTTGTGTCAAATACAACTTGAAATCACACCGATCGTATCACTGCGATATAATCGATTTATCGAATTAGGGTTTTTACAGTTGACGGACGAACGAGATTTTATGAAATTGAAGCTTCATCAAGGATGTCTGGTTAGTAAACTTCTATTATATGGTGTTTATTATTTGATTATATTAATTTCGGTACTGTTTTCACCCTAAACCCTTAGTTTTGGTGTTTAATTGAACAATTTTTTCATCTATTTTGAGATTTTTAGCTGTTGTACCATCATATAATCGATTTTGAGGTTATTGATTTATTGTAATCTGCTAGTATTTGTGTCTTTCATTAATCGATATGTTAATTTTGATGTGGGTTTCTTCCGAAACCCTTATCCCGATTATCGTGTATATTGTTCAGTCGATAAGAGGTTTCCAGTGTAACACCTTTGGTTGAATGAGCCTTGTTGACAGCACAAAAGGTCAGGGAAAGGTGTGATTATGGTTGGATTAAACGGCTTGCAAATTAGTTTATTTTGCAAGTGGTGATTTTAAATACTAGAGTATTGATTTATATGTCATGATCGTTCTTGGTGATGTTTAAAGAGACATCAGACATTAACAACTTGAATATCATAATTTTAACAAGTTTTATTTGAAATAGCTGTTGCAGAATTACTTTAGTAAGACAGACTCGACTAATTGGTTCTTGTTTCATGATATGGTTCTGTTTACTCCTTTGGTGGTTGTGTTTATGGTTAAAAGCTCACTAATGTATGTCATTGTTTAGTTTTTGACGAAGAAGAAGAGGAACACATTAATCTTATTCGGAAAAGGAAAGCTAAGGTTGGTGAATCATCTAACCGCGGAACAAATTAATCTTAATCGGAAGAGGAACAACATTAATCGGAAGAGGAACAAATTAATGTGAATGTTTGCAGGAACAACATTAATCGAAAGAGGAACAACATTAATCGGAAGAGGAACAAATTAATGTGAATGTTTGCAGGAACAACATTAATCGGAAGAGGAACAACATTAATCGGAAGAGGAACAAATTAATGTGAATGTTTGCAGGAACAACATTAATCGGAAGAGGAACAACATTAATCGGAAGAGGAACAACATTAATCGGAAGAGGAACAACATTAATCGGTTTGAGATTATCATTTTTGTGAATGTTTGCAGGCGTCATTTATTGATAATTATTCGTTTATTATAGTCATGAAAAAGTTATGAGAGTTTTCTTGTTTTCATTTGATGTTTCTGTCATTACTGCATTTGATGTTTTGTCATTATTAAATTTGATATTAAAGTGTTTTCGTATAAACATTGTATGTATTGAAAGCGTAAACATTGTGTGTATTTGGGCCAGCATCATATAATGATTATTTTACGTAACACATTTCGTACAATACTCATTGCCTAATAGAAAAACATCTTATGTTCCATAGATTACAGGCCGAAACATCCAACGTATTTCGTTAAATATTACAGGCCGCAAACATCCAATGTATTTCGTTAAATATTACAGGTCGCAAACATCCAATGTATTTCGTCTGATAACCTATTTGTGCAATTTGACTTAAATACCCTTTTCGTTTAATATTAGTAAAAACATATTAATTATTAAATGTTGCGATTTGATTGGCTGGAAGACGGTTCTGTGGTTCTGTCGCTAAAAATGGTTCTGCGCTGAATCGCACCCTATATATATATATATATATATATATATATATATATATATATATATATATATATATATATATATATATATATATATATATTTTAACGGCCAGTAAATTAGTGATTCGAGTCTAGACAGTAACATTCACAAGGGGCAGTATGTTTTCTCTTGAACCTTCCATCTATGGGGAATAAACTACACGTCCACGACGGGACTTGAACCATGACCTTGGCCATGAACAACACCGTATCTTTTTAACCAATATTACTAGACTAGAAGCTTTGGGTATCTAATTTTATATAGTATTTGCAAGAGTCTTGAAAATTATCTCTTGTAATTGGTTGTGTCAATATAATGAAATGAGATATGCAGCTCGCTAGATTCTACACGTACTTATATATGAAAGCGTTATATGTATCAGTATCAGGTCATTAACAATTACTTTAAATACATTTATAGTTAATTAATATTAGTCATTTTTGTATTGATCTACAACTTTATTAATTTTGTTTTTTAGAAAAACTACAAATTTACAACTGTCGTATATCTGACACCTGACAGTATTTTATTTTTGAAATCGACAACATATTCCTTAAAATAAATATGAACTCATAAATTATCTAAGTGTTACACAAACCCACAGCATTTCAGTTCAATATAGAAGATCCCATTACACGTGTCTATACACACAACTATATATACACACACAAATGTAGACGGAGAACCCACATATCGAGTTAACACTTAACACGATGACCACTTCTTTTGACTCACGAACGACAACTTTACTTCTTATATTTTACATTCAAATCTTGACGGTTGTATACTCCGCCGGAGCCACAAACATGTACAATGAATTCGACATAACATGGGGTGGTGGCCGTGGTAAGATCATCGGCGCCGGCGACATTCTTACTCTGTCTCTGGATAGAATCTCTGGCTCCGGGTTTCAGTCAAAGAAGGAATACCACTTTGGCAGAATCGACATGCAAATGAAACTAGTACCCGGAAACTCCGCCGGAACTGTCACCGCTTACTATGTACGTTCAACTTTGATCTTTCATATATCTTAATTTCATGTTTAAAATAGTTATGTTTGATACCGGGAAATGAGTATGGTTTGTTTGATTTTTAAGTGTAGAGATCATGTATGTATTGCTTTCTATTAAATTTTAAACTTTATCTTCCTACTAATTTAATTTATTTAATTACTCCCTAATAAAATTAGGAAAAGGAACAAATGAATTTCATAATTTACAACACAATATGTCTTTACAACATTACGCTTTATGCATAAAATGCTATATACTGTTTCTTTTTCTTCCCACAAAAAATTCTCATTATTTCTATAATAAAAGTTTTTATGAAATTATTAGTCGTAAAGTCATTGGTAATAATCTGATTAAAATACAAAATTAGATTTGAGAGAGAGTATTTTGGGAAACAGTTAGTGATGTGATCCATTTTAATAATATTATTTTATTAAATGGACATCTTAAATTTGAGAAATGAGTTTTTCCTGTAGGATTTATATTTATAAAGAAATGATAATTTTTTAGGGAGTGTATACAATTGAGTTATTAGTGTAAGGAATAAGCTCATGACCGGTCATAAATTCAACACCTGTTGTGAATAAATAAACAAAATTGAGTTAAAATCTTTTTTGAGTTATTAATTTGTTGCAGTGCTGGTTTATAATTGTAATATTCTTCATTGGTTGTTGTTAATGCAAAAAAAAAAATGCAGTTGTCATCGGTAGGACCAAACCAAGATGAAATAGATTTTGAATTCTTGGGCAATTCGAGTGGAGAGCCTTACACACTTCACACAAACGTCTACACCCAAGGTAAAGGAGAACGAGAACAACAATTTCGAATGTGGTTTGACCCGACTACCCACTTCCACACTTATTCAATCATGTGGACCCCTCAAGCCATCGTGTAAGTTCATTCACACTTTTCATGTATATTATATAATACATTTTTGTGTTACGAAAAGGTAATACTCTAATGCAACACCTTTTCTGTGACATATTTACTCAAACTTTTTTCATTAGGTAGGCACTAGCATATTATTGGGACTTTTTCTTTATACTTTTAGTGACATTTGTGTTTACTTTTGGTGGCGATAAAAATTTCCTTGTAGTACTACCACATATACTCAATTTGTTTTTGTATGTGTTAGTTTTCTTGTGGATGAAACACCCGTAAGAGAATTCAAGAATCTGGAGGTAATTGGCGTTCCATTTCCGAAACGCCAACCAATGAGGCTATATTCGAGTTTGTGGAATGCCGACCAGTGGGCAACTAGAGTCGGTTTAGTGAAGACGGATTGGACCCAAGCCCCTTTCATTGCTTCATATCGCAACTTTAATGTTAGATCTGGTGTTTTGTCGCATTTGGATTCAAGCCGTGATCAGAAACTAAAATGGGTTCGGAAGAACCATATGATCTACAACTATTGCACGGATGCTAAGCGGTTCCCACATGGGTTTCCACCTGAATGTGCAAATCAGTTGTCCGGCTAGTGTACTCGCTTTCTTCATATCTTACATGAATATATATTATATGGTGTGTAAAATTTGCAAATAATAGTGTAATTATATGATTTTACCAATAAGGTAGCTTTCCCTTAAAGCAAATAAGTCTCTATACTTCGGGGCAAAAATATGAATGTGTACTAATAAGGGATTGTTTCAAACAATAGTACGGAATCCATATGTTTTTACATGTTACAAGCTATAGTGAGCAGTAAAAAGAACTAATAAGGGATTGTTTCAAACAATCGTACGTAATCCATATGTTTTTACATTTTACAAACTTTTATGAGCAGTAAAAAGAACTTGTAAATCAATCGCTTTTATGTAACGGACCTAGATAACGGGAGTTAGAAATGCAACTAAACAGTTGATCTCCATTACTTAATTATTTTCATTGCATTAAGTCAGTCCTTTGTCACACTCTAGTTTTTTCGCGTTTCCTTTAGGGAGAATAATATGACTTATGAGTGTAGCAAATTAATTTCTACACTTTTAAGTGTACAATAGTCTAGATTTGTAGAGGCTTCTAAGGGCGACATTTTTTTCTTTCAATAATTTTTATATTTATTCGTGCTTATAATTGTACTAGTTTTAAAATGGAGGAAGTATGTACATTGCGGTATTTGAAGTGATTTATATTGTAAGACCTTTTTCAATCGTCATTTGTTCGCTAACTCGTCAGTAGCGCAAAATCACATTCTTCTTGTTGTGTTTATGTGAGAGAAAGAATATCATCCTCCCTCAAGTTGAAGTGTGGTAGAAACACAAAGTTTGGTCCAAAGATTGAAAAACCTAGCCGAAGTGAGACCTTTAGTGAAGACATCAGTAGGCTTCAATAAAGTTGGAACATATCGAATAGCCAACATTTTAGTCAGCACCATGTCTCGAATAAAATGTAAATAAATCTCTATATGTTTAGTTCTTTGATGAAACACAGGATTTTGCAGCTAGATAAGTAGCACCAAGATTATCACACCATAAGGTAGGAGAATCAACATAATATGTAACTCCTTAAGAAGAGATTGTAACCAACAAATTTCAGCAGCAGTTTGAGCAAGTGCACGATATTCTGCTTCTGTACTAGATCGTGCAACAGTTTGTTGCTTTCGTGAACTCCAACTAATGAGATTACACCCAAGATAAATAGCATATCCAGTAGTAGAGCGAAAATCATCAGGGCAGCCAGCCCAGTTCGCATCAGAATATGCATGTAAAGCACAATACATAGACTTTTTTATAACAAGCCCATAATTAAGAGTTCCATGTAAGAACCTTAAAATTCTCTTAACTGCAATCCAGTGCCTATCTGTAGGAAAATGCATAAATTGAGAGACTTTACTAACAACAAAAGCAATCTTTGGGCGTGTCAACACCAGATATTGTAAAGAACCAACAACACTTCTATACTCAGCAGGGTCAGATAATGGAACACCAGAATTACGAGACAATTGTTTTCCAGGAGAAACAGGTGTAGATAAAGATTTTCAATCTTTCAACCCTGTCCGTTCTAAGAGCTCCAAAATGTATCTTTCTTGACTTAGATGCAAACAGTCATTAGTAAACGTAGCCTGAAGCCCCAAAAAAATAATTGAGTTGACCCATGTCTTTAAAAGCAAAACGAGCATTCAATTGACTGATAAGATTTGGAAACAAACTCTTGAGAACTTCCAGTAATTATAATGTCATCAACATAAACTAAGACATAGCAGATTATGGAAGAATTCTGAATCACAAACAAGGAAGTATCTGAAGTACATCTTGTAAAACCAAAACTTAAAAAAGCACTGGAAAGTTTAACAAACCAAGCTCGAGGAGCCTGCTTAAGGCCATATAAGGCTTTCCGAAGAAGTCAAACATGATTTGGATGAAGTACATCTTCATAACCTGGAGGTTGAGACTTATAAACAGTCTCTGATAAATCACCATGCAAAAATGCATTATTCACATCAACTTGCCGAATCACCCATCCTTTCGAATATGCAAGAGACAAAACTGTTCGAATTATTGTAGGTTTAACTACAGGACTGAACGTATCAGTGTAGTCAATTCCCTCAGTTTGAGAGTACCCTTTGGCAACTAATCTTGCCTTGTAGCGAGCAACAAAACCATCAGAGTTACATTTAATTCGATATACCCACTTGCAAGCAACAATATTTGAACTAGGGGGAGGAGAACAAGCTCCCAAGTTTTATTAGAATATAAGGCAAAGAGTTTAGTTTTCATGGCATCACACCACTCTTTCCATTTTTTAGCTTGTTTATAAGTTGTTGGTTCTTTATCTGGAGGAGCAACAGAGGAAGTAGTGTAAACTTCGTGATCTGGAAAATGTTTAGGTTGTCTTGTATTATCACATGACCTAGTAACCATAGGATGACTACGGACTGGTAAAGCAACTGGTGCAGTGGGTGGCACAGGTCAGGTGCAGTGGGTGGCACAGGTGCAGTGACAGTAGAAACTGATGGAGATGTATTATCACTAGTAAACAAAAAAGAAGTAGGAATAGACACTCTAGAATTAATAGGGTTTGACTGTGACAAAGATGTAGGTGAAAAAGTACTTTCATGAAATATCACATGCCTACATATGTGGACTTTAGATGTGATAGGGTCAAAGCAAAGATACCCTTTGTAATTAGGTGCATAGCCTAAAAATAGATAGGGCATAGATTTTGGTGATAGTTTATCTGTCCTTACATGCCCAAGAAATGGATAACATAAGCACCCAAAAGTTCAAAGAACTGTGTAGTCAGGAGACTTATGAAAAAGCAGCTGAAAAGGAGATTTATGATTTAAAACAGCTGAAGGAAGCCTGTTAATTAAATAAGCAGCTGTTGAAAAAGCATCAGACCAAAATTATTTTGACAATTTAGCTTGATGTAAAAGTGTTAGTGCAACTTCAGATAAATGACGATTTTTCCTTTCTGCAACCCCATTCTGTTGGGGTGTATATGGGCATGAAATACGATATGAAATACCATGATCTGCCATGAATTTAGCCATAGGGCCTTTGGTAAATTCAGGAGCTCCATCACACTGAAACACCTTAATTTTGCAAGAAAGTAAATATTCAACTTGAAGTTTAAATTGACAAAAAACTTCAAAGGCATGTGATCTATTTGTAAGTGGATATAGCAAAAAAAACCTGCTATAGTCATCTATAAAAGTGATAAAATATCGAGAACCAGTACGAGAAGTAAGAGGAGGAGGCCCCCATATGTCACAATAAATAACATGCAATGGAACAGTAGAATGGACAACAACTGAATCAAATGATTTTCTAGTTATTTTCGACACATTTCAAGAATTACAAGGTTCAACAGAAGAATTTTGAGTTACAAAAGAAAGAGTACGAAGTACATATGAACCAGGATGCCCAAGATGGGTATGCCACAACTGATACATTGAAGGATCAACAGTAGTTGCTGAGAGACCATAGACATTGAACTTGTTGAGAGGAATATGATGTAGTAGTCTGCCAACAAAACTCTGTATAAAGAATCCAAACGATGAGAAAGCGACTATACAAGGATTGTCAATAACAAGTTGAGTAAGAGACAAAAGACTCTTTTTAAGTTGTGGTACTAAGAGGACATTTTTGAGATATAAAGTACAGTTAGGAAGTTTAAGAGTAAATTGACCAATATGAATAATGGGGAGAGCCATACCATTACCAATAATAACCTTTTTATTACCAGTATAAGGTTGAGCATTCTCAACAAGATTTGGATCAAAAGTCATATTGGAGGTACCACCTAAATATGGTAACCAATACTCAATAGTCACACACACATCAGAAAGATTGTTAGCAACAAATGCATGTTCAGGATCCCAATACTTGTGATTACCTGGATTACCATTAGGTTGCATAACCGAAGCCCAATTAGCAAAATGCATAGGTCCAATACCATTATCAATGCTATTGTCTTGAGAATTATTAGTCCACTGAGATGAACAAGAAAAAGGATTTGAATCAGTGGATCCATAAGACATATTAGGTGTAAAAGAAGTGTTGTTATCTGGACGCCACATATGATTATCAGTAGGAGTAGTCTGCCAGGCAGCATATCCATAATTTCCAGAATTTCCATAGCCTCCAGAGTAAGAATTAGCATTATATCTTCCTCCATTACCACGATTATTACTGCCTCTGAAAGACCTACCTCTGTTACCATAGAATATTTCGATGGGTCTAGAGTTACTGGCAATAACTATAAGATCCTCGATAAAATTCTTAAGCCACATGGCTTCTTTTCCAGCATGATTTGCCGCAACGTACTCAGCCTCTGTAGTCGAATCTGCTATCGTATCTTGTTTCTGACTCTTCCAAGATATAGCTCCTCCGTTTAGTGTGAACACAAATCCCGATTGAGATTTGTAATCGTCTCTGTCTGTTTGAAAGCTTGCATCAGTGTAACCAGTTACACGCAATTCTTCCAACGAACCTCCAAAGACCAAGAACATTTCTTTCGTCCTTCTCAAATATTTGAGGATGTTCTTGACAGCCCCCAATGGGGTTCACCAGGATTCTTTTGATATCTGCTCGTAAGACTTATCGAGTAAGCAATATCAGGCCTAGTATATAACATGGCATACATGATTGATCCAATCGCCGAAGCATATGGTACCAAACTCATCCTAGCTTGTTCTTTGCTAGATGTAGGACTCTGAGCTTTGCTCAGTGTAATGCCATGTGTCTAAGTCCATACTGAATCTCTTCAGTACTTTGTCTAAGTCCAATAAGCCGCCTAGATCTATCCCTATAGATCTTTATACCTAGTATAAATGCGGCTTCTCCCAAGTCTTTCATCTGGAAACATTTACCTAACCAGGATTTTACTCCTTGTAATGCTGGTATATCGTTTCATATGAGCAGTATGTCATCGACACACAAGACTAGGAAGATTACTATGCTCCCACTGAATTTTGTGTAGACACACGCTCGAACTCACTCTTGACAAAACCAAATTCTTTGATTCTTTTGTCAAAGTGTAAGTTCCAACTTCTAGATGCTTGCTTCAATCCATAAATGGATTTTAGCAATTTGCATACTTTATCAGGATTCTTTGGGTCAGTAAAACCATCCGGTTGTATCATGAATACGTCCTCATTCAACTCCCTGTTAAGGAAGGCGATTTTAACATCCCTTTGCCATATCTCATAGTCGTAATATGCTTATATGGCCATAAGAATTCTAATAGACTTAAGCATCGCGACTGGCGAGTAGGTTTAAGAGTAATCCACATCATGTGTTTGCGTGAAACCCATCGCGACAAGTCGTGCTTTGTAAGTATGCACTTTCCCATCCCTGTCAGTTTTCTTCTTGAAAACCCAATTGCCTCCAACAGCTCGTGACTATGGTGGCAAGTCTGATAACACCCAGACTTGGTTGTCATACATGGATTGCATAGCCTCAAGCCATCTTTCAGACTCTATGCCGTCAGCAGCTTCGTTGTAGGTTAATGGTTCTAGTAGACTTCCATAATTTTCATCGATCATGAATCCAAGATACCTATCTGGTTCTTGGAGTGGTCTACTGGACCTACGCGGATTGCGTGTTTCTTCTTCCTCAACTGGTGGGTCTTGTTCGGAATCAACAATTCTCTGTTGAACCACTGGTTCGACTGAAGTCGTAGGTGGATCTTCATTCTCTTAAATTTCTTGAAGCTCTATTTATTTTCTTGGAGTTTCAGTTCCTAGAAACTTCTCCTCCAAGAAGACACCTTTCCGAGCAACAAAAACTTTGTTGTCTTCTTGATGATAGAAATAGTATCCTAACGTTTCCCTTGGATATTCAACGAAGATACACTTATCCGACTTGGGGTTATGTTTGTCTGTGAAGTTACGTATAACGTACGCTTCACAACCCCAAATCTTGAGAAAAGACAGTTTTGGCTTTTTACCTGTCCAATGCTCGAACGGAGTCTTTTATACCGACTTGGTCGGAACCCTATTTAGTATGAATGCTGCAGTCTCGAGTGAATGTCCCCAAAATGATAGTGGTAGTGGGGCGCGACACATCATTGAACGTACCATGTCTAACAAGGTGTGATTCCTCCTTTCTGATACACCATTCATCTGAGGTGTATACGGAGGTGTGAGTTGTGAAACAATCCCACATTCCTTCAAATGATCGTCGAATTCTTGGCTCAAATATTCGCCTCCTCGGTCAGACCGAAGTGACTTTATTTTCTTGCCTAGTTGGTTCTCTACTTCCCTCTGATATTCTTTGAACTTGTCAAAACTCTCAGACTTTAGTCTCATAAGAAAGACATAACCAAACCTACTGAAGTCGTCAGTAAAGGTAATGAAGTAGCGGTATCCATCTCTGACTTCTTGAGTAAAGGGTCCACACATATCTGTGTGTACAATTCCTAACAACTCGCCTGCCCTTTCATTGTAGTGGTTGAAAGGTGTTGGAAAACCTTGTAGGATTCACATGGCGGAACTTGAATCCCACATTACTGGATCTCTACTAGTTAATGAGATCACGAGAAGAATAAGATGAAGAACATTACCTTTAGATTGCTAAAGAATGATCCACCTCTACTGCACCACCTGGACACGCTGCAAGACCGCGTTGTACCAACAAAGTATCACACAAGAACTTGTGTTTGTGTGTGTGTTCGGTCGAACACCAAAACCGAAAACCCTATAGGCGTTGGTTTCGGTCGACGGAAAAGGAGAGGGAGAGGGAGAGAGTGTATAGGGTTTTATAAGCAAGTGAATCAACCTTTAAGCCTTAACCTTAAGTCCTTATTTATAAGGACTTAAGTTACAGTTAAGTCCTTGGAGTTTAATTATGATTAATCTCATAATTAAACTTCCTATTAAAACTTTAATCCCTTGGACTTTTACTAGTTAATTAATAAACAATTAATTAACTGTCAATTAATAAACAATTAATTAACTGTCTGTTAAATATTTAACTTAATATTTAACCTTCCTCATAATAATTAACTTATTATTATTTGTTCTCTTCTTTATAGTTAACTTAACTAGTTAATTACTCCACACAACTTACTTTATTCGGTTGTCCATTATTGGGTGTGTAGTGGTATGACCCTTTAGTGCCTTATAACATTGGACACGGTGACACGTGTACTTATCTGTGCATATAAATCCTTCAGACTCCCACTTGTGCAAGTTAAGTATCACTTACTGATCATCGTTGGCCTAAAGCGGTCCCTAGCCAGACATTTAGGATAACCACGTTATAAGAACTCTTACATCTAGAGATAATATTCATAAAATGAATAACACTAACCGATTTTCCATTCGCATCATGACATTTCTTAATTTGAGTAATAGACATGGAGCATGGATCTTGTTCTATATACTCGAATTTTCTCGACACTGATTTCGACTTTCTGCAGTAACGGATTACCGAATGATCTCCGAGCGCGTCCACGCATTTCAGTAGTCTTAATCGTCGAGCGGCCATGAAATATCTCTTCTAGTTAAGAAGGTGCAAATCCCATCTTGACTGTCTTGCATTTTCGAACATGACTTTCGCTGTCTTAGTTATGTTCCTTATGATCACACCTTTACGATGTGACGTTAGATAAGCGCTAAAGATCAGAAGTTGTCGAGTCTCAAACCAAACATCTCAGGTCAAAGGACATCTACTCGAAATTACTTATGTTTGGGCTCCATGAAGTAATCTCGATCTTTTGGTCACGTCTAATGTTTAGTAAACTCTGTAAACATCTATGAATATTTGTTTTAACAAAACTTGTTTCTCTATTCAATGACTATGAAATAGATAAATATTCATAATGATATTAACTCTTGAATCTAGCTCCCATTAAATTCAAGCAACCACAGACATTTTAGATACTCAGAACTATGCGTATCAAGGATAGGTTTAAAACATGTTAAGAATAGATAATGTGAAAATATTACGTAAAACTTTATATTTCAATCCCACGAAATGTTGTTACATAACGTATCGATTTCAAATATATCTATGGATCATAATAAAAATTACTAGCTACCAATATATAGGTACTGCATGCCTATAGCGTGCGCATGTTTTTCATGTTTTGGTCCAGCTAGTGGTTTTGTCAACGGGTCAGCAACGTTGTCATCCGTTGGTATTTTCTTAATTATAATATCACTCTCTCTAACATACTCACGTATGAGGTGGTATTTTCTGCGTACATGCCTGGTCTTGTGATGCTCTCTTGGCTCAACAGCTTGCGCTATTGCTCCACTGTTATCAAAGAATACTTCGATGAGTCTAGAGATACTGGCAATAACTCTAAGATCCTCGATAAAATTCTTAAGCCACATGGCTTCTTTTTCAGCATCATTTGCGGCAATGTACTCAGCCTCTGTAGTCGAATCTGCTATCGTATCTTGTTTCTGACTTTTCCAAGATATAGCTCCTCCATTTAGTGTGAATACAAATCCCGATTGCGATTTGTAATCATCTCTGTCGGTTTGGAAGATTGCATCTTTGTAACCAGTTACACGGAATTCTTCCAATGAACCTCCAAAGACCAAGAACATTTCTTCCGTCCTTCTCAAATACTTGAGAATGTTCTTGACAGCCACCCAGTGGGGCTCACCAGGATTCATTTGATATCTGCTTGTAAGACTTATGGAGTAAGCAATATCGGGCCTAATACATAACATGGCATACATGATTGATCCAATTGCCAGAGCATATGGTACCAAACTCATCCTAGCTTGTTCTTTTCTTGATGTAGGACTCTGAGCTTTGCTCAGTGTAATGCCATGTGTCATTGGAATGAGACCTCTCTTGGAATCACTCATACTGAATCTCTTCAGTACTTTGTCAATGTATGTACTTTGACCCAGTATAAACGCGGCTTCTCCCAAGTCCTTCATCTCGAACCATTTACCTAACCAGGATTTTACTCCTTGTAATGCTGGTATATCGTTTCCTATGAGCAGTATGTCGTCGACATACAAGACTAGGAAGATTACTATGCTCCCACTGAATTTTGTGTAGACACACGCCTCGAACTCACTCTTGACAAAACCAAATTCTTTGATTCTTTTGTCAAAGTGTAAGTTCCAACTTCTAGATGCTTGCTTCAATCCATAAATGGATTTTAGCAATTTGCATAATTTATCAGGATTCTTTGGGTCAGTAAAAACCATCCGGTTGTATCATGAATACGTCCTCATTCAACTCCTCGTTAAGGAAGACAATTTTAACATCCATTTGCCATATCTCATAGTTGTAATATGCTTATATGGCCATAAGAATTCTAATAGACTTAAGCATCGCGGGCGAGTAGGTTTCAGAGTAATCCACACCATGTGTTTGCGTGAAACCCTTCGCGACAAGTCGTGCTTTGTAAGTATGCACTTTCCCATCCATGTCAATTTTCTTCTTGAAAACCCACTTGCATCCAACAGCTCGTGACTGTGGTGGCCAGTCTAATAACACCCAGACTTGGTTGTCATACATGGATTGCATCTCTGCTTGCATAGCCTCGAGCCATCTTTCAGACTCTATGCCGTCAGCAGCTTCGTTGTAGGTTAATGGTTCTAGTAGACTTCCATCATCTTCATCGATCATGATATCAAGATTCCTATCTGGTTATGGTGTGGTCTACTGGACCTACACGGATTGCGTGATTCTTCTTCCTCAACCGGTGGGTCTGGTTGGGAATCAACAATTCTCTGTTGAACCACTGGTTCGACTGAAGTCGTAGGTGGATCTTCATTCTCTTAAATTTCTTGAAGCTCTATTTCTTTTCTTGGAGTTTCGATTCCTAGAAACTTCTCCTCCAAGAAGACACCTTTCCGAGCAACAATTCTTTGTTGTCTTCTTGATGATAGAAATAGTATCCTAAGGTTTCCCTTGGATATCCAACGAAGATACATTTATCTGACTTGGGATTTAGTTTGTCCGTGAAGTTATGTCTAACGTATGCTTCACAACCCCAAATCTTGAGAAAAAAGACAGTTTTGGCTTTTTGCCCGTTCAATGCTCGAATGGAGTCTTTTCTACCGACTTGGTCGGAACCCTATTCAGTGTGAATGCTGCAGTGTCGAGTGCATGTCCCCAAAATGATAGTGGTAGTGGGGCGCGACACATCATTGAACGTACCATGTCCAACAAGGTGCGATTCCTCATCTCTGATACGCCATTCATCTGAGGTGTATACGGAGGTGTGAGTTGTGAAACAATCCCACATTCCTTCAAATGATCGTCGAACTCTTGGCTCAAATATTCGCCTCCTCGGTCAGACCGAATTGACTTTTTTTTCTTGCCTAGTTGGTTCTCTACTCCCCTCTGATATTCTTTGAACTTGTCAAAGCTCCAGACTTTAGTCTCATAAGAAATACATAACCATACCTACTGAAGTCGTCAGTAAAGGTAATGAAGTAGCTGTATCCTCCTCTGGCTTCTGGAGTAAAGGAATCACACACATCTATGTGTATAATCCCTAACAACTCGCCTGCCCTTTCATTGTAGTGGTTGAAAGGGTCTTTTGTCATCTTTCCAGATAAACAAGCTTCACATATTGCATATGATTCCAAATCAAATGGCTCTAGAATTCCATCATCGTAGAGTTTCTTTATGCGATTCTCGTTTATATGACCAAAACGACAATGCCAAAGGTATGTTTGATTCAAGTTACTCTTGGATCTTTTACTTATATGATAGACATCTCGTTCTATGTTATTTAGATTTAATGTGTATAGACCATTATGAGAACTTGCGTTAAAATATAAAATATTATCTTTTAAACACGAAATTATTTTTCCATAAAACTCATAATAAAAACCACTGTCTATAAGTAAATCAAAAGAAATAACATTTTAATAAGTCTAGGTTCATAATAACAATCCTTAAGTTCCAAAACTTTTCCTGAAGGCAACTTGAGAAGATATGTTCCTACGGCTTCAGCTCCAACCTTGGAACCTTCGCCTACTCGTTTTTCAACATCTCCTCGTCCTAGCCTCATGTTCTTCTTAAATCCCTGTAAATGATTGCAAATGTGATGACCACATCCGGTATCCAATACCCAGGATTCACTAGAAGTAACGAGACAATCAATCATGAAGATACCTGAAACGCTGGCAAAGTCAGCGTCCAACAGTCCCACATTGAACGTGTGCTCGCAAATATCCTTGCTGCCACAAGCTGGGCAACACAAATCAGCAAGGTCTCTCAGCCATACATCGAACTCATCCATTGGAACCTCGGGGAGAGATTCTTCCTCTAGCCTTTGAACATCGCGTATACACAAGAGCTCCTCATGTAAACCCGCGACACTCAGATCAAAATTCCCAACTAAACGTACTACCTTGTCCTAATAGTACTAAGTGAGAGATCCAAACAAGAACAAGACTTGTTCATGCTGGTTTGATGTGCCAGTAACTTGTAACGACCCGAAATTTTGGTAATAAATAAATTCTGTAAAAATATGATAAATAATGATATATCATTTAAAATACGTGGGAATTGGTTGCGTGTCAATCGGAAATCGTTTGCTATGTGAAATCCATGGTTAAAGTCGAAACCGAGTCGAAAAGAGCAACGAAATGTGCAGTCGTAGCTGCTAGGCAAAGTCCGCGGCGCGAACTTGAGTTCGCGTGGAGTTCGCAAAGCGAAGTCGAGCGCGAGAAGCGCGTATAGGGGAAATTCGCGGCGCGAAGTCTTGGATCGTGACGCGAATTATGGCAGATCACCATAAAAACGGGATTTTTGTCATTTCTCTCATTTCCAAACCCTAGAACTTCCTCCCAAGTGTGAGTAGACGATTTTGAGTGTAAGGAGTCCATTGGAACCGATTTTCACACTCAATCTTGAAGATTCTCACTCCATTGTTGAAGTATAAGGTAGATCTCTACTCCTTTTAGTTTTAGATGATATTTTTGGGTGAAAATGGTGATGTATGCAAACCCTAGTTGGAGGGTTTGTAATGGGTGATGAAATTGGGTTTATATAACTTAGATCTACAACATATTGTCATGGAAAATGTGTTCATGACATGGATTTGATGTTGTCTAGCTAGTTATGAGCTTTATTTGGGGGGAAATGGTGGTTTGGGTAACCTACCAAGTTATCTTTGGGGAAGATGACTAAGATGAGTGTAGAACACTCATTGTAAGCTTGTAAACATTGTGTACAAGTTGGATTTGAGACTTGTTGATGGAAATCTTGAACTAGGGTTTGAGATTCCACCAAGTTGGATGAACTTGGTGGTTAAGAAGGTTATTTTGGTTCGATTAGTGACTAGTTATGGATAATAACTAGAGTATGTGGATATGTTGATGATAGGTCAAGAAGACCTAAGGATTGAAGGTGCTCCAATGGTGGGAACAAGGATTCGTGTTGATTTAGATTGGCTAAGGTGAGTACATGAGACTTTTACTGGGTACATAGAAAATGATTTTGAAAACTATGATGTTTTATGAGTCTTTATTAATAAATGTTTTTAATAAAGATATGATTGAAAAGGTAAGAAGATGCAAATAATTGACTACTTAAGTATGTCTAAAATGATTGATGATATCAAAAGAGTTTATGATAAAGAAAATTTACTAATGATTCTTTATTAATAAATTGTATGAATAAGGATAATGATTAAGAAAGTATGATATTTGGTTTATTAATAATATGTATTAGTAAAGCTAATAACAATGATTTTAAGTATCGGGTATTGTTTAGTAAACAATACTAATAAAGGCAATGATTGAATTATTAAGAGGATAAGTATAAAGTGACTAGTATAATATATATACTATAGTCAATGTAGAGATAATATATTTATGATTATGAATAATAAGAAGTGAATCTTATTAGTGAACTAAATGGTAAAGTCTATGACGATAATGATGAGAAAAGGTAAATGAAATATGATTATGTTAAATGAGAATAATATGATAATTAGAATAGATGTATTATAATTTATGTTTGATTTTGAATTGATGGGGCATAGGCCCGTATTTGATGAAATTCAATGTGTGTAACAAAAGTATCCGGATAATGATAACCCATTTACGGGGGAGTGAGATTACTACTTGGGGCGGTACCTCCCTGCGCAAGGGTAGTATATCTATGTGAACGATAACCCGACAATAGGGGGATTATGATAACCCGATAAAAAGGGGGATTACGATAACCCACGAGACGGGGGAGTTGGTGATCTTGGTAAGTTTGGGAGAACCCCAATTACCATGTGATCATGTGATGATAACCCACATCGGGGGAGTTTGCTTCGGAATGATCCGTGGCGTATGTGATAAAAGGAGTAAGCTTATGGATAGCTTACATATATGTGATTATGTGATGGGTAAGCTTACGGTTAGCTTACTAGTAAGTATGAATAAATGATAAGAATATAAGTTGATAATTAATAAGTGAATAAAGGAAAGAAATGAATATTAATGATTTATATTACTTTTGAGAATGGGTCGAAAACTCATGTATCTCACGAGACTATTTTGTCTCACGTACTACTTTGTTTTTAGCTATGTACTCAGGTTCGATATCGATGGATTAGAAGGTCGCGATAGAAGTGGCCTAGTGTTGATTAGTTCGGGAGCTCGTAGGTAGATCACGTTTATCCTATGGTTATGATATTATATTGTAACACCGGTTTAAATACTCTGATAAACTTTTAATGGTTTTTGTTAAACCGTATTTTGGGATATTGGACTTGGTAATATTTTTATTTAAAAATATGTTTTTAAAAGGTGTTTTAGAAATTGAGGTGTTACAACTTGGTATCAGAGCTATAGTTTAAGTGAATTAGGTAGGTTTAACCTCCCTAGTCTTAAGCTATGCTAAGTAGGACCATATGTGTTAAGGCAAAAAGCCTTACGCTTTTGTGAATCTTAGGATAACAAAACAACCTAGACTAGCTTAGATTAAATAGCAGATTAAATTAGCTAAGTTAGGAGTGATACTGAGTTCGGCCAGTATTGGCCACTCAGTATCAGCACTCAGTATTGGAAAACCAATACTGAGTAGAAGGACTGAGTTACAAGTCAGTATTGTAACGGACTAAGATCAAATCCCTTGATCTTAGTCATTTCCTTAGTTTAGTCCTTCGGTTACTCCTTTGCCATCATGTAAGATCTCTATAAACATTATAAATAGAGATCACCTTGCAAAGGAATACTTACCAATTTACTTTACACTTTCATATCCTATTGTAATTGATCAGTGGTATTGTTATTCCGCAGCATACCACACTTAGTGGAATTATACATTGACTAAAATCTTGTTCTAAACATTATTTGTCCTAAGTATTAATAATCCAATCAATTTACTAAGTAATCCAGGGTTGTTGTGACCTAACAACTGGTATCAGAGCTTCCACCATCTCAGTAGCTTGATCATCATTCCCACCATTACCACTGTCATCATCAGTATCATCATTTTCTGATTCAGTATTAGAAATTTGTTCATCATTAATGTGTGCCTGATCTATAGCCCACATGGAGTGACTCAGTACAGGCTCTCCTTCTTTTGGCCTGTAAAAATAAATTTTCTCATGAAGTGGAGGAAGATCCACTCTTGGACTATTGAACTCATCATAGATATGAGCAGGCATCCCATTCTGAAAAATGAGGGAAAGAAATCTGCAGAAAGGAACATTGAGTTCTCTGATGGGAGCCTGAATCAGAGAGGCCAGTTCATTGAAGATCAGTCTAGCATAATCAATATCTCGACCATGATACATGGCATGAACAATCTGCATCCTAAATTCATTTATTTGATCCAAAGCTCCTGTTTTGTGGGTCATACACCGAATAAGTGTAGATATTAACAACCAGTAGTAGTACAAGAACCAACACACATTTCTCCACAAGTACAGGATCCTGATGCTCCTCATATTGAAACAGCTTCTGATACTGAGCCCTCAGAAGATACACTATTGGTCATTCAAAGAAGAAGAAGAAATCTTTCCCCAGTTCTTATGGGAAACTTATCATCCGAAGAGATGCAACCCGGAAATGCTCCTTCCTTAACTGCATCTCTTCAGGCACAAAGCTTAGTTGCAGCCAATGCTAACCTTCCAGGTCCTGAACCAGAACCAACTGCTCAACATATTGAGGAACCCCATGATCCTCTTGATGTCGAACTTCAGTATGAGCAGCATACACTGGAAGGTGCAGCTGTTAGAAGAGAAGAAGCTCATGAAGGTGCTGGTGCCTCAAATCAGCATACAGAAGATCCAGCACCGACCTCACATGATGCAAGAAGAGAATCCGACAAAGTCTCAGGTATGAATTTCTAAAAAGACCTAATCTTTTATATATATATAAACTTTTCCCAAATAGAGACTATGTATTGGCTAGTACCAACTCAATACTGACCACAGTCTCAAACGAACTTTCAAATATATCCACTTATGGCCAACATAGTTAGCCCACTGCTGCTATGCAAAATTCATACACTGAGCACCTCAATGATCATTGTCAGTCTACAGTTGTCTCAACATTTAAAGAGACAATGGTGGTTGATGTCACACTGACACCCACTGGTGCTGCTTGAATTATGTCCAGCTTATTTTTGAGTTGGGTCACATGATTCAAGAAATGATCACAAACCTGTTAAGCCACATTAGCTAAAATTTTCCATGGGTTTAGCCACATTTCTGTTATCACTCTGACACCGAGTGATATACATTGAAAATAATAAGAAGCACATCCCAGGCTTCGATTTCCCAAACCAAAACCTTTTAGTAAAAGTGACATATCCTATACCGAGCTACTTAAAATTTCACACTCACTTTTACTAAAAAAAAAAAAATTCTTACACATGCTATGCACAAGTTCACAATATTTCATCATGAACCAGATGAAATACAGACTTCACAAATCTGTTTATATGATTATAGAGTTAAACAACACCACAATTCTATTTGATAAACCTTTCTTACTAACTAGTTTTCTATTTTTGTTTCTTTAGCACCATCTGTGCAGGGCCAAAGGGCACAAGCCACTCAGTCTCAGGAAGTACATGGGGCTTTACAGACTATTCTGAATCAAATCCTGGCCATGCAGACCACTCAGAATAATATTCTGGCCAGGATAGATGCAATGAGTACTGAGATTGACACCTTAAAGCAATCAGTGGCACTCCTACAGCAACAACAACAGCCTCCACCACTTCCACAAACTCCAACTGGAGGAAATAATGATGAAGAAGGTCCTGCCACTGAGCCTCAAAGATCACCCTCTCCTGCACATTCTGAGGGTGCAAGGGATGCTGCTACTGAACCTATGCTCTCCCCAACTCCTGAAGATCAACAGGGGGACATAAGTGGTGATACTGAACCTATTTCCTACCCATCCAATGATAACAATAAGGGGGAGAAAAGACAAAGAGACCAAGAGGTTGATCAACCTGAGCCATCTGCTCAGGGGGAGAAAAGAAGAAGGTTAAATGAAGATCAATCTCCACAGCAACAACAACAACATCAGCAAACACCTCATACTGAACCACTTAGGTTTAGGTATGAAAGAAGCAGACAAAGAGGAAGGTCAGTCTTGGAACAACTTGAAGATGAACCATCTGAGCCATCTGCTCAGGGGGAGACTGAAACTGACCAACCACAGCAAGTTGTTACTGAGGAAAACAACTTGCAGATTATAGTGTACATGCCTTTTGTTTGGCCTATTGCTGATGATGAAGATGAAGACCATCCAGTGCCTTCTGAAAATTTTCTAAACTTTGCACTGGATGAAGCAAATAAAGAAAGCTCTTCATCATCATTCTCAGATGATGAAGAGCCCCCAAGAAGACAAATCTCTCCTCCAACTGAAGGACCTTCTAGAATTCCTAGAAGACCTGTAACCAGAAGAATGACAAATGTGGTTATGTCCTCAGAATCAAGTGAAGAAGAAGATCCAGCTCCTCTGATCTCAAGACCTAGGAGATCCACTCAGTATACTGAGGAAAAGAGTGATGCTGAGGATGAGATTGAGGCCCAGAAATTCTTCCCTGTTAAGGAAGAAGAACCGGAATCTGAGTCTGAAGATGTTCCAAGAAGATCTCATACTGTAAGAAGAACTAGAGATGAATTGCTTGAACAATATTGGAACATTGTGGCACAAAGAACAAGGTATAGGGAAACAAGGTTGGGTATGCTGAGGAATAAAGCATTTCTGAATGTAAAAGACATATACTGGCTAAATGAGTTTGTCAACAAAATAAAAGTCAAAACTGTTGATAGATCAATTGTTGCAACTTGCACTGGGCCAGTCAGTCCTCCAATGAAGATTTTTCTCCATGACATCCAAAATATGGGATTCCAAGACTGGATAAAAATTGCTAGACTGATAAAGGAGATGCCCTCAAGATCTTCTGAAGCCCAAGTGATAATGGATGAAATTTGGGTTGTATCTGCTATATGCTATGAAAACGGCATTCTTTATGCAGCAGATTACAGGGCACTCAGTGTGATGACTGAAGCTGTCAAGAACAACAAACCTGAGTGCCTTAATAATTTCAGAATATTTCCCAGATATCTTGTTCCTTCTAATCTTACTTTTCAGGATCAAAAGAGTACCATATATCCTACATCTAGATATATGTATACTGATTCAGATGACAGGGAGTGCTTCATTACTGAAGCAGATTTGCCAACAGCTCCTATCAGCCATTTGGTGGGTTTGAAATGGATGATAACCAAGAAAGAAGATGCTTGGTTCAGAAAGAAGATAGTCGCTGTGCTAAACAACAGGCAAGATGAACTAAAGAAAAGAGAAGAGTTCATCCACGTGAAGAAGGAAGTCTTCTATGAGTTTGAATCAATCAACAGAAGATGAAGAAGAAGACTTTGCAGCCTGTAGTTATGTATTTTTGATTTCTCTTTGTAATTGTTTTGTTATCATTAGATAGGGGGAGATTGTTAAGGCAAAAATCCTTACCCTTTTGCGAATCTTAGGATAACAAAACAACCTAGACTAGCTTAGATTAAATAGCAGATTAAATTAGCTAAGTTATGAGTGATACTGAGTTCGGCCAGTATTGGCCACTCAGTATCAGCACTCAGTATTGGAAAACCAATACTGAGTAGAAGGACTGAGTTACAAGTCAGTATTGTAACGGACTAAGATCAAATCCCTTGATCTTAGTCATTTCCTTAGTTTAGTCCTTCGGTTAATCCTTTGCCATCATGTAAGATCTCTATAAACATTATAAATAGAGATCACCTTGCAAAGGAATACTTACCAATTTACTTTACACTTTCATATCCTATTGTAATTGATCAGTGGTATTGCTATTCCGCAGCATACCACACTTAGTGGAATTATACATTGACTAAAATCTTGTTCTAAACATTATTTGTCCTAAGTATTAATAATCCAAACAATTTACTAAGTAATCCAGGGTTGTTGTGACCTAACAATATGTTTCCATAGGATGCCCATGAATAGTCTTTTGAGTCCGTAAAGTATAAAGTATAAAAGGATTGATCCCTAAGGGAAATGTCATAGACTTGTTCATGCTGGTTTGATGTGCCAGTAACTAGGGTGAGACAATCTAGTAACATTCTTATGTTAATAAGATGGTCACTCAATGGTTGATCATCTTTCATCTTTGACGAAATGATTTCTTGCAAAACGAACTGCTTGTTTTCTTCAGTAATATCTTTAAACGTCTCCTCAAGATACTGAACAAACTCATAGCATGGTTTCTGTAACTCCTCAATTTTTAATACAAAACATTTGGCCAAAATAATCATTAAATAAAGAGGAGAACTATCCCAAAATACGGATTTACAAAAACCTTTGGTATGAAAATCAGAGTATAAATTCGGTGTTACAAAATATATCAAAACCAAAGCTAAGTCTAAATCCATTCTAGTGTTCTTCTACTCTAGGCCCCGCATCTCTATCCATGCGTACCTAAACCTTCGATCCCCAACCCGAGTACATAGAAAAACAAACAAGGAGTACGTGAGACAAAAACGTCTCGGGAGCTACATGGGTTTAGACCTGTCAATAATAATAATCATAAGACATATAAATACATATACAAGTAGTTCATCCATCTATCTAGTCACCCTATTGTGACTCTATGATCCTTGCTTTCCTAGCAATCATATCTAGTTATCGGGACATCCCCAACTAACTAGAACCACATTAACTCATTAACCGGGGATCCCCCGCATTAACAAGCTTCAAGGTAAAGGCAAGAGGGAATCGCCCAATCTACCTATACCTGCCTTACTCGCCGGACTACTTCCAGTTAGCAAGACTACTATCATGGAATGGGCCGATGGGGATCCGCCCAAATGCTCCCCATTCCGTACCTCATGACCGGGGATCCCCCGCGTCATCACATCGTCTCAACCTTACTATAACTCGACGGTTATATCAGTCAAATCCTTTGGCTATCACATCAATCATCAACAAGTTAGTTAACTATATTCCACAATATACAACTAACTCTATTTACTAAATTCTACACAATTATCAAATAGACTCGACATATATAGTAACAAGTATTTTCATGGCTATGTACTCAATAAAGTCCACACGTACTCACCTTAGCAATATAATGCTCCAGCCGTGTTCTTTCCGCCGGTTTCCTTGTTCCAACAATTCGGTCAAACTCCAAGACTTCACCGGAAGCCTAATTCAACAATTATACAATGTTCAACATCACATACTACTAATAATGTATCCATTAATCACTAGATACCATCAACTAACACTTTCCTCCAATTATGGTGATTTACCAAACCCTAGGTTTAGCCAACCCTTATGATTCTTACAAATCATAATCATACAATTGTTTCCTTTGTTAATATACCATCTATTAAGTGTATACATCATTTATTTACCATAAACCATAACCCCCAATAACTAGGGTTTCAAACCCAACCATCAAAATACATGGATCTAAAGCTACAAAGATCAAGGAGTGAAGATATACCTTTAATCTTCACTTAGGAGTGAAATCTACCAAGATTTGATGAACAAATCGACCCAAATCAGCTCTTGCACTCAAAAATCGCCAAGGAGAAAACTAGGGTTTTGGAAATGCATTAAATGAGCCAAAACCCGACTTTAATGCTGTCGACCAGAGTTCACGGTGCAAACATAGTTCGCGTCGCTAACTATGCGAATCGTGAACTTCTTCCCGATCGTTATCTGAACGTGAACTTCGATAGCCAGATACCACAATCCCTGTAGGGAGTTCACGATCGTGAACTAAAGTTCACGCCGTGAACTTCCCTTGTACAGCAGGGCTGCACTTTTCGGTCTAGGTCTCGACCCGGTTTCGTCCATAACTTCCTCATACGGTCTCCAAACGACACGAAACCAATTCCTACGCTCTTTAAACGATTTATCCTTATTTATCATATTTTTTATAAATTTATTTATTCACAAATTTCGGGTCGTTCCAGTTTCTTACGTAGATTATCAGTAAGCTCTGATAATGAAGTAAGAATAAGAATCGACATAACTTGTGATTCATCAGCCAGATACTGA
Source organism: Calendula officinalis (assembly GCA_963853835.1). Taxonomy (NCBI): domain Eukaryota; kingdom Viridiplantae; phylum Streptophyta; class Magnoliopsida; order Asterales; family Asteraceae; genus Calendula; species Calendula officinalis. Next base: position 15,980,534 of record OY970821.1, on the reverse strand, counting down.
TAATAAGCGTCAAGCTCATCATCCTGGGCATCTTGACCCCATTGTCCCTTGGGCACCTCGTCTATCATGTACAGTAGATTCTGTGCTTTTATGTAGCTCCTAAAATGCACCTTCCAAACTTTGTAGTTCGGACCAGTAAGCTTCCATTTTCCAGTGATGAACCTTCGCGATTCGTTTGGTGAGTAAAACGGAATTTCTGACGGTACAGACATCTATAAGAAAAACAACAAACGGTTAGTATGATTAGATAAATAAATAACTTCTTACATTATTACCTGTTAAGAATAATAGTTAGACTAGGATCCATATTTCACGCCCTCTAATGCAAGGTTTGGGCACTTCCCATTAGAGTCACGCTATTTCTGGTAGGTATAGCCATACCGATCTCCTATAGACTTGAAACGATTCCTAGATGTTCGGGATATCAAGTTGAACAACAAACTTGTACATGTTTTAATCCCTCTAGTGCATTTTGGGTCGGGACTCCCGATAATCACCAAAATAGATCGTACCACCTAAGAGAGTGTGATGCCTTGCACCGGGAGCATGATTATCACAAGACCCTACGCACCCTAATACTCGCAATGATTTGAATCCACATCTAAGGCTCTTTCTCCTTACAATGTGAATATCGTTCAACAAGTGAGGTGTTCCGTTAGGTGGGTTGCACTTTGATCTAAGAGTTTCTAAAAAGGATTTTCCTTTGTTCGAAAAACGTTAGCCAGTTTTTAATCTTTAAAAATTACTTGTATAAACTAACTGTTTATAAATTCCACTTTTAATTTTGTCTTTTAAAACTTGGTTTATAAATAAACTGTTTATTTGCCATTATTAATTTAAAACTTGGTTTTCTAAACTAACAGTTTATAATCATCATTATTAATTTATTAAAACGTGGTTTTCTAAACAAATTGTTTATAATCACCATCTTCTTATTAAATAAATTAAAGAAATAAAAAAATCATGCAATTTCGAGAATTGCTATGTCATAACCCCAAAGACTTGGTTTTGTGTTTTGTTTATTTAAAAAAATAAAAATTTACTAATTTCCGAAAATTATTTAAAATTTTCTGAACTTTTAAAAACAAACACAATGTCACGACTTTTGGGTTATGTCATTTTAAATAAATAATCTGATAATTATTAAATTACCAAACTGATAATTATTAAATTACCCATAAAACTGATTTCTAATTTCCCCCTTAATTTTATGATTATCTTGATTTTAGTAACTATTAAAATCATTAGGTTTAATTTAAATGTTTGTTAAACTTTATTGTTATTATTTGACAAAAATAATAAACTAGTAAAAAATATTGAAAAGATTTGACTTTTAATGATAAAATCTTACATTAGAAACTTGTAGATTTTATCCCTTATTTAGGATCACATACTTCCCAAAAACGTTGGGAAATCTTGGATCAAAAATAAAAGTTTCTTGACCACGAAGTTACCCCAAACGAAACTCGGTGGGATGGTGTTCGTCGATCACCTCGATAGCTGAGCCGATCCGACCGAGACTCGGTTGGTTCGGTTCGGTTTTTCGATTTTTTTTTATTAATTTCGGTTATAATAACAATAAGAAACATATAAATTGTTAAATTTCGTAAACGTAAAATCTAACATAACCTTTTCTCAATTCTGTCTTAAAACCTATTTATTCCAATTACTCAAGAAATTTGAATAACATACTTGGATAAAAAATACTAGGTTTTATTTTACTAAACAAAAGAAAGAAACCTAGTTCTTTTTATCTTGAAACCTATTCAACCCAATTGTTCATAAACTTGACAATTTTCTTGGATCAAACTTACTAGGTTTCTTTCTAAGATAAAAAAAAAACTTAATAATATATGTATATATGTATACGAAAAACAAAAAGACAAGGAGGAAAAAGAAACATAATTTCTTTTTATCTAGAACCCTATTCAATCCAATGCTCATTCAAAACTTGAAGAACACATGCTTGGATTCGAAATTTCTAGGGTTCTTTCCTAGACGAAAAGAAACTCAACTGAATCTCATTGAGATTAGTAGGGAGCTCTGATACCACTGTTGGAAAACCTTGTAGGATTCACATGGCGGAACTTGAATCCCACATTACTGGATCTCTACTAGTCAATGAGATCACGAGAAGAATAAGATGAAGAACATTACCTTTAGATTACTAAAGAATGATCCACCTCTACTGCACCACCTGGACACGCTGCAAGACCGCGTTGAACCAATAAAGTATCACACAAGAACTTGTGTGTGTGTGTGTGTTCGGTCGAACACCAAACCGAAAACCATATTGGGTTTGGTTTCGGTCGACGGCAAAGGAGAGGGAGATGGAGAGAGTGTTTAGGGTTTTCTAAGCAAGTGAATCAACCCTTAAGCCTTAACTTAAGTCCTTATTTATAAGGACTTAAGTTACAGTTAAGTCCTTGGAGTTTAATTATGATTAATCTCATAATTAAACTTCCTATTAACACTATAATCCCTTGGACCTTTACTAGTTAATTAATAAACAATTAATTAACTGTCCGTTAAATATTTAACTTAATATTTAACCTTCCTCATAATAATTAACTTATTATTATTTGTTCTTTTCTTTTTAAATAACTTAACTAGTTAATTATTCCACATAACTTACTTTATTCGGTTGTCCATTATTGGGTGTGTAGTGGTGTGACCCTTTAGTGCTTTATAACATTGGACACGGTTACACGTGTACTTATCTGTGCATATATATCCTTCAAAAGGGTCTTTTGTCATCTTGCATATTGCATAGATAATCAAGCTTCGCATATTGCATATGATTCCAAATCAAATTGCTCTAGAATTCCATTATCGTGGAGCTTCTCTATGCGAGCCTCATTTTATGACCTAAACGACAATGCCAAAGATAAGTTTGATTCAAGTTACTCTTGGATCTTTTACTTATATGATAAACGTCTCGTTCTATGTTATTTATATTTAACGTATATAGACCATTATGAGAATTTGCTTTAAAATATAAAATATCATCTTTTAAACACGAAATTGTTTTTCCATAAAACTCATAATAAAAACCGCTGTCTATAAGTAAATCAAACGAAATAACATTTTTAATAAGTCTAGGAACATAATAACAATCTTTAAGTTCCAAAACTCTTCCTGAAGGCAACTTGAGAAGATATGTTCCTACGGCTTCGGCTCCAACCTTGGAACCTTCGCCTACTCGTAGTTCAACATCTCCTCGACCCAGCCTCCTGTCCTTCTTAAATCCCTGCAAATGATTGCAAATGTGATGACCACATCCGGTATCCAATACCCAGGATTCACTAGAAGTAATGAGATAATCAATCATGAAGATACCTGAATCGCTGACAAAGTCAGCGTCCAACAGACCCACATCGGACATGTGCTCGCAAATATCCTTGCTGCCACAAGCTAGGCAACATAAATCAGCAAAGTCTCTCAACCATACATCGAACTCATCCATTGGAACCTCGGGGAGAGATTCTTCCTCTAGCCTTTAAACATCGCGTATACACAAGAGCTTCTCGTGTAGACCTGCGACACTCAGATCAAAATTCCCGACTAAACGTACTACCTTGTCCTGATAGTACTGAGTGAGAGATCCAAACAAGAACAAGACTTATTCATGCTGGTTTGATGCGCCAGTAACTAGGGTGAGACAATCTAGTAACCTTCTTATGTTAATAAGATGGTCACTCAATGGTTGATCATCTTTCATCTTTGACGAAAAGATTTCTTGCAAAACGAACTGCTTACTTTCTTCAGTACTATCTTTAAACGTCTCCTCAAGATACTGGACAAACTCACAGCATGGTTTCTTACGTAGATTATCAGTAAGCACTGATAATGAAGTAATAATAAGAATCGACATAACGTGTGATTCATCAGCCGGATACTGATAATAAGCGTCAAGCTCATCATCCTGGGCATCTTGCCCTGGTTGTCCCTTGGGCACCTCGTCTATCACGTACAATAGATTTTGTGCTCTTAGGTAACTCCTAAAATGCACTTTCCAAACTTTGTAGTTCGGGCCAGTAAGCTTCCATTTTCCAGTGATGAACCATAGTTTCTTTTTATCTAGAACCTTATTCAATCCAATGTTCATTCAAAACTTGAAGAACACATACTTGGATTTTGAAAATCTTAGGGTTCTTTTCTAAACAAAAAGAAACTCAACTGAATCCCATTGAGACTAGTAGAAAGCTCTGATACCACTGTAGGAAAACCTTGTAGGATTCACATGGCGGAACTTGAATCCCACATTACTGGATCTCTACTAAACAATGGGATCACAAGAAGAATAAGATGAAGAACATTACCTTTAGATTGCTAAAGAATGATCCACCTCTACTGCACCACCTGGACACGCTGCAAAACCACGTTATACCAACAAAGCAATACACAAACTCGTGTATGTGTGTGTGTTCTTCGTCGACCGAACAAGCAAAAAGCCGAAACCCCTTTGGGGTTATTTCCGATCGGACGAACGAGAGAGAGAGGGAGTGTTAGGTATTAAAATGTTGTAAAGAATAGTCTAGGGGGCAATGTGTAACATTGCATATTTTTTTAGTTAAGCATTAGGATTAGTCTTAATTAATCAGGGAATTAAGGCCATGGTATATAAATCAAAGTGTAAGCCTTAATTCCCTAACTTTTGCAATTAATCATTCACACTTTCCAGCAATTGTTCTCTCTCTCTCTCTAGTTTCTCACTCTAACACCCTAACCATCTTCATCAATTTTCCTTATAAAATCATCATCAACATCAAACAATGGATTGATTCAGTGTTTTAAGCATTTCAATTGGTATCAGAGCATAAACTCTCTATGAGTAGATCCAAATTGGAGCTGATTTGATCAAGAACTGAGAAATTTTGAAGAAAAAGTTCATACGTCTGTGAAATTTAAGTTGCAAGTTTTTGTGTTCGAATTGAAGATTTTTTTGGATGATCATGTTCCTCCATCAATTCTAAGCAAGTTAGAATCAAATTTCAGTTCATTCCATCAAGTATTGCTCTCAATTTGATGATTTTAGTGAAAAACTAGAAAAGTTCAAAAAACCCATCAAAAATCAAAAATCCGATCAAATGTGTTATGTTTTGGGATATAAAATCGGATCAAAAGATTAGAAAAGCAATTTCGAGCATTTAGGGATTGAAATCGTTGAATTTGGTTGAGTAATGAGCAGAATCGGATCAAAAGAGTGAAGAAAATAGCGTACTATTCGTGTTCGTATCGTAAGAACAACTTCGGCTGTTGTATGAGTTCGGCCCAAAGAAGTGCTCGGCCCGAACTTAATCATTTTTCTTCGGCCCGAACTTAATCATCTTCGGCCCATTGAAGTTCGGCCCGAACTTCACAAGTTGTTCAATCCAAATAGTTGTTCGGCCCAAATACTCAATACACTCCTCGGCTTCCAATCTTCATCCATGTTCGGCAGCAATGTTCGGCTAAGCTACAGACTTCGGCTCTCAGCAATTTCGGTTCTTCAACAATTCGATCAACAATTGATTTATCTTGATCAATAAATCAACGAGATCCATAAATTCCTGAATTCAACGTAAAATCAAATCTTCAGATTATTGAAAGTTCGACACTAATCTGGTGTTCAATTCCGACTTAAAGAGTTCGATTCAGAAATTCATCTAGGCTCTTGATTCTATATCCCGACTCAAGATCTGAAATTCAACACAGATTCGACAATTTCATCACAGATTCAAATCAAAAATTCTTTAGTCTGAAATTAAAATCACAGTTTCAACACAGATTCAAATCACAAATTAAAATCGGCAATATCATAAAGATTCCGACTTTAGTCTGAAATTGAAACATCTCGGCAGTCAAGTTCAGAAACGATCGTGTTCAGAATAGAAGATTCCGACTTTAGTCTGATTCCGATCTAGGCAATTCTGAGTTGAAGACGACCGATTACAATTTCAATTGCTTGAAAGACTTCGGCTTCGGCAATTGATTTGAAGGTTCCCAGAAATTGACGAACTTTGCAGTTTCAATTCGATCTGTCCTGAAATCGATTTTGATTCCACAATAATTTCCGACTCAAATTCAATTCAATCTCCTGTTTTTGATCGCATTATTGCTTCGACACAAAGACTTCCGATCAATTGATTACCTCTTACGTCCAGATACAATTCGACCCAACCTTGTTCTCGGCCCATCTTCAAATTTCAGCCCACTAACCAAATCTTTTTTTAAAGCCCAAAAACATTTTAAGCCCAAATTCATTTTTACATTTTATTTTTTTTTTTTAAACTTCTCCGAACACAAAATTCTTTTTTTTTACTCCGAACACAAATTAAAAAATTCATTTTAAAACTCAAAATTTTTTAAGCCAAATTAATATCCAAATCACAAATCTTGACCCAATTAATATCACAACCATTTTCCCGAGTTTGGCCCAAATTAGTTTTGAAAAGAATTATTATTTTTTTTAACCCGAACTCAAGAAGTTTTACATTTTTTTTTTCAAAAACCCGAACTCAAGAACTTTTACATTTTAAATTTTTTTTTAAACCGAACCCGATAAGTTCTCGACTTTTTATTAAGTTTTCAACTTTTTAAATTTTTCACACTTTTAATTTTTACATTTTTTTTCTCTATCTTTTTAAAAGGAAATTTTCACATTTTTAAAACACAAGAACTTTTTCCCAAAATTGCAAAAATATGGATAAAGACCTTGCAGATGCGATAAAAGCTAGCAAATATTATAAACAAATTCAGACTGAAAACGTGTTAGCTAAAGATGAAGAACAAATAGCAAATTTGTGCAGTATGCCAAGAGAAAATACTGAGGGTTCTGATAGATTCAATGAAGAAGACAACAAGGAAATTGAGATAATCAGTACTTTTTCATCAAACTCTGATAATCCCACTGAACTGAGGGATGATCTGGTTGTTCCACAAAATGATGAACATGAGGTACACTCTTCTTTTTTTGACTCTTTCCTATCTCACTCAGACACTGATAAATCAGAGAATTCTTTGTTTAATGAAAAACGTTTTCTGAAAATTGATGAGAAATCACAACTGACAAAACAAATTACTTCTTTAGAATCCGAAAAGGAACAACTTTTAAATGATTTAAGTGATTTAAGTCAATGTTCTCTTCAAATAACTCAAGTAAACAAGGAATTACAAAATCAGTTGTTTACGTCAAAATCTACTTATAAATTTCAAATTTCTGAATTACAAAATAGTCTACAAACACAAGTTAAGACAACCAATGAATCAAATACACAAATCTCAAAATTAAAGGCAGAAAATTTAACCTTTCGTCGTCAACTTGAAACTCTTGTTCCTCAAGTCATGTAACAACCCAAAAATCAGAGGAAATTTAAAAACTTTTAAATAATAAAATAAGACAATTTCCCCAAGTACAAGTAAACAAAACGGCCCCAACTCATGAAATAATATAACCGACTCATGGTCTTTAATGCGGAATATTAAATGTGTTCAAAATTTGTTTGACTCAAAAGTATTTAAAACCAAATCCAAAACATTAAATCAGGATGCCGCCCATCAACCGTTGACCTTCTCTTTGCCCTTACTAGTACCTGCAAAATGGAGGGGGTGTTTGGGGTCAGCCACCGCTGAGTCAATAATCAACACAATAAACATACACATACAGATAATTCACACCACATAAATGATCCCTAGAGACTCTACTCAATTCTCTTTTATTAGGCCTTTTATTAAATCTCAATTGGTTTGCCAATGCCGTGACGAATCCACAACGCGTGCCCCTGCTCTCGCGCTCGTCACTAGCACCCTTCCAACACCCACCAGTGTCCCGCAGTACCACGCTGACAGTCATGAATTGTACTTGGACCGGGAAGAGTTGGGTACCTCATGAATCTCAAATATAGTTAGTTAGTTTTTGTTGGAATATGCTTCACGCGTATAACATATAGTTATATGGCTAGTTGTTTGTGAGCCTAAAGGGTCACACACTTAAACACTTAACACCATAAGATATATAGTGTAATTAGGGTAATTGCATTATATATTAACATAAGCTACTAGCTTATATATTAATTATGTTTAATATTAATTGTTAATATTGAAACTTAATTGTGAGCTAATTAGAAGAACAAAGAAACAAGGGACCTAAGTGTAAATTACAATTAGGAAACAAGGGAGATTTAGGCAAGCTAATTAAAACCCCTAATCCCCTTGATCCCTTATAACGGCCGCACAAAATAAAACAATACGCAAGGGTTGTGGTTTTGTGGGTGAGGTTCGCACAAAAGAAAACAGTAAGAAAAAAGATTCTTTCTTGCTTGGTAATCTGGACGTGCATATAATCTTTGAGTTCTTGTGATTTGCTCAAGGGACTAGCATCCCAATTGGTGTTCTAGCACAAGTGTTGTGTGGATCAACTTTAGAGGTATTCCCATTGAATACTTGGTTTCAATCCATCATCAACTCCATCCGATTTCAACAAGATCAAAGACTTCAAGGGTATGAAATGTTCATCCAATCTCTTTGATTTATTTATTAGTTTAATTGTATAATTAATATCAAGATCCGTTTATGGTGATTTAATCTTTTCCGCTGCGTTTGTTAAATGTTTTAACCGAAAATCACCATTAGTGGTATCAGAGCCAGGTTATTATTCTCTACGCGTGAGACCTAGAGCTATTTTGACATGATTTCACATTGGATGACTTAATCGAGTTAACGGTGAGACCTTGACTCGAGGCGACGATGCGACAAACATGCCACTTGACCCTAGATGCTTGTTCACTAGGTGCCATGAAGTCCCATACCTCTAAGAGTTGCACTTGTAATGCAATTGTTGATCGTCACCTACCTATTGGATCTATCACCTCTAGCAGATCAACTGATGCGGTGAGAGAAGCTCAATGGGATCTTAGCTTTTAATTAAAATTAATTGGGTAGTTAATTGATTAAAAGAAATTATTATTGAAAATACTATTTTTTGAACTTTGGTTGTTATACAGATAACAACAACATCAAAACCTAAGTATCTCCACTCAAAAATCAGTTCTTGAAAACTGAAACTGACTAATATCAACTTTATCTTCTGATATCGAATTCTAAGGATTGTCCTTAGAGATGAGAAAGTTGATACACCTGTAAGAGGCCTTACCTGAGGCACCTCCTGTCAGTGATTCTGCTGCTATTCGTCAAGCCTTTACCGAAACGTTTAACGAACACCAAGAAGTTGCTACTCATATGCTTGTGAGCATGAACCCCGAGATTCAAAAGTACTTCGAGGAACTCACAGCATATGACATGATAAGCGAGTTGAAAATGATATTTCAACAAAAGGCAGAACTTGAACTGTTCAAAAGAGTTAAAGCATTCCATGCTTGCAATCAGGAGGACGGCCAATCAGTTAGCACTTACATCTTGAATATGCAATGCTATCTTGATCCAATGGAACGTCTTGGTTACCCCTTACCACAAGTTCTTGGAATGAGCTTGATTCTTACCTCACTATCCAAGGACTATGACCAGTTTGAAAAGTGTTTTAAAAGTACATAGCATGGGGAAGACAATCGTTGAACATGCTATGGTAAAACTGGTTGAGCAAGGGTTACCCAATACTTTTCTTGCAATCAGGGAAGGTAAACCGCAAGCACAAGGCAAGAGTCTAGGTAAGGGTAAGCTAGTTTACTTTTCCAAACCTACGATTCCCCCACCTGCTAAAAAGGAGCACCCTGCAAAGGATATTTCTTGCCATCATTGCGATGAAACTGGCCATTGAAGGAGGAATTGTCCTGCCTACGTGGCAGAGTTGATGAAGGACAAATGTGTTATAGTTAGCACATTAGGTATCTTCATTATAGAACTCTATACTTTTCGTGATAAATCTTGAGTGTATGACACTAGTTGTGGAACTCACATTTACACAAATGTGCAAGATTGAATGTGAAGTAGAAAGCTAAATGAATGGAAGCTGTGATCTTATCCTTCCTAATGCGTTAATTATTGTTTTGAACAAATGTCAATTATGCATTGTTTAGCTTTATCGTTTGTTGAATAATGGATTATGATATTTTGTTTTATGAAAAATAACATTTTATTTATAACTATTCATTGTAATAGTATGTTTGAAATTAATATGCATGATCCTAATTCAAACGATAGTTCTATATACAAATGTAGCACTCAAGAATCCAAATTGGTTTGGATTCTACTTACCTAGATCATCGTCATCTTTTCCACATAAACAAGAAACGCATTTTGATACTAAAACTCGACGGGCTTCTTTACAAATGATTATGAATCATTTAAAATGCCTCTCTTGTATATTATGGAAAGATAACAAGAAAGCTTTTCTCCCAAGTTGGCGAAAGAGCTACAAATCTACTTGGACTCATACATACTGATGTATGTGGCCCTTTTAGAACTAAGACTAGGGAAGGTGCCACCTACTTTCACTGATGATATCATTCGATGTGGTTATGTTTACTTGATTAAACATCAACATGGAAGCTTTAATGATATCAGTCGCTATGGTTATGTTTACTTGATTAGACATAAACATGAAATCTTTGAAACGTTCAAAGCTTTCTAAAGTAAAAGTAGAAAATCAACTCGACAAGACAACAAAGGCTTTCAGTCCTGATTGAGGATGAAAGTACATGAGTCAAGAGTTTCCGGATCATCCCTCACATCGTGAGATTGTCTCACAATTCACTCTTTCATACACACCACAAGATAATGGTGCGTCTGGAAGGAGATATCGGACCCTGTATGACATGGTGCGGTCTATGATGAGTCCTACTACTCTTACAATATCCTTTTGAGGGGCATGCACTGAAATCTGCTGCTCGAATACTTGATATGGTTCCGACCAAAAGGTTAAAAAGACACCATATGAGATATGGCGTGGGAAAGTCCCTAATTTGTCTTACTTAAGGATCTGGGGTTGTGAGGATCTCGTGGAACGAGACATGCCGAACAAACTTGAGCCCATATCTATCAAGTATATCTTCGATTACTATTTTACTTCCCAACTGAGAACAAATGGTTGTTACTCGGTATGCTGAGTTTCTTGAGAACAGTCTCATTTCACAAAGCAAGTGGGAGCACTATAGACTTTGACAAGATTCAAAGTGAAGATACACAACCTTCTGGTAACACTAGCAAATATCATTCTGAGGCTGGACATATAGATGTTGGACCACAGGATGATGTTGTTCTCATTCATAGATCCGCAAGGACACTTCATGCACCTGAACGATATAGATTTATGTCGATGCTGAGGAGCAAGTTTCGAGGATCATTATGAACCCCCTAACTATCAAGTTGCATTATCGAATTTTGAATTCGAAAAATGACTTGAAGCTATGAATGCGAAAATAAAATCCATGAGAGACAATCAAGTTTTGAACTTAGTTGATCTTTCTCAAAACAGTAAGACTGTTGACATGGATGAAAATATACACACCTATAAATCTCTCATAGTAGCAAAAGGTTACACTCAATCCTACTGGATTGACAATGATGAAACCTTCTCGCCTGTTACTAAAGACATTAGGATTCTTATAGCCAAAGTAGTGTACTATGACTATGAAATTTGGTTGATGATGAAATCAAAACGTTTGTTTCACCTAAAACCCAAACTGAGTATGTGTATATATGAAAGCTAGTGGGAGCGTTGTCGTTTCTCAAGTCATACATGTTGATGACATGTCACTCATGTGAAACAATATACCATGCTACAAGATGAAAATCCTGGCTTGGAAAATGTTTCGACATGATGGATTGTAGGGACACGACATACATACTTGAAGTAAAGATCTATAATGATAGATCAAAGCGGTTAATTGGTTTAAGTCAAAGTGCTTACATTGACAAAATTCTAAATGGTTTAGAGTGGTACTCCCAAACGAGGAAGTCCTCGTATGCCACACAATGTAAACTTGAGTGAGACTCAAGGACCTTCCACACCTGATGTGGTGAAGCGGATGAATGTAATCCCCTATGAATCGACTATTACATTCATCATGTACGCTGTAAGAAATACTAGGCCAAATGTAACGTCCTTAGGGGACCTTACTAGAAAATACCAACAGAATTCATGAGAGAGTCACTGGATTGCTGTTAAGAACACATTGAAGTATTTTAAAGTACTGGATATATGTTTCTTGGTCATGGTGGAGATACTGAACTGAAACTAAGTATACTTGCTATACTTATGTTGGCTTTGAAATAGGGCGTGATGACGCTAGATCCTATTTACGAAGGTTCACTACATTCGAATGATTTATCGAGATATGTGAAATTCGTACACTTAAAGTTCAAACAGATAACTAACTAGCTGACGCTTTATCGAACTCAATGTCTTGTACCAAACATCTTGAATATGAATGGAACATTGGACTTCGACAAGCTAGTAGTTTCATGTAAATCTGTTTTAGTATTTGGATAACGGAACTGTGAGCAGTTTATATTGGAATAAATTGATATATTTGATATGATCGTTTTTATATGAATATCTACTGTGTTCTATATTTGCATGTTTATATCCTTGAATATTTACTGTGTTTTATATTCTAAATTGTCCATTGTCATATTGATAATATGGGAATATTATTAAGACAAATCTGAGGGCATTGATGACATTATCTTAGTATGACTAAGGATGATGAAATCAAACTCACATGTCGCTCATAACGATGCACGATTGGACTGACCCAAACTATGAGAAATCACTTCTTGGATTTATGTCACAAGTGAATCTCACAAAGGCTTTGTCACTTATCCTCTGACTTGAGATGCAAGTTGGTTTGTGTATGTAGAGGGGCAAACTTTGATATGGTTAAACGCTGACCTGAATAAGGCTTCTATAACAACCATTATCGGGTTTGTCATTAAGCATATGACAAACACGTGTAGTCAATAAAGAATTTGTTCCCCCACATATGTGGATTAGATACTACTGGGCCCCTCGATGATTTGAATAGATGTATGTGTGGCCACACCCAAAAGGTAATCATGATGAATCTTGATTGGTTTTGGTAATCTACTTCAATGTATAGATCGAGAAACAGAATCGTTGAATTTTTAGATTGACATTAATCCTTGTCTAAAATTCAACATAGTATCAGTAACAAAAGGATAACTGGTCGAAAAACTTTGAACAAAGATTTTATGAAACTCCTCATGTACTTCTAGGGGCATTGGCGGGTTGCTAGACTCTAACCTTTGCTTGTATAACTACTTGATGTTATCACGTGCGCAAGTGGGAGCTGTTGGAATATGCTTCACGCGTATAACATATAGTTATATGGCTAGTTGTTTGTGAGCCTAAAGGGTCACACACTTAAACACTTAACACCATAAGATATATAGTGTAATTAGGGTAATTGCATTATATATTAACATAAGCTACTAGCTTATATATTAATTATGTTTAATATTAATTGTTAATATTGAAACTTAATTGTGAGCTAATTAGAAGAACAAAGAAACAAGGGACCTAAGTGTAAATTACAATTAGGAAACAAGGGAGATTTAGGCAAGCTAATTAAAACCCCTAATCCCCTTGATCCCTTATAACGGCCGCACAAAATAAAACAATACGCAAGGGTTGTGGTTTTGTGGGTGAGGTTCGCACAAAAGAAAACAGTAAGAAAAAAGATTCTTTCTTGCTTGGTAATCTGGACGTGCATATAATCTTTGAGTTCTTGTGATTTGCTCAAGGGACTAGCATCCCAATTGGTGTTCTAGCACAAGTGTTGTGTGGATCAACTTTAGAGGTATTCCCATTGAATACTTGGTTTCAATCCATCATCAACTCCATCCGATTTCAACAAGATCAAAGACTTCAAGGGTATGAAATGTTCATCCAATCTCTTTGATTTATTTATTAGTTTAATTGTATAATTAATATCAAGATCCGTTTATGGTGATTTAATCTTTTCCGCTGCGTTTGTTAAATGTTTTAACCGAAAATCACCATTAGTTTTATTAACGTGTTGACCCGTTACAACATGTACTCTTATAAAACTAACAGCTCAAGCTCAAGTATATCATCTTATAGATGTATAACCACATAGCACAACCCAAGTTCATAACAACCCATAATCAAAACTCAAGTACACAGATCATTCACATAATGATATGGTACGTAGCTCGGTTACACAGTATCCATATCTCAGTTCAGAATACGAGTAAAATAGATAACACATAGCACATCAACAAATAACAAGTTCATCTCAGAGCAATAGCAGTTCATGACATATAGCACATAATCATGAAATGAATGTAAATGCAAGTTTATAGTGAGATCACCCACCTCGATAAACGTAAGCTCCTAAGGAATCCTCGACACGTACAAAAGTCACAACTCAGCTCCTAAAGGATCCTACAATGCATCACAAGACTAGGATTAAAACTCGGCTCAAAATTATTTCCAACAGAATTTGACAGCACGCGGCACTCTTACGGGAACGACCATAACTCCCAAACCGTTCATTATATTTGTCCCAAATTTTGTACCACGGAAACTAGACTCAGAATACTACAAATCACTCTCAAGTGTCTTCTGCCCAAAAACGGACTCTAAGGGCCTCAAAACAGGCTTACAAAACAATATAGCTGCACAGGTGGAAATTATGATAGAAGCGTATTAACATGCTCATAACTTTTAAACGGTAACTCAGATCGACGAGACGTCGGCGGCAACGGAAAGACGACTCAGAAACAAGAGACTCTCTCTGGCCAAAATTCCAAAAACGTATTTTAAGTGTGACAAAAATGGACTCAAACTCAGGGAACGGATTCTGTCAAATGTTCAGCATTATGTTTAAAACCCGTTTTGAAACCCTACATCAACCCGTTTATTCCCGAGGCACCTGACAGCCCCGAGACTTACTTTTATCTCAGAATTCTCTTTTTTTCCATAATTTAATTTATTATCTATTAGAACGTTTCCCGGTTTAAGGAAACTGAGAACCCTAAGGTTCGGTTTCCGGGTTTTTCGATTAATAAAGCTTTTAGCATAACAACAAACGCTTTTTACCCAACCCTAGACCCGACACTCATGAAATTCAGCGATTAAACCCGACAAAACTCTGCACATCACAGCCCTTCCCTAAAAACGGATTTTGACAATATGGGGCAAAACAATTGGCTAGCTAACCGAAGCAAAAGACGACGATATTTATTCACAAACAAACGAATATCCCAATGTCACAGCTTTTAGGGCTCAGCCGGTTACCACTAAAATCAAGGAATAACAAAACATAGTTTCTACAAAACAAAGATTAATTAAGATATGAAAAAAAGGGTTAGGAATTATACCCTTATGAACCAACACACAAGAAACACGAACACCTGAGTCACCAAATCTGAGCACACCACTCCCCCGCTCAATTTCTTTAGACTACACAGCAGCTTGTGATGTCCTCTGCCTGCTCGCTTAACACATCTAGATATCTTTGCCCAAGTCATGAAAGCAGCTCACTTTAAATATTTTTCTTTTGCACAAGTCGGTCACCAAAAATTAAAATGGCCAGGTGTTTCAATTCGCACACATCTAGAGAGAGTATCTCAAAAATTGTGACTTGATTTCATATTTGCTTATTTGGACAAAATATCAAGATCGAAAAGAACAATACTAAAATAATTCACGACTTTTAGCAATACCTCACCTCTCACCATTTAGAATTTTAGATAGACGCACGCTTGATTCAAATTATTGCCGACCTCTATTTTGAATTACGACCCCACCGCTGCTCATTAATTCGGTGACTAAACCAATAACGAGAAAGTACTCCTTGAATTGCTGTCGTCTTCTAAAATAATAAGATGACCTACATAATGCTTGCTACTAGTTTAAACGTCCATGTGGCCCATTTCTATTAGACTCGGGCCCATCACACTAATAAAACTAGAAACTCGTCTAACCCACAACTTATAACACCGGCCTTGGCCTTTGGCCGACCCCACTCAAAAGGTACCACACAACTCATAGGGTTAACTAAGCGGTCTAAAAACTAAAACGAACTATATAATTATTTTTAATATTATATGAACGTCTATAAAATATTAAAGTGTCCAAATAAGTAAAACGCCTGAATAATACGAACCGTCTAACTACAGTTCGCCTACATAATACGAACCGTCCAACTATAAGTAGCCTAAATAATACGAACCGTCTAACTACAGGTCGTCCAAATGTTATAAAATTAATTATAAATATTAAACGTGATTAAAATAATATTATTTAATTAATACAAATTTCAGGGTGTTACAAGTCAATCAAAAGAACCTTTCAAATCAAAAAAACATAAGAGTTACAACAACAGTTGTCATCGTTTCATGCTGCTCATACCAGTGAGGTCAATCGTCTAAATCACACTATTAATACCAAAAACCTTGAAATTTCTAACCTAAAAACCATGAAAACGGTGTCGAGTGATAAAACGACTCCAAGCAGCTGATAAATGACTTGGCGAATCAACTAAATCGACAACAAACATGGATGAAGTCTGCAGACATCAAGATAAAAGACTACCAAGAACAGTTGAAGACGGCTTACATCGAAATTCAAAAATTGAATGAACAAATCAAAAACATAACAAACGATTTTAAAAAGGAAATCGATGAACAATCAGCAACTATACACGGTCTCACTGTCAGAAAAGAAAATGCGGAAGAACACATTTCAAAACTGGAGCAAACGATTGTGAAAGCTGGTCATACTGAACAAATGATAAAATTCAACGAGCCAAAAGAGTTCAGATCGTACAAGTCAAAAGTGGGTCTCGGAGCTGAGAATACCCGTCCTCTGGAAAAAGCTGCAGATGTTCTTCCCACACTATACAATTACGATTACATGAACTTGGGAATATGGCAAAGCTTCCTTCATATGCCAGATGAAGAAGCAGAAATTGAAAAGTTCAACAGGGAAAAGGAAGAAAATGCTCAAATTAGCTTCAATTATGATGCCTTAAACTCAACATACGAAAAGAAGAAAGCAAAATTTGAACACAACGAATATTTTCCAATCATCACTCCAGCTGAATTTTCCATTCCTGAAAATGAAGTGTTAAAACAAATCAAAGAGCCAAAGCTATGTGTTCCACCATTAGTTTTAGAGAGGAAAATTGTCCAGTTAGAAACTGAAATTGATGAAACTCATAAGGCCTTTGATAAAGAAAAAGAAAATCTTCAAACAAGGATACATAAATTAGAGGACACCATTTTAGAATTGAAACCTAAAACTGACAAAAATGTTTCTCAAAATTCTAAATCCTCTTTATTAGGACCGGCACATGTTAATCCTGTACCAATCATCTTGAGGAGAAACTCTAATACACCCGTCTTAATTGCTTCCAATAGCAAATTACAATCTCAGAGTGAGAAGTTCAAGAAGCCCAATGGAGTCACAAGAGCCAAGAAGTCCGAGAAGTCTATTCAGACTGGACCTAGTATGCTTAAGAAGCCCAGCCTGCTTAAGAAGTGTAGTCCTCGCACGTCTGTAGTTTCTTCTTTTTCAGTTCAAAATAAAAGTAATAACTTTATGTAACACCTCAAAATCTGAACCATTTTTTTTTACAACACATGCGGAAGCGTTTCAAAATTTCAGATATATAACTTGTTATTCACAAGTTATAAAAAACATAAGATGTATAGTTTTACAAAAGTTAACTTTCTAAAACAGTGTTACTTAACATTACAGCTCGACATCAAAATCATTTCTTTAAGTCTTGGTCAATCATTCCTAAACTTAATCTCCAAAAGACTCGTCCAACTACAACCTGTAAAAGATTCAACATAGTGGGGGATTAGCACGAAGCTAAGTGAATGAAAATATAACATTTTATATTGTCTAAGTACAACAATCTTGTATCACAACCTTCATGGATTCACAATCTTTACGGGTTCACAATCTTTACAGATACACACTCTTTACGGATTCACAATCTTTACAGATTCACAAATAACGAAACCTTACAACTGTTGTGGACCTAACAACAGCTTACCGATAGCCCTTTACTCATTAGCAATGGTAAAGCTTCCTTAAGACACAACGAATATGCCAAGGTACAATTACCGTTATCTAACAGTAAACGAAAGCCCAGCCCCACCCAATCAGGCTGACCTCTATACATTTCCATGTGCACATATCATTTTCCATGTGCACATATCATTTTCCATGTGCACATACCATTCAATTAATTAACACATAGCCAGTTAATTATCATATACCATTTAATAGCGGTCCTGAAATAACGAAGCATTACTAATGAATCAGCACTAACTGATCAGCACTAACTGAATCAGCATTAATTGAATCAGCACTAACGGAATCAGCACTAACGGGATCAGCACTAACGGGATCAGCACTAACGGAGTCAGAACTAACTGATCAGTACTAACTGGTCAGCACTAACGGGGTCAGAACTAACTAATCAGCACTAACTGGTCAGCACTAACGGAGTCAGCACTAACGGGGTCAGCACTAACTGATCAGCACTAACGGGGTCAGCACTAACGGGGTCAGCACTAACGGAATCAGCACTAAACAGTTTCAATTACAACCAAAACCATTGCCATTTAAACAATACAAAAGTTATAAATCCACTCACCTTTGCCAAGTCTCTTTCCACTCAGTTGTCTAATATCACTGAGCCTCTTTTTCTTTTCCTGATAATCAAAACAATACCCGAATTAGTACCAAAGTTATCAAATTTAACCAAAGTATGCATTCTTATGATATTACGATACTACACATTTCATATAGTTAAATATCTCCTTTCTTGCATACTTGCATCTATTACAACATAACTTTACCACTTTGACTTTTCAAGTCAAAGTTAAAAAGTATCTACACAAATTTGATCAAATTAAACATATATCAACCAAATGGGTTAATATCCGCTTCTTCGTTAAAACACTTATAACACCAACTAGGAATTTCATAACCATCAATTACTAATTAATGCTTACTTTACTTGCACCATATTTATCATTTAACATGTACCACTTTCTTGACAATTTTGACTTATAAATAGTCAAAGTCAAATAACTAAGTTATAATTACTTCTATACATTACCGTATATACAAATGGTCAAGTTCAAATAACCAATTTTTTTTATGACCAACTAATTATTCAATTTTGACATCCATGGTCAAAGTTAACAATTAAATTTGAACTATAACTTGACTTATGCAAAATTATCTAAACGAGATTATCAAATTAGTGACCAAAACATAGAAGTCTCCACAACAAGACATATTATGATCAAATATAAATTTACAAGACTTTGACATTCCTTTTGGTCAAAAATCAACATTCAAGTGAACTATTTCTTTATTTGATTAATTCATCTAAACTTGTAACAAAATCTATCAAAATCAAGTTATAACTGGTTATCAACATCAATTATAACCCTAAACATAACCACTTAACCTAAAATAATCATAATTAACACAAAATTCTCATTTCTCAAATTAGGGTTCTTAGTTTTCACCAACAAGGGTGATTTGAAGACAATTCAACAATTCAAGATTACAGCTAAAGATAACTCGTAAAATAAGTTATACTAACCCAAAGAAATCTAAAGGATTTAACAAACTAATGATTCAAGCAAGAATCAATAAACCCACTAAAACCCTAAATCATATATCTAGCAAGAACTTCAATGACAATAAACAAAAGAAATAACTTACTTGAATCTACTCCAAAAACGAGACCAAGGCTACAAACCACCAAGTTTTGAGCTTAAGTTCTTGATTTTTTTGAAAGAACACATAATATGTATTTGGGGTGTTATTTGGAACGAAACAAGTGAGAAACAAAAACCAAAATCTGCTTTTCCTTCTTTGCTTTTTAACTTACACGTCCTTAACACGTGTCACTAAGCTAAAAGACTAATTTTTTATTTGACAAATTATAATATTGAATTTCTGGTTCACAGTTAATTAATTTAAATACCTAATGAACTCTATGTTCAACAACAAAGATATATTTGAAATTTGGTTCAAAAATGAATCCAATGATATAAAAATCAATAAAATACCTACATATTTTAGTTTAAACTAATTTTAACCCCTCGGTTAAAATAACAATTAATTCAAATAAATTAATAAATAATATTTATCACTTACCAAAAGTGATAAAACACTAGGCTGTTTTCAGGGTGTTACACTTTAATTGTGTGAAAACTCTTTTAACGGCTTTTAGAACTGATTATGATTCTACTGTTTATCGTCATGTCCGATACTCTCCTGATTTTGGTGATGTGTATGTTAAAACTGACAAATCTGGAACAAAAAGATTTTTTGATAAAATTACAAAGAAACAGATAACTCAGACTGATAAATGGTTTTTTGTAAGACTTGATGCACCTTGCAGTATTCATAAGAACATAGTATATCATAAATCTGGTAAACTTATTAACACATGCAAAACATGCTATCCATATCAATGCAAATCATACGTCACTAAACCAGCAAAATCAAATCAAAAGATTTTATCATCTCCAGTTTCCAAACAACCGAAATCTTTTCCCAAAAACCCACCAACCTCTGATACCCACTCGTTCTCTCGTCGCAAATCCACTCCAGGAAATTCCGCACCTAAGCTAAAATCTTCAGGTTCCTCAAAATGCGACAACAAAACACCCACCAAATCTTCAACGTTTGTAAAATATAACTGGATCAAAATGGAAAACTCTCATTGGATTATTCAATCCTCTGAAAAATCTTTAAAATGGGTCGTTAAATCCACAACTTCTGAACTGCCTCCTTGCAGTTCTCCATAGCTCTAATTTCATCATAAAATGATTCTAAATAAAACATCAGTCACTAATCGTTCAGGACCCATAAATAATTGGGTACCAAACATATTTTAATTGTTTTATGTAGAATCTGAGATACCTTGACTTGGGATGTTCAAGGCACATGACTGGAAACTGAGCTCTCCTATTCAACACTCATGATAAATATGTGGGGATAGTTACCAGTCTCGACCAGGGATCTTTTAAATTTAATTTATATATATATATATATATATATATATATATATATATATATATATATATATATATATATATATATATATATATATATATATATATATATAATTTCATTAACAGGATGACTTATACACAATTCAGTGTATAACTCGAGTCTCAACAGAATGACTTATACACACTTCAGTGTATAACTTGTGCCACAAAAGAAATGGCTTATGCACACTTCAGTGTATGACCAGAGCCTCAAAGAAATGGCTTTCAAGTACTTCAGCTTGAAACCCGGTCCTCAACGAACATTGGCTTATGATCAAAACAGACTCAGAACCCGATCATCTAAAGAAAGCACAACGAAGCTCAATCATCCTTCAATGCAAAAACTCCCTTCCAACCCTCCGACGATGTTTAAGGTACGTCTTCAAATCTCAAAACTTTTTCATACTTTTGATTTGTCGAGGGGGAGAAATACTAATTCTAGGGGGAGAATTACTATTTCTAGGGGGAGAAAATTTAGAAAAATCAAAACAAAAATACCCAACATGAATAAATGAACGAAAAATCTTTTTAAAAGACATACCTTCCCATGGTATGCCAGATCCGGCCATACCTTCCCATGGAAATATTTCAGCCAACTGGTAAATGTGAGGGTATACGTCTAGGGTATAGAAATAGGTGAGTGCAAGGTGATATGAAAACATGATAAATCTAAGAAAACACACCTTTGAGTGCATCCAAACCATTAACAAACCGGGCAACCATATAAATGAGTGATCATTCATGCGTTGGATGTTTCACTAGACTTTACTGTCCCAGTAAAGCAAATGCACGCCACCACCAACTACTCTAATTCCTCTCAACAGGAATTTGTTTCATTTCATTAGGGAACGTAGCACAAAAGCTACTGACTACTCTTTCGGACTATGTCGGTATTGAATTATAATAACCTCCTGCCCCGGGTTAAGTCTCTTTGTATGCACAGTGTGTCTAGTTCTAACCCTCAAGAATCTCCCAATATAGGACACTTGCACTACAAAAATGGATCTCTGTGAATCCATCGGAACACTCGTAGTGGCATCACAATCTGATGTTTCACGAGGATCGAGTGGAAATCCTGCTAGAGCTAAAATCACGCCAACTCTAAACGCATGTCACACACTTGAATCAACGGTTGTGCAAACGACTACCGATTCATACCATGTGCTAACGGATACTCTATGTGAGTCCGGTGTTACCTAAAAAGAACAAGTTGCTCTGCCGTAACATCCATCATTCTTTCAGGAAACAACTTATACCGGAAACACATAAAATTCCGAAGAAAAATCCATATGAACTCTTAAAATGCAACATCTTTTGAAAGCTGATTAAAATGCACATGAGTGTAATAGTCCACTCTCAAATTACTCCTATGATCTGCAAAACCCAGCATGATCTTCCCCGGAGCCACCGACAATATAGGAACTAAAAAGTGAGGGTCACTAGGTCTAGGTGAGCAGAATCAAGTATCATGGGATCTTGATTGGGGTGCGCTGAGGTAAAAATTGAGAGCGGGTATGAAGTATGGGGTGCAAATCAGCTTATCACATGGTATAAACAAAAAACGAGGGTGTGGTTGAAAATGAAAAAGTGATTTGAGTGAGGAGCGTGTGTGAAAGGGTTAAAGAAAACGGAAAACCCTCCCTAAACTGAACAAATGACCGGGTAACCTCATCTCTATCGGATTGCATATGTTGCTTTCTGATTAAGACATCATGGACCCAGTGATGCAATGCACAACCCCCACTGACCACTCAAGTACAAAAAGTACTTGTTTCGAAATCACGAAGATAACCACATCCACTATCGACATCTCATTTGGAGATTGTTGATATTGAAAAAGAGGACCCACCTCCAGTCCTCGCCTTCGTTTGTCCACTTATTGAGTCTAGAACCGATTTAAATCTCTCTAGGACACAGGAACTCTACCAAGCATATCTTTGGGATATTTCCGGAACATTCATAGTGATACCAAAAATATTGGTATTCCACGATGATTGATTGGAAATCCTACTAGTGCTAACATCGATGCCAACACTGAACGTAGGTCACACAGTTTCTATAACTGTTGTGCTAACAGGAAATCTATGTGATCTTGGGTTACCCTGATACCTTCTCGTGCGAAGATCAGACGACCATACTCCATTCTTATCAACAACGGTCACTATGTCTGATAGAGGATCTGATGACTATACTCCAATCTTATCAACAACAGTCAATACATCAGATAAGGGATTCTATGACCGTACTCCAACATTATCAACAACGGTCAGAATCTCCAAATCATATCAATATTCCGCACTGCTTCGACTTCAACAAACATCAGGAAGCAAGGATCAGCAGCAAATCGACAAACGCCACAACCTCAAGAAAGGACTTCCGCTGCTAACCGCTCTATCTATGGGTCTACATTCCGTCGATTTGCATGAAGTCTTCTGGAATACTTTGTATTGGTTGAAAAGCCAATTAAAAGTATGTCTATCACCGATCATCAAAAGCTGAAGCTGATTTTTCAACAAAACTGCACAACGGTTTAACACACAGCTCCAGCTTCACAAAAAAGGAACACTTCAAAGATATGCAACCTAGACTATTATTATAAAGGGGAAGATTGTTAGGTATTAAAATGTTGTAAAGAATAGTCTAGGGGCAATGTGTAACATTGCATATTGTTTTAGTTAAGCATTAGGATTAGTCTTAATTAATCAGGGAATTAAGGCCATCGTATATAAACCAAAGTATAAGCCTTAATTCCCTAACTTTTGCAATTAATCATTCACACTTTCCAGCAATTGTTCTCTCTCTCTCTCTCTCTCTAGTTTCTCACTCTAAAACCCTAACCATCTTCATCACTTTTCCTTCTAAAATCATCATCAACATCAAACAATGGATTGATTCAGTGTTTTAAGCATTTCAGGGAGGGTGTAGGGTTTTGAGTGTGTAAAGTCGTTAACCCCTAAACCCTCACATAAGCCCTTTATTTATAAGGCTAGATGTTACGGTTTAGTCCTTGGAGTTTAATTATGATTAATCTCATACTTGAACTTCCTATTAACACTTTAAACCCTTAGATTTTTACTAGTTAATTAATAGACATTTAATTAACTGTCCGTTAAATATTTAACTTAATATTTAATCATCCTCACAAATAATAATTAACTATTATTATTTATTCTCTTCTTTATAATTAACTTAACTAGTTAATTATTCCACACAACTTACTTTATTCGGTTGTCCATTATTGTGTGTGTAGTGGTGTGATCCTTTAGTGCCTTATAACATTGGACACGATGACACGTGTACTAATCTGTGCACATAAATCCAACAATTGAATCTTCTTTGCAGAAATTTGCTGAAGAAATAATGTTTCCAGTTTCTTCCAGAGTTCGTAAGCAGTATTAGTACCAATTGCAATATGAGCAATTGAGGAACTTAGATGATTTACTCACGAGGTGTTTAGACTATGGGGTACAACACCCACCAAGTTTTTCTGTCACATCATCTGCCACCTCAACAACTACACCACCCCCCACAGCACATCATCTCTAGGAAATACTCACCACACCACATCATTTTATTCCACTTAATTTTAAATAAATAAAAAAAGAAAATAAAAAGAATATCATGTCAACCAATCACAAGCAACCACCTCACCCCCACACCCGTTCCCTCACGTTGCCCGTGCCCCCTCCCCACCACGCCAACCCCACGCCAGGGGACGGGGCAGGGGGCAATGTTCCAGACCACCACCACGCCGTCACCCTTACCACCTCATCCCGCACGCCACAAAAATATGCCCCATTCCTATCAGCCTTAATAGCCCACGACGAGATGCATCCCCTGCAGTTAGCAGGGGTCTATGATCGCCCCTACAAGAATGCATGCCTACGTTCAAATTAAAGGTCAACTCATGTTTTCCCTTTAGCCTACCACAAGTCTTGTCATCCATTTTTTTCTTTCTTTCCATTCCTATATTTGAATATGGCTTTAAAGTGAAAAAGGCACAAAATTGACCCACATATTAGACCCACTTCAATCACCAACCACAACATAAATATGATACTTCTATATCATGATTGAGAACGGCATGCCCACTTCATCCCCTTTAATTGAATTGGTAATATGTCGAAAGCAATTTGATGAAAACAATACCATACTCAAGATTTAGCAAAACAATGCTACAAATTATCTGAAGAATGTTGGGATGTCAAGATAGCAGATAATCTAATCATCAAATATGAGAAAGAAATAAAGTAATATGTGTATGTACTCGTATGTGTATGCGTGTTTCCCACTACTTATCTTATGAATTTGTCGACCTTTTAAGTGAATGATGCGTACGTAGCACGCAAGATTTGATGCGCAAATCGTACAAGAACAACATAACATTGATATTGATTGACGAGTTTATATTTTTATAAGTGGCGGGTTTTCTAGTTAAGTACTGTCCTAGTCCAACACTTCATACCAACTAGAAAGAAACATTGATAAGTATCGAAGTCACACGAAGTTCTATATATGGAGAGCCGTTCCCTTTCGAAAGTTAGGTACAGAAATGACTAAGATTATGACAATAAAATTTGACTATAGGGCCATCATCGATCTATGTCGTCTAATTGTGAGCTATGATTGAATTGCTCTTGTTACGTACAACGGTATATATAAAACTCGAAAAGATCGCAGGTTGTATTCCTTGATAATTGTTAATTAAGGAATTTAATGGTCTAACTTATCAACTTAATTTTCACGTAATTAAGTTAGTACCCACCTACTTATGATAAGCAATAACGAGTCCTTGTCAAGGTGTCGTTGATGTTTCTATACACACTTATTGTTGATTCCTGACTTCGAAACACTCCGGAAGACGTTTCCGGGAGGACACTCCGATGCTTAAGTAAGTTAATATGGTCGACGTGATGTCTGATGCGAATCGAGAATAAGGAATTATAGGTGAGAGTAATAAATGATAAGTATTCAATGCCTCCTTAACCGAGGTTCACCTTCTATTTATGGGGTTCACGTTTGAGCGGGAAAGGAAGACAGTTCTTAGGAGCGGGAAAATAAGATACGGCCTTTGGTCCGTATCTTTCATTACCCTTCGGTCCGCCACTTATTACATGCTTGCATCCACCGGACCATAGCATCGGTCAGCGTCAGACCTTACCCCCATTAAATGCGAGCATGACTCGAGGATAGCTTTCCCTTAAAACCTGGACACGCTTAATCGAAGGTCTTTGGAACTTGTATTTTAATGATGACAACGTTACGCGATTAGCTCCGGACCGTATGCGAACCGTCCGTCCTTCCGGGCGTCCGGTGTCCGTATACTAGAGGATTCGTACCAAACCTCATTAAGTCCCTCAGATTAGGAGCGACTTAAATTTTCGAATTTAAATTGGTTCTAATTTGACTTCGTGACTGCCCTTCTTTTCTGTAATGCCTTTAAGGAATTCGAACCGATCTATCAGAAAGTTACCGTTAGGTTTTTTGCTAGGATATGACCGTTATCCGTCATGTCACACCCCGTGTCTCTTGGCATCCCTCCTCTTATTTATGACTTTTTACCATCGCCTACTTCTCTACTACTTCTTTTTTTCTTAATATCTCAAAACGCTTTCCCTACTTACCTTCTTCCCCCCCCCCTTTGTCTTTGTTCTTAATCCATCGTCAGTTATGAAGAAAGATAAGCAAACCCGCGAAAAAACCGATAAAGCCGCCAAAGAAAAAAGAACTGCACTTAATACCTTCTGCAATTTACAGCCTAACGATCTTTCCTTGATTATCCGTGATTATCACATCGACCCCCGTTTCGATCTTCGAATCCCTAATGCTGACGACACCATAAAGTCTGCTCCAGAGGGTTACGAACCTGTATACCTACAGTATCTGCAGGGCGGGCTTCGCTTTACTGTCGATGATTTCATCTTAACACTTCTTCAAGATCTTGGTATTCATAATGCCCAACTCGTGCCGAACTCCTTCCGCAAAATTATTGGCTTTATTATGCTTTGTCGGGGATTGGATATCCCTCCTTCTGCGAAACTGTTTCGTTATTTCTACATCGTAACTGGTCGTGGTGACTGGGCAATCTTCGCTCTTCGTCCTGGCCAGAGCGATCGGATCTCTGGTCTGAGGGACTCGATCCATGACTGGAAGTTTCAATCCGTGTTTATCAACCGTTCCGCCTTTCGTGACGTTAGGTTATCCTGGGGGAAAGTCGTCGGGCGCCCGTCCGATCCTCTTCCTGATTTGTCTGACCAGGAATCAGAATACATCACAAGTCTTACTGCCGCTCAGGTAGATTGGGAGGATCCGGATGAGATCCTTCTCGGGATGGCCGATTTGAGCCCCTTTTATGCCTCCCGGAGGATTCGTCCGGTGTGGAAATTGAATGGAGAACCCATTCCTCTTCTTCATCGTTTACGGATGCCCAAAGGGTCATACCTCGAGAGTGCCGTGTCAGTGGATGACGGAGGCGTAGCCCCAATGAAAACTCCTGTTATCGAAGAAGTTAACTCTGAAGAAACCACTTCGCTTGATCCTGCAGAAAAGGATGTTGTTGTTGGCTTAAGTGCAGGGGAGATTAGTTCCCCAATTTCTTCTTTTGGCCTTGATTTTACCATCGAGGGTACGATGATACCTGATTCACAGACTGAAGTCACCGTTCCTACAAAGGTTCACTCCATTGATGTTTTAACCTCTTCTTCCAAAGGGCTTCGAAGAAAAAGGAGACGGGAGGACGTTCCGTCCTCTCCCCAGAAGCAATCTCGGATTCACCCGAACGGTAAGGAAAAACCTCCCCCCTTATTTTCCTTTTTATTATTTACCTTGCCTCCCTAATTCGTAGCTTTCATATTTCTCAGTCTCAGCCGAACAAGCTTTATCATTACCCCCACCAGTATCATTTGTTCCTCCTACATTGGCGATCCCCACAATTGTTTCCACCGGTGCCCCTCTGTCTTCTTCTTCAGGAGGGCCTGTCATTCTTCGGAGGATGGGTCCTGCACGTCCTAGCTCTTCTGCTGTTGCTAGGTTCAGCAGTCGGTTATTTAGCTCTGCCATCCAATCTGTGGCTCCGGACCCTAGTTCGGTATCCCCTCATTCTGCCAAGAGTCAATCAACATTCCTATCTCCGCACCTTCAGGTACAAACCCTCTTTTTTGCTTTGATATGCTATGAAAATTGTTTTGACCCCCTCTTGTTTGCTTTATAACAGGTTTTGCTCAATTCGCCAGTTCTTCTGCCGTTGTAACCACCACGTTGCCCATCAAACAATCAAAGGAAATTACCAAGAGACCCCCGATAGCCACGTCCTCCACCCCCTTCGGCTTTACGACTGCTCCTGCTCCGAAGCAAGTCATCATTTCTCAGGCTCCTTTTACAGGAGAAACTATGGAGCTTACCCCTGATGACGCTATCTTGAGGGCCAAGGCCGGCTTACTGAGCACTATTGAGCTTCTAACTCATCTTCAAAACCAAAAAACTCGCCAAGAACAAGTTTCTCAAAATCAGTATGCAGAATTCACTCGGATGTCCGGCCTTATTAAGACTGTCAAGGACCTTCATGAAAAGGAGAAGTTTGAGAAAAATCAGCTTGAGGGTCCCGTAAGACAACTTTCTTCCGAGCGGGATGGGCTTGATCGTTCGTTGAGGGCTAAAGAGGTGGAGCTTGCAGATCTTAAAAATCAAAATGATTCCTCGGCTCTCCGAATCGCCGAGCTAGAAGTTTCCTTGGTTGAGAAAGACTCCCAGTTGGTAGATGCTAAGCAGCGCCTAGCTGTAATGGAGGTAGAGAACAAACGCTTGTAAGAGGAGGTTCATGGTGGAGGAGAAAACATGTTGTGGGTGCTCCAGAAAGGGTTCCCTGGGGCCTTTGAGACGTTGCTCTCGTCCGATGAGTTTGTTAATCGGAATACCGCCCTGCAGGAGGAGACCTTGAAGTTTGGTCGCTACCAAGGTTGCGTGGATACTCGAGAGGCATATCCTGACCTTTTGGGTCATGCGAAGTTGGTACATGATCACTCCGGAGCTCAGGAGAGCATTATGAGTTTGTTCGAAAGGCTGGTCGCCCCGGATTATGAGTTGGTCCGTTCGTTTGAAGATGGAGCTATTGACTTGGAGGATTTGAAGTTGCTTGTTGCTAAGCTTCCGGTCGGGACGGAGGGTGTGGGGGAAAGTTCGATTCGTCCCCCTTAGTGTTGTTAGTTGATGTACTTGCTTTAGGTTACGTTGGTTTTTTGTTTTTTTGTTTTTTTTTTTTTTTTTTGATGTTAAATGCTTTTGGATCCGTATTGTAACCCTTGCATGCTTTTTAATATAATTGTATTTCCTTTATGTAAGCGTATGAGTTTTCTGCTCGTTATTTCGTAGGTTTTTTTTTTTGTTACTTGCTTAAAAAGGCGTCCCTAATTAAGGAAGCCACAAACTTTCGAACCTTTCCTTGTTACGTTCTACTTCCGGTTTTCGTCCGGAGTGGGCTATGGTAACCATCTGGTACTCAACATAGGCCCTTCATAGCTATGAATGTTCGTTCGTAAGTTCGTCGTACACTTCGTGTGCTGTGTGTGTATGCATTTTTACCTAAAAATGAAATCATGACAAAATATTCTGTTTCAGCAGATTCATTCGATTGTTTCGTTACAGCACTAATTTCCTAATCCTATGGATATAAGTGGGAAATTTTTTTTCGATTACAAATAAAACGAAATTCGAGAGTATTCTTAAAGTGCATTCGATTACTCAGAAATAGAACTTTCGCAAGTTCCTCATGTTCCACGTTCGCGGGATCGGTCTTCCGTCCATGGATTCCAGCACGTACGATCCGTTTCGTCTTGCTTCCTTAACGCGATACGGACCTTCCCAATTTGGACATAACTTACCTGGCTTTATCTGCAAGTTTGCCTTGTTCTTCCGGAGCACCAAATCCCCTACCTTACATGACATCCCTCGAACTTTCTTGTTATAGTGTTTCTCTGTTAGCAACTTATATGCTGCTTGCCGGACGGCCGCATTTTCTCGACGTTCTTCTACCAGATCCAGGTTATGCCAAAGAGCTTCGTCATTCTCTTCAAATCGAAAGTTATCTACCCTTGGGGAAGTTAATACCATTTCCAGAGGGATTATTGCCTCCGAGCCATATACCAAGCTGTACGGGGTTTCCCATGTGGCGCTCCTAGCCGTCGTCCGATACGCCCATAAAACGCTCTGCAACTCATCCACCCATCGTCCTTCTGACCTGCCTAGACGCTTCTTGATTCCTTTTACTATCGTTCTGTTCGTAACCTCCGTCTGGCCATTAGCTTGTGGATGCGCCACAGATGTAAAGTTCTGGTGAATGGACATTTTGGTACACCATTCCTTGAAAGGGTTGTTAGCGAACTGCTTCCCGTTATCACTGACGATAGTATGGGGGAGGCCGAACCTGCACACGATTTGTTGCCACACGAACTTCACAACGTTAGCACCTGATATGCATGCCAGTGCCTTTGCCTCCACCCATTTGGTGAAATAATCGACAGCCACAAACAGGAACTGGACTCCTCCGACTGCTTTTGGGAAAGGACCTACAATATCTATTCCCCATTGGCAGAATGGCCAAGGGCTCGTGACGCTTGTTAGACTTGCCATAGGTCTCTTGGGGATATCTGAGTATATCTGACACTGCTTGCATTTCTTGATATATTCTTTAGTGTCTGCGGACATACTCGGCCAAAAATACCCCATTCGGAAGAGTTTCTGTGTAAGCACTCTCGGTCCGGAGTGGGAACCGCATAAACCCTCATGAACGTCTTTAACGGCCAAAGTACCCTCCGTCTTGCTCAGTCACTTCATCCAAGGAGTCGAATACCCTTTCCTGTATAAGGTTCCCTCCATGATAGTATACCTTCCTACATTGATTCGAATCCTTCTGGCCTCCTTCCTATCATCCGGAAGAGTTCCTTCCTGAAGGTACTTCCGTATTCCGAAGGTCCAACACCCTTCTTCCGGATCGATCTGCATGGCTTCCTCATGCCTTCCTTCAATGCTTCTCTTCGCAAGAACCTCGACCAACACCTCTTTCGTTAGGTGGCAAAACAACATGGACGCGAGCTTGCTCAAAGCATCTGCCTCTTTGTTTTTTGTTCTGGGAACCTGAGTTATCTCGAACCCTTCAAACCCTGAAACCGCCTCTTTGGCTCTCATCAAATACCTTTTCATATGGGCTTCTTTAGCTTCATACAACCCCTTGATTTGGTTTACCACCAGCATCGAATCTGCGAAAGCTTTCACCTTATTAACTCCCAGGCTTTTTGCTAAACTTAATCCGGCTAGTAATGCTTCGTATTCGGCTTCATTATTGGAACACTTGAAGTCGAATCGCAAAGCATATGTTACCTTCTCATCGTTTGGGCCCTTCAAAACTACTCTGGCCCCACAACCTTCCACACTTGATGCCCCGTCTGTGTACATGTGCCAATATGGGTCAAACGGATCATTGACAGATGAAGAGTTTACACCTTCCGCCAAGGACACACTATCCTCCTCTGGCATTTCTACCAAAACATCTGCCAACGCTTGGCCTTTTATGCTCTGTCTGGGACAAAAGGTGATTTTATGTTCCCCTAACTCTATTGCCCATTTCGTCAATCGACCTGAACGCTCCGGACGTAACAGGATGGTCTTAATGGGCTGATTTGTTAGCACCGTAATTGGGTGGGCCTGGAAGTACCTCTTTAGTCGTCTGGCGGAGTATACGAGAGCCAATATCAATTTTTCGATCATCGAGTAGTTCAGCTCTGCATTTTGCAAAGCGCGGCTGACGAAGTAGATGGGCACCTGCTTCTTTTCTCGTTCGGCTATGAGCACGGAGCTGATTGCCTCGGTATTCGTTGATAGATAAACGATCAAAGGCTCTCCGTCCACCGGGCTAGTCATGGCGGGAATGGTTCTCAGATGTTGTTTCAAATTGACGAAAGCTCTTTCGGCTTCGTCCGTCCATTCCACCATTCCCTTCTTTGTGCATCCGTGCAGAGCTCTGAATAATGGGATAGATTTTTCTGCTGATTTAGCCAAGTATCGACCCAATGCCGCTAGCTTCCCGTTGACGCTTTGGACGTCTTTCACCGTACGCGGTGTTTTCATTTTTAACAAGCTTTCCACCTTCTCCGGATTGGCCCGGATTCCGGACGTGGTTACAATGTGGCCTAAGAATTTCCCTTCGTCCATCCCAAAGGAGCACTTCTTGGGATTGAGTTTCATATTAATTTTCTGCAGCTGCACCAACGTTTCCTCTACATCTCCTAGCAGGTCATCACTCGTCTTGCTCTTGATGACCATATCATCCACACATATCTCCAGATTCCTGCCGATTTCATTTTGGAAAGCCTTGTCTACCAATCGTTGATAGGTGGCTCCGGCATTACGCAAGCCGAATGGCATCTTGACATAACAGAAAGTCCCCTTTTCTGTGTGGAAAGAGGTTTTTTCTTCATCTTCTTGGGCCATTTGAACTTGGTGATATCCCTTATAGGCGTCTAGAAACGACTTCCATTGGTATCACCCCAGAGATTCCACCTTCTGCTCAATCTCCGGAAGCGGATAGCTGTCCTTCGGGCATGCCTTGTTGAGGTCTTTGAAATCTACGCACATACGCATTGATCCGTCGCCTTTCTTCACTAGAACGGGATTTGCTATCCACTCCGGATATTGAGTGCTCCGCAAGACCCAGGCGGCCACTAAGTCGATCACTTCTTTGTTAACCACTTCGTTTCGGTGTTTGGCCATGACCCGTTTCGACTGCTTAACAAGAGGGAACGTTGGATTCAGGCCTAGCCTATGTTCCGCCACTTCCCTTGAGACACCGGTCATATCCTTTGGTTCCCACGCGAACACATTCTTGTGTTTCCTTAACAGATCCCCCAACCGTTCCTGTAGCTCTCGGGGCAACTTTCCTCCGATTCGAACCCTTACGTCCGGATATTTCGAGTGAACTACTAGCTGAATTTCATTCTGTTCCGTCCAACTATCTTGGTGTGTGATGCTATTGCACTCCAGGGGGGCATTGGCATGCTTCGAACAGTGATCACGCCGCGTTCTGAGGGGAATTTGAGCAAACCATGAATTGTGGACGGAACTGCTTGAAATTGCCATAGCCCAGTTCTCCCCAGGATCGCATTGTATCTCGAAGGTGCGTCGATGACCACAAATTCCGCCAGGATGGTTTTACAATCGTTTTTCTCCCAATCGATCAACATGAAAGGAAGGTGTATCTTTCCCCTAGGCCACACTGACTGTCCTGCGAACCCTACGACTGTCCCGAGGGCAGGTTTCAACAGAGATTTGACATCGGAAGGAAACTTATCAAAACAATGACTGTACATGATGTTAGCTGAGCTTCCTGAGTCGACGTAAACCCGACGAACCATAGCCTTAGCTATCACACCAAAGATGACAAGGTGTTCCGTTCCGACATACCCTTCCCCAACGGGTTCTCCTCTTCCGAACTCCACCACTCCTCGGTACCTTTTTCCCAAGGAGGGGGCTGACGATTCCCCTTCTATAGCAAAAATTTTCGTATGATACGCCACAGCCTCTTTTTTGGTTTGTGGCTCGGCGACGGCGACTTCGGCCTTCCCTCCTTATGATTCCTTATCCCTCTTGTAACTTTCACACGAGGCTGTCGAATGCCCCATTATTTTGTGGAACTCACAGTAGGCATTAGGATCTCTGGGGTATCGCTTCCTAGCCCCTCTTACCTCCGGCCTTCGGGTTTCGTTAGCAGAGTAGGTTTCTTGCCTCGACGGACCGTACCGTTCCATCGGCGACCTTCCTTCTTGAGGCCGCCCCCGGTACGAGGATTTTCCTCCGTATCCGGACCGGAAACCTCCTTTCGCCCTTACTTCACTTTTGTGAGAACCGGATCCGACCATGCCCTTCTTCTCTGGTGCCTCGAACCGCAACTTCTAAGCACTTTCCTCCTCCTGCTTCAATACTTTGTTCACAGTGTTGATCATATCGTCCGCCTTTACAAAGTCTTTTTTGGACAACTCTCGGAACAATTCCCCTTCCCTTAACCCATACGTGAAGGCGGCTATGATGAGCGAATCCTCCCGCACTGGCATCTTTCGACTTTGCTCATTAAACCTTTTGAAGTAAGATTTGTTGGACTCCCCCTCTCGCTGTCTGCACGCCATTATGGATTGGGATTTTTGTTGGTATTTCTTTTGCTGAATAAAGTTGTGGCTGAACTGTGCAGCAAGTTCTTCGAAGCTCGCTATGCTTCGCTGGGGTAAGCTGGACAACCAATATCGAGCCGAACCCTCCAGGGTTCCTGCGAAGAATAAACACCATAACCTCTGATCCATAGGTATCATTTTGATGGCCCATCGAAAGCTAGCTATATGATCGTCCGGGTCACCGGTTCCGTCGTATGCTTTAACTCTAGGTCCCTTGAGGTTCGGCGGGATCGGCATCTCGTTAATGTCATCGGTGAAGGGGGATCGGAAACTCCGAGGCGTTGAAGAACGATGTGGGGTAAGGCCTTCCCCTCTTCCCTCAGGGATCCGTTCCCTCCTCTCTTCCGGAGTTCGCTCCTTTCTTTCCTCCGGAACTCGCTCCCTTCTCCTTCCTCTCTCTCGCCCGGATTCCTGGCTCGAGACCCGAGCTGGAGGGGTTTCTTCCCTATAAACTTCTTCCGCCGACTCTTCCTCGGTAGAGTCATCGCTAGAATAAGTAAGAGTTCGTCCGACCCCGCTTACTCCTTATGTCGCCCTTCTCCTGTTTTTCTCCAAATTCCGCAATTTCCGGAACTTGCAAAAGAGATGGAACTCTTTGATTTCCTCCTCCGTCGGTTCATCTTTTCCAGACCCCGAAGGAGGAGGGCACACCACTGTGTTAACAACGGCGGAAGTAGGGAAAGGTGGAGTTGGGAGATCATCCGTCGAGGGAACCAAGGGTTGATTCCCTCCTCTCGGCGTCGAATCGAGGACCATTTCGTTCAGGGTCCCACGGATGGCGCTAAATGTTGATTCCTGACTTCGAAACACTCCGGATCAATTGGTTCCTGCGTCAGGTGCCTGAAATCACGAAACAACCCTAAGGCAGATGCCCTCCGGACGACGTTTCCGGGAGGACACTCCGATGCTTAAGTAAGTTAATATGGTCGACGTGATGTCTGATGCGAATCGAGAATAAGGAATTATAGGTGAGAGTAATAAATGATAAGTATTCAATGCCTCCTTAACCGATGTTTACCTTCTATTTATGGGGTTCACGTTTGAGCGGGAAAGGAAGACAGTTCTTAGGAGCGGGAAAATAAGATACGCCCTTTGGTCCGTATCTTTCATTACCCTTCGGTCCGCCACTTATTACCTGCTTGCATCCACCGGACCATAGCATCGGTCAGCGTCAGACCTTACCCCCATTAAATGCGAGCATGGCTCGAGGATAGCTTTCCCTTAAAACCTGGAAACGCTTAATCGAAGGTCTTTGGAACTTGTATTTTAATGATGACAGCGTTACGCGATTAGCTCCGGACCGTATGCAAACCGTCCGTCCTTCCGGGCGTCCGGTGTCCGTATACTAGAGGATTCGTACCATACCTCATTACTTATAGATATTCTTAGAGCACTCCCAACCATCCTGCCACTTGATCCGCCACTTGAAGTGGCGAGATCAAACCGTTGGCACCATCATGTCACTTGCCCCGCCACTTTGCCTTCCGCCACTTTAAAGACGAGAGGGAGGAGGGTTCGTGAGTTGGTGTGTGGGTCCAAAGGGGTATTTTGTGTGTGTGTATTTTGTAATGGTGGGTCCCAAAAAATTAAAGGAAAGAGGTATTGTTGACATGTGTACGTCATTTTAATGTCGGTTAGAGGGTGAGCTGACGTGACGCTGATTTGACAACAACTGACAGTATCAATTTGTGTAACAGTTCACTTAGACAGAGATGTTTTCGTTGTTTCCCCATTTTTCCATCTTCTCGTTTAATCATCCCTACATTTTACACACAATCATATGGGCACCACATACAAAAAACAATTTCACAAAATCTACTCCACTTTTAAGGGTATTCCGGTTTATGATCCCTTATTCGGAGTGGTTGAGCTTATGCACGTAGTGTACATGACCTAAAAATTGTCATGATTGTTTCCGAACTTTTTTTTGAATGACACTAAATCTACTCCACTTACCCCTTCATATGTCATATGACAATCTAGTATACGTTCCACTTCCCGAACCTTTTTTTTAACCTTCATTTGACAATTTATATATGTTTACTAAAAAAGATCGAACTAGTAACATCTAACAAATCATTCTAGAGTCCTTACTATAAAGGATCACGAAATAGTTTCCACACTAAAAAAACAGTAACGTTCATTTACATTCTTGAATTGCATGTGTTCCAATAGAAGGGATTTTTTATTATATTTGTATCAAAATAAGTGATATATTTAAGTTTTTATGGTTTTTGAGGCAAAAAAAATTAAAATATAGGTTAAAATAAAAATGGGTAGTTAGTGGAGAATTAGCCACGCTCTTTTGAATATAGTGATCTTAATAATGTTTAAAAGTACAAATAATGGTAAAAATGTATGTAATTTCAGTTTATTAAAATAGATACTTAATGAATAATCCGTCATATTTTTTTGCCAAATAAAATAAAATTTAGAAGTGTATAACTTATTTTGATTCACCCCTAAAGTATGTCACTTAATTTTGATATGGAGGTAATATATACTTAAACATTTACATTGTTTTGATCATAGCATCTTTGTTGAGTTGTAAATGAAGTGGCCAATAGTGGAATATTACTAAATATGGAAATACGACTAGATGATTTAAAGGTGTTTCAATTCATGCAACTACAGTTGATAAACAAGGCCTTAATCTAGTCACAATTACTCTCTTTTGATTTATCCTCTTGATTAGATTGGGGTTAGCTAGGTCCTAAAATTTTCCAAGACAAGATTGACAATTAGTTCAATAATTTCCACTACTTTGCTTGTTTTTTTCGTTGAATTATTGTTTCTGAGTAGCATTTGCTTTTTGTTTATTATCACTTGCAAAATCAGAAGCAGTGAACTTTTATTGTGGGTTGAAATAAGTTAGCCCATTTTATATTCTTAAATACTTCATCCGTTTCGTTAAAAAGTATTATTTCTTCTTAAATTTTCGTCTCCAAAACATTCTCTTTTTTCAAATTTGACTGATTCCATTTAATAATATAATATTATTATCAAAAATCTATCACTACCAACTATTTCCTAAAACTTTTTCACGAACTAACTTTATATATTAATTAAACTAGCTACATAACCCGCCCGATGGGCGAGTATGCTTCAAAATTTATTATGTAGAAAAATCCCAACAAAAGATTATTAATTATAAAAATATCATATTAATGCTGTAGCTGTAATGATGAATTGATAGAAAAATCGATAAATTGAAAAATGTTACATAAAATTTACAAACGAAATAATACTTCTTTGTAAACTACATTTGCTGTTGAATTAGTGTAATTCCCATCGATGTCACAACAAATGACCTTCAATCCCTTCTTGTTCTTAACTCGTGATACGGCCACATAAAGCTGGCCATGTGAGAATACCGGTTTTTGCAGAAACAATCCAACCCGAGACAACGTCTGGCCTTGACTTTTATTAATGGTCATAGCAAAGCATACCTGAACAGGAAATTACCTGCGATTCAATTTGAAAGGCATCTTGTTGTCGATGAGGCTAATAACCATTCGAGGGATAGCACAAATTGTACCCACCTTGCCGCCAGATATTATTTTACTCTCGATTATATTTACCCCCATTCGTAATATCTGAAGTCTGGTTCTGTTGCACAATCCAGCTTTCTGATCAATATTCCGCATACACATTACCGGAGCGCCAATCTTTAACTTCAAGATATGCTGCGGGACACCTAACATTTTTATGCTGTTCAAGAAGTCAGTGGTGTAAAGATCAAGGTTAAACATAGTATCATCTTCATCTGCAGCGGAAACCGAGTCCGATGACTCATACGTCTTTTCTTCTCCAGGAATCAATGAGAGCATACGTTCGTTTATGAGGTCAACCATTTCATGCGTGGGAGCAAGAATGGCTCTATCTTGAAAAAAGAGGGTATGTTTCTGCAATAGATTATCAAGCAAATGAGGGTATGTTTCTGCAATAATGGCCCTAACATTATCATTAGATGCTGGAATCAGCATGTTTTCCGGGAACTCTACTGACGACTCACCATCATTTTCACCACCTGTGTTTAGATAATATCAAAAAAATTCATATCATTAAAAAATCTAATGGAACGATTTAACAAAATTTACAAATAAATTATTCATATATGTTAAGACTTTATAATGTATGTTAAGAAATCAATGAAAATATGGTTTTTGCGAATTACCTTTCGATTGAAGATGGTGGTTGACTTTAACCGAAATCTTTACCTGCAACTGTTGAATAAAATATAAACGACATAAAACTTATCATAAACGACAAAAAGTAATCATAAGCGAATATAAGCGAATAACTAATTTTTGGTTTAATATAACCACAGAAACTGGCAAAAACTGCGAATTAAATTTCAAATTTTTGGTTTAATATAACCACAGAAATTGGCAAAAACTGCAAATTACCTTTCGATTGAAGATGGTGGTTTGTGGATGCAGGAATTCAAGTTATGAATATTTTCGTATAGTATAAAATTATATAGGGGATGACAGTTTGAATTTTAAATTTCGGTCATGGTAAGTGATAATAGGATAAAAAAGGAGTAGTTTATGCAGGATTTTCAGTAATTCGGGATTAAAGTTGAGTCAATCTTTTACGAATTGTTAGTTGATTCGGAATTATTAAAAAGGAAGTAATTATAATTAGTTATTTGGTACTCCGTATTAAATTTAGATTGCTAATTAATTCTTTTTATTCTTTAGAATCAACTGACTTTTGAATTCGTTGATTATGACATGCTGCAGATAATAAATTCCTCATATAGTTGCATGAATTACCGGATTCATAATGACTAAATACCAAAACAGAATCGGAGAATGAATGGATCTTGCCTGATATTGCGGGTTGACTTAAATGCTTGGAATGGACGTTCTAGAATGTTGCAAGGAATGAATGGACCAATGCCGTAATTGCACGTGGCATTGTCCACCAATGGGAGGCCACCGTTGTGATGAGTTGGCAAAAGTTCAACATGTGTAGCCTCATATATAGGGTAGGATTATTACTATGTATTCCACCACTAGCTATATCCTAAAAATTTGTGTTAAAGATAATTGATTTTTATTTTTTATTTTTTATTTTTTTGAGATGGAAGGATTACTTTTTATCTATTGTTTTAAAGAACGTTTGATTTATAATATTAACTTCAGTTATGTTATAAAAACTATTTAGACGATGAATTCCTTTTTATTTTAAACTTGTAATCATAAAATTAACTGCTTTTTAACTTAAATAAAATATTCATAGCGAATTTACATATGTGTGTGAGAGAGAGAGGTGAGTCAGGAGTGTGAAGTGTGAATCCATAGAACTCTAAAGCTGCCATTAACAGGGGCAACAGGCGTTTGATCACCCACTCTCAGATAAAGCCACACCATTTACTATGTCACGCAGTACAAGTTTTATAACAAATTATATAAGTATTTCAAGTACTAATTGTAGTAGATAATTAAAAATTGTGGTGTGAACAATACTGTCTTTTTACTATACTTGTGGAAGCATGACTTACAAATATATAAAAAGAAACCCGTGTTTTCTTATCTATATATTTAAGAATTGAATCATTTCTTACCAACCCGGGTTGATTCTGAATCTCTTTTGGTGTGATGAATATTTTCACATTTGTAAGTGCATATAACTTTGATCATGTAAAACGTATCTGTAGATCATAAAGTATAGAATCTCCATATTACATGGACGTATGTACAACCAAGGTTTCAATACAAGGAATCGAGATTCATGGTGTTTTTCTTTAGCCTCACGAGGGCGGAAACACAAAATATCTAAACAATTATATAACTCATGAAAAAATGTATAAAGTATTATATAACACATATAAATTTTAAAAGATCATAAATAATGTTATATTTACAAAAAAAAAAAAAAAACATTTTTTGAATTTTTTTTATCAAACTCAAGACTCATTGATAGTTGTGTTGCTTTAAGCAAATAATTTTATGCAAGAAGTAAACAATTCACACAAGAAAACATATGAGAAGTGTCTGAGACGTACGTTTCAAAAGCAGAGTCATTGAGGATCTATGTTAGTGTCAACAGACTAAAAGACAACTTTAAATTAAGAATTGGGTCATATATAGGGTTCTACGCGGGGGCGTCTCCGAGATTTTGAAGGCCCTGTGTGTAAACATAAAAATGGACCCTCCTAAATACAAGATTTTTATATAAATTTGGGCTTTCTAATTTTTTTTCTATTAAATTATTAATTTTTCATAAATTTTAGTATTATATATAAGATATATATAAAAATTGGACCCCTGTAAAATATAGACTATGTGCGGCTGTACCTCCTGCACCTCCTCAAAAACACCTCTGATTCTACGGTCACTCAAAATCTATCGTAAATTGTGTATAATTTTGTCAATTGTATAATTTAAAAAAAGAGAGTAGAATGTCGTTAAATAATGTAAATTTAGAGGGATAATTTTTACACAATGCTATTCAATTTATACACTAAATAGTTGTTTTATATGTTTGTACACAATAATATTTATATAATTTGGTACATATATAGAAAAAAATATGATATGCAAATTACTTCCCTAAGTTTTATCATATGGGACACACTTATTATATGAAAAATAAAAATTCTTGACAAACATGTGTTGGGTAAAACCAAGCTGCCAAAACAAACATTTTGACATGTTTCAACGATCATAATGTGAAGTCTAAAGTGTCCCTATGCTGTCGTTTTCCTTTTCAATTTTTTTTAAAATATTTTCCAATCTCTATATAAAGCTAAAGATATATCTTCAACAATCTTATACTTCTCAACCGTAACTCGTACAACCATGAGTTTCCTCAATCGACACCAACCCGAAAACGATTTGACCTCATCTTCTTCTTCGTTGTTCTCTTCTTTTAACAATGCGGAGCAACGGGTTTTCTCGTGCAGTTATTGCAGGAGAAAATTCTACAGTCCACAAGCATTCGGAGGCCACCAAAATGCTCATAAGCTCGAAAGAACCTTAGCCAAGAAAAGCCGCGAGATGTGTTCCGTTGCTAGAAATCAATCAGACACGAACCATCCCAGTGGTTCAACCCATGTTGGACCCGTGAAAGAGCGAAGCGGTACAACTGAAATAGGAAAAAAGATGGATTGTGGTTATAAGGATGAGAGTGTTGAAGATGATTTTAATCATCTTGACTTGTCACTTAGACTTTGATTTAATTACTGCTTTAATTATGTACTAATGAATTAGCAACGGGAAGAATTAATGGATTTGAACTCATGAACTTCTAAGTATTATAAAAGAAGTGTTCAAATTCCATCATGTTGTTAGAGATGCATGCATATAACATTTATAAAATGATTTATATATTACATATATTCTATATATGTTAAGTAGTTCAAATTTGATATAATAAGTCTTATTTTCTTTGTAAAATGATAAACAGACTAATACGTACCTTGATATAAAGGGGAATAAAAGTAGTTAAATTTGGGGTGTTTTTTTAAGGTATTTTATGAGTGAGGAGTATTTTAGTGATGACTGGTAGAGGGGAGGAATATTTGAGATTTTGAATATGAAATGTTGATGTAACTTTGATGTAGCGCTGATTTGGCAAAATGACTCAAGCCAATATACCTGGTCCTACAAAATACTTTAAAAAACACCCCAAAACTTTCCTCTCCCATGCCCTTTTCACCAAAATGGTGCCACCTAGACTTAGCGGGGGTGGCTCGCCACTACACATCATTCTATAATACATTGATATTTGGACAATGATCAATGTTTGATGTTGTCATATGAAGTAACATCTACGTTGGCATTTGAAACTGAAAGCTGATTTCCCCTAAATTCTATCACTCGTGAGTCGTGTCGATTCTTCAGGTTTTTACCTTGTTAACCTAAATTATCAAAATATTTTCTATTTGATAAATATCATCTTAATAATTAAAATTTTCATTACAAGATAATGTGGGAATTTTTCTTATATTCATATGTTTTATTTTTTAAGTTTTTATCTCTTATTAATAATTAATACTTCCTTTATCCCAAAAAAAATTTACATTTCTCACTAAACTTTTATCCTACAAAAAAGTTTACATTTCATAAATTTGATGGACCACACATAATAAAATATTATTATTACTAAGAACTCCACCATTAATATCCATTAAATATTTTTCTCTCTACAATTCAACCTAATATTTTAATCAAAGTATTACTAGTGACTTCACCATTAACTATCACCTAAAATCGTGTGCCCAAGAGAAATATAAACTTCTTTGTGGGACGGAGGGAGTATTATCTTTATTTTAACTTTTGTGACAAATGGAACAGTTATTTTTTTCTATCACTAAAAAAGCAGTTATTTCAGTTTAGTTCTATTTATCTTCTTACTCATTAAATTAAGATAAACGTTAAATCAAATGATAATATAAGTAAAAGAAATTAGTAATTACATATGTTAAATTTAAAAATAAGTATATGGATAGAAACAAGACAATTTCTCTTATCAAAATTATAAGAAAATAGAAATAAATCAAGCAATCAACACCAGAAAAAGCTTTGATGTAGAAGTAAAAACCCTTCTAGTAAACCAGTCGCGTCCCTTTGCGTAAACTCTCCATCACCATGCTTTGAGGTCACCACCGCATCTTCCCTCGGATCCGCCCAATCGCCACCGTAATCTCCACCAGAAATGGCATACAACGAACGAGACACCGTCCCCCTTAACCAAACCTCCCAATCAGACATCGATGAAATCGAAAACCTAATCAACTACACCGTCCAATCCGGCCCCGCCACCGTCCTCCCCGCCCGTCCACCATCTCCACCACGAGCTTCAATTCCAGTATCTTCTTCCCCCTTCATTCCATCCAACCTCCCTCCACCTCCTCAGAAACCGGCGT
Organism: Calendula officinalis; assembly: GCA_963853835.1. NCBI lineage: Eukaryota > Viridiplantae > Streptophyta > Magnoliopsida > Asterales > Asteraceae > Calendula > Calendula officinalis. The sequence goes on along the minus strand of OY970821.1, from coordinate 15,937,421 downwards.
CTGTCCCCGCTGCACCTCCACCGACGTCTAACCGTAATGCTAATGGTCAACAACAGTCGAACATGACCGGATTCGGATCGCCGCCGAATACGTTGACTGAACCTGTTTGGGATACGGTGAAACGAGATCTATCGAGGATTGTAAGTAATTTGAAGCTGGTTGTATTTCCGAATCCCTTTCGTGAAGATCCGGGAAAAGCGTTGAGAGATTGGGATCTTTGGGGGCCGTTTTTCTTCATTGTGTTTCTCGGACTTGTTCTATCCTGGTCCGCCTCGGTTAAGAAGGTGAGTTTTATGATCATACTTTTAGGGCAAATTCGTGGTTTATTTTGCTCAGTGTATAGATCTAGAGTTGTATTAGATTCTAGGTTATATGCAATTCGAACTGGATCATAGTTGGATTCCTATTTATTTATTTAATGAACTAAAATGGTAAATCAAATGAATCTTCTCTTGCTAAGATGAATCCGAGGATTTGAATATATATCATTGCAATGGACCTTAATAAACCTCTGCTAAATCAGTATATCTTTAGCTTAATTATGTGATTTTGAAATAGAATTATTGGCTGTTATTGATTTACTATTTCAAATCCTAAGTATTTGTTTGTTTAGAACTAGACGCCAAACTAATTTGCATTTCTCGTGCACTGTTATTATCAGTGTTCAAAATCCTTATACAATTTCTATCTGTTAGTCCATTTATTTCCTTTAGCAACTAATTACTGATTTAAGCATCCAAAAAGATGAATTAGGGGTCTACGGACTTTTCTCAGTTTTTGCTCATCGATCAACTTTTTTCCACTTGAAAATACTTTTCCAATCTTAAATGAGTAACAATATAATGGAAAAATGAATAAAAGCCTTAGCACCACATTTTGTAATTCTCTTATACGTATTACATATAAGTTAATATTTTGTGCAGTGCTTAAACTAAATCCCTGGCTAAAAATCATAGCCATTCGGAATGCTTTTTAAGAACCATAATGCTTTGAGAAAGTATCAAATTAGCTTGAACTATTTTTTAAGAATCATAATGCTTGTCACTCCACTTAATGATTAAGAATCGTAATTCTTTGAGAAGTATCAAAATCTATTCTAAGTTCTTGGATAGTTTAAAAACACATGAGAAAGGTGAACCAAACATCAAATTGTATCATCCTAAGTTCCTAACCTTTTTATTCTAATTTTTCTGTAATTGCATTGCAGTCTGAAGTTTTTGCTGTGGCTTTTGCACTACTTGCAACAGGTGCCATCATTCTCACATTGAATGTCCTGCTGCTGGTAATATTAATATATATACTCTTTTATACTTATCTCTGTGTGTGTGTGTGTTTATACGGATGGAATGACTGAAAAATGAAATTGGATGTTATTTAGGGGGGTCATATAATCTTCTTTCAAAGTCTGAGCCTATTAGGGTACTGTCTGTTCCCACTGGACATTGGAGCCCTAATCTGCATGTTAAAAGATAACGTCATTCTAAAAATGGTAGTGGTGTGCGTGGCATTAGCGTGGAGCTCATGGGCGGCATATCCGTTCATAAGCATGGCGGTTAACCCTAGAAGGAAAGCTCTTGCTCTGTACCCTGTTCTACTCATGTATGTATCTGTTGCTTTCCTTATAATCGCTATCGATTAATTACATTACTTGTTACAACAGTACCACCTGCCAAATTCTTTTATGTCTTCATGAATGATGGATGGATCAAACCCCAATACTTACATTTGATGTGGCTTCTTTTTGTATGTGTTGTGTGTAACAAATTTTCCAATGAAATAAAACATGTACGAGTATGCAAAATGTTAGGTAAATAGAACAACTCTCTTTATGTACTCTATTCCATTGAACCCGTTACAAGTTAATTAGTCATTTAATTTTTAATAATATATATTTCAGTGAGTAATTGTGAAAGCGATAAATGAGTTAATCGAAATATATACTGCATATTGAAGATAAAAAGTGAATCAGTAATCTATATGAATATATCTTTTTCTTTTTTTTTGGCTTTCTTTTTGTTAGTGGTATAATTTAAGTAACATCTACATTCTAACCTCAAAAGTATGGCTTAGTGGTAGGGCTTGAAATTATCTAGTGGATGTTTCAAACTTTATACCCAAAATCACGAATTCAGACCGTTTTTAAATACAACTCGTCTCTAACAATTATGAACAAGGGAAACAATTTGGCTCTGATACTATGTGAATTTATGAAGACTGTCTCAAGCTCATATTATTATCAATTGAAAGGGTGCAATATAATAAAAGTGAAGCATACACTTTATAGAGAAAACTTAATTAAGATAACTAGTTAATGGACTAAATATATAATACAAACTAAAATAACTCTATAACTAGCAGTATTATGCTAACCGTTCCATTATCAAAATTTTAAAATATTGGTCGTATTGGTATCGGATCTTCTCAGTTCGAATGTTTCTGTAAACATAAACACACCAATTGCACGACAAAATCTTTTCGTTGATTACAAAACATTCCTTGATGATATCGTCGCCAGGAACCTCGTGATGTCATTAAATTTTGTCATGTCCCTACACAATGAGGACAAAACTGTCTTTTCCCTTACCAAATCTAGAAGAGAAGATGTACATTTCATCATAAATTATGATCTCATGTCACCATACCCTTCATTCTACGTATCCTTTTTCCCCCAACTATACTCTACTTGTTTATAATTTAAGATTTATAGAAATTGTATTCATTTCTACTCAATTTTATTACTTAGTAATTTAATTAATACAAGTGTTCCAATTGAAAAATAAGACTAAAAATATAATTAATGGATTTCAATGTTATAACATTTAACCCTTTCTTTTAACTACAAGACTTTGGTACAAAGGTTTACAGTAATTTTTGTACAAACATTCAACATGATACAATATCCATAATCTGATTTTTAAAATATAAGAAAAAGAAATATTAATATATATGCTTACATTTAAATGCACCAAAATTGTAGTTGAACAAAAAAAGGAAAGAGCACAAAAGTTTCAATTCCTTAAACTTTGGGCATGTAACGTAACGGCGTCGTTACGGCCGCACTATCAGCCGATTTGCAACTCAGAAATCCAAGTACTCTCCCTGATGAACATTTCCGGTGATCAACACTCCGGCTAACCGGAATTACATCACACGATTCCGAACTACTCCGGCGAACCTGCCGGTTCTTCATGTCCCTAAGATCCATCTCCGGCGGTGGCACTTTCACCAGCCCAAAAAAGAAGACATACCACCGTGAAGAAGATTTCTTCCCGGAACCCTCACGTCGAATCTCAGGCGCCGGTTCAGAACTCATGCTTGAGTTCCGGTTCAACCTTTTGTGATCCAATGACCGGCTGTTTCGGATGAGTGGACTTGTGGTTATGCTTTTGACCGCCGATGTTGACTCCGATCTTGACCGCCGGCAACCAGTAGGCACTACAACAAACATATACGTGAATTTTGTTTGCATTTATAATAAACGTTCAAATATAAAAAGTTAAAAAAAAAAAGTTTGTTACACATAAAAATCCGTAAATATATTTTAAAAAAATGAATGCATACTTGGTTGATTTTTGTGGTGATGTTTTTCGCTTTGTTGAGGAATCTTTGTAAGTTGGTGTTGTTCGTTGATGGGTACGAGTTTACCACAAAATATGATGTCTTCTGCATGAGCCATCATTTTCTCTTCGGAATAATCTGCTCGGAAAAACTCAAAAAAGTCTCCGGTGGAGGATAACGATGGAGAATTCCGGTGATCTTGAAAGGTGGAAACGTTATGATGTTGTGTTATTGGGAAATCAGTGAGCGAAAGTGTCTCCAATACTTCTGTTTCTTCATCATCTTGAAGAATGTTGTTGATAATTTTGTCACCCATTTCACACAGTAAAATGGTGTTTGTGTGTGTTTGGTTTTGAGAGAACGTATGTAAAGGTTGGGAAATGGAATTGGAGTTCAAAAGAAAAGAATATAAAGGATTTCGAAGGAGGAAAAGTATCAAGGAGGGTTCTTAATTATACAAAGTTTTATTTTTGAATAATCTATTATGCTTTTTTAATATTTATTATTACAAACAAATGTACTCACATTTGTTTTTAAGTATAATATTTGATGTTTTGTCTTTGATGTATTTAGTTATTAAATAAAAGATTGTAAATAATAACGACGATTTTATGGGTTGTAATTAAGGTATTAATACATGTATCAGGAATTTCTATATCAATTAATAACTATTCCTGTATTTTAGAATTAACCCTCCTTTAATAAAGGTAAATAAAATTATGCATGCATAGATAGCCTACTATTGTTAACAAAACTCATGAAAAAGTAAATACTCCCTCCGTCCCTAAATAAAGTTCTCATTTCACCTTGAATTTTTTGTCCTTAAATAAAGTTCTCATTTCACATGTTGATGGGGTCCACTTAATAAAATAATATAATTACCATGGACCTCACTACTAACTATCCACTAACAATCTTTCTCTCTCCAAATCAACTTTATATTTTAATCAAATTTATTACCAATAACCCCACCACTAACTTTCTCCTTAAATATTGTGCCCAAAAGAAATGGGAACTTTATTTAGGGACGGAGGGAGTATATCCTTTAACCAAAATAAAATACATGATTTTTGCATTGCCAAGCAAAATATGCCGTTTATTTAGTTTATATTAGCAATTGGAAATTTACAATTAAGTGGAATGATCAGTCTTATTTTCTAAGCTTTGCTATTTCAAATTCACTCAGAATTAAGTGTGATTTCTCCCTCTAGTAGTTTAAAAGAGTGCTTTATTTAATGATACGTTCTCCTCTCAATTGTTTGTAGCTTAGAGTTAAATTATAGGGAATAATGAAAATGTTGTCCTTTTTTAGACGAATTTATCACTTAGCGAGTTAGCGGTAAATATTTTTAATAACTTCTTAAATGTTACGGGTTTAATCTTTCTATGTAAACATTTATCAGATAGTCAAAAGAAAGTTTTGAAATGGTCACGACGACGGTTATATCGCGTACCTCACGAGCAAAGCTCAGCCACGAGAGAGCACGTAAAACAGGGATACCTTTAAAAAAAAAGTTGTATTTTTAAATTAGTTAGAACGCATCATTCATAGTTTTTATGTATGCCCAAGGATGCAAGCCAAACTCATAAAATTTAAGTTCAAACTCTGGACTCACTTACGGTGGATAAGCCCATTCAACCTTATCCAACTCATTTGGGACAACTATGGAGGGTATCTTGAACACAATAGTAAATAAGTTTTAATGGTAATGGAACACTAAATGGTGTATAGGGGACAGTAATCAAATTTTAATGTGGGTAAAAAGCAATTTAAAGAAATTAAAACTAATATTAATAATAGCTTTATTTTCAAGTAAAGAACTCGCTGCAACACCAAATTCAAACAGATTTATGTTTTAAAATTGCGAGGGCAAATCTTCTCGTTTAAAACAAGACTCGAGCTTTAAATTAGAACACTTAAATCCCAAATCTGACTTCCCGTCAATGGACCAAACTAAAAATAGAAGTTTGAAAATTAGTCTAGAGGTGATTTTGCAATTAAAGTGTGTGGCTATCTACGTACTTTGTTGTACCAATTAGAATTTGATGTAATTCCTAACATACGTGTGTTTAGTGCAGGTTACACATCATGAATTATGTCATTGCTCAAGTCTTGCATGATGAATGTTTGATATTGTCAATTTTGCTATTTAATTAGTCAATAGAAAAGTTTCGTGGATAATTAATGCTTTCTAGAAAAAATTAATTTCTCTTTCTCATTTTGTCTTTTCCGATTAAAAAATGGTCTTATAGTTAAGTTTTGTGGATAAAAACTTTCATTGTTTTTCATTAAATTTAACAACTATAATTTTATTAGTAGTAAATACTCACACATGCTTGTTTAAATTATGTTGTGATTTGAACCTATAGATGTTTTAGTTGGTGGGCAACCTTTAGGACAAATATGTATTGGTCAAAAGCTATCAAATTTACACCTTTGTGAAGAGATATGCCTTTAGAGCATCCGGTGTGGTAGCTTGAGGCAAACATCCACCTAAGCGGCACCTCAACCTTCACCATTCCATATTCAACCACTCCCAACCGTTACACAAACTGTTACCGTTAGTTGTTGACAAATCAGTGTCACGTCAGCTCACCCTCCAACCGACATGAAACTGACGTACTTATGCCAATACTTCTTTCCTTTAATTTTTTGGGACCCACCATTACAAAACACACACACACACAACACACCCCTTTGGGCCCACCTACCCAAACTCACGCATCCCCCTTCTCTCGTCTTCACACTGGCGGAACCCCAACTGGCGGAACCACTGGCGGGGGCGTGCCAATGGTTTAACCCCGCCAGTTTGGGGGAAGACACAAACTAACGAACTGTTGGGAACGGTCTTCATACCCCAAATACTTCTTCACTCATAATTCAAGCTAAAACGCACATTTTGGATCTTCAAAATACCCTCATTCACTCACACCACACACCATAAATTTCCTTTGGTGTGGCACCATACCACTCACATAGAGCTTGGTGCGACAAATGAACGGTATCATGGCAGCGCCATTTTGTTGTGCCACCTAGGATGACGCCAACTTCATGTTGCACGCGCCACACCTTCTTATCATAACTATGAATTCTCGGACCAAAAATTAATATGGCATGTGTTTGATGAATAGAATGTACCTAATATCAGTTGTATTCAATATAATAAAATACAAAAATTTAAACTACAATTACAACTGTAAAAAACGATACATAACATGTAAAAAAAGGGGTAGAAACAAAGTTAGTTGAGTCTCGTGATTAATACGATCCCCATAAAACGGATTCATCGTCTGTTCCCAAGGTACACCAAGCGGAGCAATTGCCGGATCGGAAGTTAATCAAGTTGTGATGGTTAGCCAGACCATTAGCCTCACCATGCTGATTTGGTGCAAAAATGGACTGGCACAAAGCTCGGATCTCGGAGCTACATTTGTGCCCATAGGTCGCATTGGCGCGCATGAGTTCAACATTTTCAAACCACTATGTCCAACTTAATTATTTGCACAACTCTATTTTGGATATACTTTAGCCAGCTATGTAGCTTTATCAAGGAGAGAGATTATATGAGTTCAAAAAATGGTGAAAATTCTATTTTCAACCCAATTTTTCCAACGACGACTTAGTTTAACTTGTAACATGAAGTTTATGATGATGGTTTGCAAGGGTGGTATGCAAGAATCTGTTTAGACATTTAATTGGTAATGGGATTGAGTTGTGATGAATGATGACATCAATGGTTAATGGTGATGATGGAGTACAACCTTCTCGTAGGTTGGTTATCTGTCTGAATCTGACTATGGTTTCATTTGTCAAAATAATCATGTCATGTTTTCAGCTTATAGTCTTGAAGTTGTTTGGTTTCCTAGTCGGTTGGATTGCTGTTCAAATGTAACTACAGTTCTTCCTGCTGTCTATCCACATGTTCATACCTCAATTCTGAAGTTAACGTTGAAAACTTCTTCTAATACTATTCGAAGTCGATCTTTGCACATGTGACAATTCAATTCTTCATCTATTTTTCTGTCTCAAAATGATTTGTGCACCCCTAGTAGTACATGTGTGGTGCAACTGGTGTCCTATTATCCTCATTTATATTTTTCACCTAATTGTTCTTTTTACCCATCACGATATATGACCTCACAAATCCTAAAGATACCAACAATATTCAATCTTGCCAAGGTACATGGAAGTTGTTCTCTCTTAGAAAAGAGAGAGTTTCAAATTTTTAACTTCATTTCACTACCGCTACCCGGGGTAAAGAAACTGCTTCCCGATAAACCTCTGACACCATAATTACATTTAAATCTTGCTAGTTCATACAAAGAGAGTTTTAATAGTTGCTACAAATATGTATTGTATAAAGCTATATGTATCTCCTTATAAATTACAAATTGAAAATAAAAAGGTAAAACAAGTTTTCAAAGCATGAGAAGTAAGTTACAAAAAACGATGGTCAAATATAACACAAAAGTAGATAAAAGAATTTCTGAACACATCGCTATAATTAACGATACAATAAATGTACTTCCCGTCCTTATCCGGGGAATTTGGAAAGATCGTGTGCAATCTTTCCTATAACTCTTGCCTTAATTCCAAATATTAAGTTTTCATTTATTTTTAAATTTTTTTGTTTTGCATATTCTCAAGAATACGATTGAAGACACTATTTACCAAACATCACGGAGGTATCTTCCCGACATTTGTAGATTCTTCACATAAAGTTCTGCCTTTGATGAGTCTAGAGATCCCTGAAATCAACAAAATATTTTCATACTTTTGTTAGTTCACATCAAATCCAGTAATTTATGCCTTTGTCCAACTTTATTTAATAAAAGAAAATTGTTTAAATAAAATAATTTAAGAGATTTCATGCAATAAAAATACACTTTAGACGATCTCTATAATCTTTCGTTAGGGATAAATAGTACATCCTGATTCGGCCCATTAGTAATAAAAACAAAGGTTTATAGACAAGATAGGAAATTATTTAAAATTTGAACTTTGACAATACACCAAAAAGAAAAATAAAAATAAAAATAAAAAAATGTTGTCCGATTTCATGGACCATATGGTGTATTATTTTCAATCTGTGGCATTTATTAAAGTAACAAAGACAACAACATGGACCCCAAACTATTTAAAGCCATATAAACTATAAATGTCACAATCATGGCCGGTTTCCAGACATATAATATTACCTACTCCTAAATAAATGTATTTAAATAAGAATTTAATTAAATATTGTTGAATAATTAAAAATTACCTGTTCTTGCACAATTGTGTGGAGGGTTCGGTGAACATCTTTAGCCATGCCTTTGGCATCACCACACACGTATAAATACGCTCCCTCAGAAAGCAAGTTCCAGATATCCGATGCCTGCACCCACATTTTCATTTTCATTTATAAAAAAAACATAAATATGGAATTTTAAATTAAATTATAATTGAAAAGGGTGATATTGTTGTGGTTTTTTGACCTACCTTTTGAGTCATCTTGTGTTGCACGTATTCCTTAGTGGGGCCCTCACGGGAGAAAGCTAAAATAAGCTCGGAAAGGGCACCCGTGTCCACAAAGTTATTAAGCTCCTTCTCATATATGAAATCCTGAGAAAATTAAAACATAACTATTATAGATTGTACAAATTTTAAAGCAAACGGTACAAGTATACCAAAACATAGATTGCGGTGTATAAATAAATTTTTGTGGTACAGATAGCACCTCCTAAATTATTTATTTTGATAAATTAGAATATTATTAAAAATATTTTGGATCCATTTAGTTGTATGAAATTTTCATCTCTGTTTTTCTAAAAATAAGTGTTTTATTTATCTCTATAAGCAACTGTATTTTCAAAACGTATCAATATGTGCTCATTTTCCACTATAGAGTTATCTATTTATAGAAAAGAAAATAATTAAAAACTGTATAAAAGTAAGCTTTCAAAAACTTAGTTATAAAACTAAAAAATGGCTTCTCTTTTCCTCAATTCTTTTCCATAGAAGTCCAATTTAAACACGTTTTCTACTTTTTGAGTTCTTTAAATATTTCACAAAAATGTCATAATTCAACATACCACTTTGCGATTTCTGCATCCAAAGAATAAAACAGATGACCCAAGTTCAGTTCCAGCTACTTTCAAACCTAATCTTTCTTGAAGAAAACCTCTAAATGGAGCCAAACCAGTTCCAGGCCCAATCATGATAACGGGGACTTTAGGGTCAGAAGGAAGCCTGAAATTTGATGTTCTCACATAAATAGGCGCCCAACTGCAATCTTCACTTTCTGTCATAGGAACAGCATTCTGAAACAACAAAAATGTAAATTTTTTTAATTAAAATGAAGTTTTTTATGTGTTTAATTTCAGTTTAACAAAGATGGAGTGATTGATTGATTACCTTCATCCATGTTGAACAAACTCCTTTGTGAATACGGCCTGCTGGTGTTTTCTCATGAACTAATGCACAAGTCACATGAATCCTGTTGGGTGCCAGCCTGTAAAAATACAAAAAATATATAAATTAAATTAAATTATTTTATTTTTTTATTTTTTTTGTAAATAGGTACCTTGGGGAGGAAGAAATAGAGTAGTATCTAGGCTGCAAACGAGGGGCAACAGATGCAAAGAAAATTCCAAGTGGAGGTTTAGCAGATGGGAAGGCTTCCATAACTTCTAGAAGACTCCTTTGGCTTGCAACTATCCATTGAGCATATTCATCCTATAAAATCAATTTAATAAAACATTTTTCATAATAAAAAACTAAAATTCTAAAAATTAATTTAATAAAGTTATAAAACCCAACCTTTCCAGCTGGAGACGCAAGAAACTTCAATCTATCGGCTTCAGTAGGATCAGTAGCATGAGCCGCAAGAGCAAGCAAAGCAGACTAAAACATATAAATTTTATAAGTATTTTTATTGTTTTAATTATTAAAATACAAGAAAAAATACCTTTTTGGGAGAAGTCAACACATCTGCATAGCTAGTCAACGCCTTCCTCAAAGTGCAAGGTGGGAAAGGTGGTGGTAAAGAGGACCCACCGAGTGGTGTACCGTCTTCTTTGTCAGTATGGATTGAGAAATAAGTGCCAAGTGGCAAACCGATTAATTTCTCAGCTTCATCGACAACTTCACTTAGATTCTCACAGTACACCCCAACATGGTCCCCAGTTTCATATCTATAAATAAATAAAAATAAAAATAAATAAATATATATATATATACCAAATAACTGAATATGTATTGCAGATAGTAACTTACGATAAGCCGGTATTTGAGATGTCAAATTCGAGATGAGTACAAGACCGATCGGATTCAGGAGTATGGAGTTCCTTTTTGACGGCTACATTGGATCTTTAAACATACATAATTATGTCAATTATGTTATTAGGGATTTATTAAAAACTGAAAATTAAAAAAATTGGAAATTGAATATGGTGTGATACCTGCATGGATGTTGAGCATCATGAACAGTATGACCATTTGTTTGACTTTGGTCTTCGGTCAATGCGTCTGGTTTGTCATGGAATACAACACGGTATTCAGAAACGGCGGCTGTGTAAGGAGTGGCGACAGATGTGTCATCCTCATCACGGAGTAATTGGTCTAATTCAGGCCATACTAATTCTTTCCTGAAGAAATTAAGTTTAATAAAACATTATAAACTCATTAATTGACTATTAGATGGTTTTTATTATTATTTCTTTTATATATATTACCATGCAGTGAAGTCATCTTCAATACATTGATCATCATCTCCCATTCCAACAGGAACTAGACGCTTTGCACCTATAAATTAGTAAAACATTCAACAAAGCCAGGAGGCAATTAATTAATTATTCAAAATTAAAAGTGTTTGAAATTGATATGTGAAATGTAAGGAAATAAACATACCCTGCTCTGCAAGATTGTCATCGATCACTTTTGCAATCTACATATAACAAAAAACACGAGGAACATAAAAATATAAACTTAGGATAATACTAATGTAACAAAGCACTAGTAATGTTATGGTTGTTTAATGATCAAATATGACAGCATGTTATAAATAATTAACCTTGTTGAAATGCTCGTATTGTCTGTTTCCAAGGCCAAATACTCCATATTGAAGTTTTGAAAGCCATTCTCCTTTTGCATCACCCTAAATTGGGTAACAGCATATACTTAATTACAATTCAAAAAAAAATCATGGTTAAATACCACATTGATCTACTGGTTGTATGCTATTTACCTCGGTAAACCATTTATAGAATCTAGCTGCATTATCTGTTGGTTCACCATCTCCATATCTACACAATTAATAATCATATCATAATTTGATTAGTAGGTACTCACCTTTCACCAACCACTTACCACAACCTTTATAGTTTATACAATTATATAAATTATCAGATTGCAACAGTTGACCAAAAGATTTGGTCAAATAAATCAGCACAGCCTGAAAAAACTTCCAAAAGTTGGAATCTTACAACTTTGATTTAGAAATACATATAAAATGAACAAACTTACGTAGCCAAAAAGAAAAAAGCCAAAGATTCTTTTTTTAATTTCTCCTCATACTCATCATCGTCAGCAGCATAATCATCCTGCATTTTAAAAGAGTAAAATCAATCATGATTTATGAATCTATACTTCCAGATGAAGTATCAAAAAATCTGATCTAGAAAGTGAATATACTTACCAAGTCAATTACTTTAAATACTGCCTTTTCATATCTAGCTTTAGCTTCCTCAACAAGTGCCTTTAAACAACAACAAATCAAATTGTTTATTATTCTGGTATTGATGGTAAATTATGAGGTGTCATGGTTAGAATAGAGAAAATTAATTTCTCTTTAGAATTAACAATTTAGAAATGACTATAAGAGACACCAACCAATCAAGGTTCCATAACTTATTACTTAAATTTGTCATTATTCTAGTATTGTTGGGATCTATAAATAGGAATCTGGTATAAAATTAAAAATGATTAATGGGAGAGATTAATCTAACAATTAATTATGGATATTAAATTAATGAATCGAAGTAAATTAATTCACCTTAGCAAAACCTTCAGCTGTTCCAGTTTGTGTGCCGAAGAACACGGTAACTTTTTTCTTACCATCATCAACTTCCTCTTCTTTGACTCTCTTCGGCACAACAATTACAGGTGATTCCAAAACCGATTTCTTCGTAGACGATCTCCGCCACACCAAAACGACGACGCATCCAATCAAAACAGCAAACGACGTCGTAAGTATCATCATCAGCTCACGATTCTCCGCAATCATCGCTAACGTTGGCGGCAACGTTGATTCTCCTGATTCCGATGCGTTCGATGTGTCAAAGAGCTTTCCGGTAATTAACGCACTCATCAGATCAAACGGCGAAATCTTAACGGAATCAGATTGCATTTTTCCCCCAAAATTACAAGAATTCAACAATTTAATACACAAGCTAGAAAACGGTGGATTCGAGAAACAATGGTTAGAGAGAGAAATCGAAACAAAAATCAGTAATTGTTGTTAAGCTTTCTCTCTCTAGATCCTCTGAAATTGGAATTGGTAAGGTAGTTGAGAGAAAGCTCTTGACTTGGGTGTTTTCATGAGGTTGAGAAGTGAAGGGGAGTAGAAAGAGAGGAGCCAACGCCTACCCAACTAGACTGGTTACCCACACCTACTTCATTTAACCATAGTTAGCTTCGTCAATCCCAATTCATTTAGTAAAATAAAATCAACTGGGATAATAATAGTCAAATGTGGTTAATTGATTAAGTCAAGCCTATTAAATTATTCGTAAGAAAACGATTCGTGCATAAGACTATACTTGATTGAGTGTAACAATAATATAAAATAATAGATGATTTTGTAGATCGGAGATGTATGCGATATCTATCCTATGATGGTTTAAGGCAGGTGGAACATTGTCTCCTTACATTGTGGTGGGTTTTGTAATGAAAATATGGCCACATCCATGAAAGAGCATGATGTGGTAGAGTGTGGTAGACTGTAGACGTAGACATCAAAGTGGCATATGATTGGTCATGTGACGGGCGTCCTCTATATTTTGGTGGTGTGATCTTGTGGTAGCATCTGATGTGATAATAATTTTTATGTGATCTTGTGGAGTCAAACCAGGTAGTCTCAATCTAAACCATTTTGAGGTACTATTTGATTTGCTTGGTCAAAGTTCGAACTTGGTTTAGCTTCGGACTCAATAAAAATCTTTATACGAAGTATTTGATTTGCTTATATTTCATCTCAATCTATTTAAAAAATTTCTTGATTGCAGGTTTGAATAAAAATTTTTTTGAGTCGATTTAAAATTGATACTAACTTTTTTTCATCATTCAATATAGTCAGTTATACGTGGGTTTGGTCAGGGTTCGTCATGGATTTAGTCGATGGAGAAACGTTAGTGTAGCGTTAAGGTGGCAGAAGTAACCAAAACACCTTTAAAAGTAATTTTCAATATGCAATTTATGGCAATTAATACATTTTCAATATAGTCGATGTAATTTTTAGGCAAAATACCTTTTCGTTCACTTCAAGTAATATAGCTTGAATTATATAATAGTATTATAAAAATACCAAAGGTTTTGTAGCTTAATCTCGTAAGCTATTTGAAGGTATTTTACTATTTCACGTTAGCTTGTGCTTTGAACATCTTCAATAGTATATTTTCTAAAAGCCTTTTACTATTCAGATAAGCTTTTGAAAGATTTTTTATCATTAGAATAGGTAGTTTTTTTAAAGACTTATTTTCTACTAACATTTTAATGAACTATTTATGTTTGTCTTTTTTAGTCCCTCAATGTTTAATATCTTTTCATATTAAACCTTAGATATATTATTATATATAAATTCTTTACTTTTTTTAATATTTGCAATGTAATGTTTCTATCTATTTAAACATTATTGTCAATTATTATAATATTTTGTATGAAATATTTCTAAAAAATATTAAGTTTTATAAGATGTCAAAAAAATTGTCAATTTATATATAAGGGGTATTTATGAAACATTTAAGATAGATAAATGTAAATTAGAAATATTATTAAAGAAAAAACTTTTTGAAAGATTAACCATCAGAGATGTTATCTAGTAATAGCTTTTTGGTTAGTGGAAAGTTAATGTGCCAAAAGTAATAAGCTTTTGTGAGATTAACCATTGGGGATGCTCTTATGAGTTCACGTCCCACTGTGAATAATATTATATAAATTTAAAAGTGATTTACAGGCATGTGGTGTGCTATTTAAAAAAAGTTTAATTTAAATTACGATATATTGTTCCTTTATACATATAAATATTTTATACATATAAATGTATGATTATGTTAACATATACTTTCTTTGTCCCAAAAAAAAATTTCATTTCACTTGGACACAAGATTTTAAAAGATAGTTAGTGATGAGTTCTTATAATATTTTTAATTAAAATATAAAATTAAATTGGAGAGAGAAAGTGTTTTAGTGATAAACTCATTAGTAATAATATTATTTTATTAAGAGGATTGCCATCGGTGCGTCAATGCATCCGTCGTTGGCAACTTTTAACTCGTCAATGGAGGACGTCGTTGGCAGGCTTCATAGGGCACGTCAGTAGAAAGGCGTCGGGGTGGCGACAGGTTGGTGGATGGCGTCATGAGGCTTGTGAGGAGGGAGAGGGGGGGGGGGGGGGGGGGGGGGGGAGAGATGCACACAAACTGGTTATGCCAAAAATCGGTTTCGGGTTTGACCCTAACTGGTTTTGGTCAACGCCGGTCGTAACCGGTTTCTCCAATAACCGGTTCAGTTAGTAACCGGTTTCGACACCCAAAAATCTCAACCGGTGTAACCGGTTACCGGTTTGGTTAGTAACCGGTTCGGTTACTAACCGGTAAAAAACCGGTTTTGACCGGTTACACTATAATACCCCTTTTTTGCCGCAATTCGATATCAAACACAACCATTAAACGTTTTAGCAAAACACAAACATTCATTAAGCATAGAAACGTTAAAAACATTCAAGTACACATAATTAAACATGAAAATACGAAAGTTCGAAAGCCCTAAAAATACGATTACACTACAAATCATCGAGATTCGAGATTTACTACTAAAAATACGATTAAACTACAAATCTTCACTCTTCGTCGCTATCTTTTTGTGGGTCATTATCTTCATATTCATAACCATCGGAGCTAGATGCTCGGGACGATTCACCTTCTTGAGCTATATCTTCATCGGAAAGTGAGGTTGCAAGACCTTGAGCAACTTCCATATCAAGAAGTTCTTCTTCAACGTCAAGTTCCTTCTCTAGCTTTTGTTTGTCTTGAATCCGGTCCGCTGCATCCAAGTGATCCTTCAAGCAAATAACATCTCCAAAGACGCCGACGTGAGTCTTGTTCTCCTAATAGATACTATCCTGCCACTAACAGAAAAAGCCGATTCCGAAGCTACAGTAGAAGCTTGGACACTTAGTAAATCCCTGGCCATGGCGCTTAGAATGGGAAATTGAGGCTCCCTTTCTTTCCACCAAGCCAATATATCAAAATGTTCGATTTCTCGAGTGGTCATATTGCCTAAAAAGTTTGTTTTCGTATATCTCGACAATTCGCCATTAGCGGATTCTTCACTACTCTCACCCCTTTGCCGTTTAGTTGTTTCCTCTCTTATAGTATTAAATAAATGGGCTAATGGGTCGGTGGGAACATCAACATCACCAAAAATTAGGGCAAACGAACTTGAAGAAGCATTTGGTGCACCATACTTTTGAAAATAAACCGCAAATAATGATTTAAAATCTTCCCAAAAATTATCTTGTGCATTTTTAATATATGAGGGACTTACCAAATGCAATTCCAAATCATAACAAATTGCACTCATAGTGGTTTCAACACCGATTTTATTTAAAGTAGGGTCTAACATGGCCGAACATGTAATTGCCAATGGTATTTTGCGAAAATATTTTCTTAGTTTAGTTTTCATTGGCGCGACCATTGTTTTATTAATACCACCTTCCAAATCAAAAGTATCAATTTTATGAGCCATCAAATATATTTGTTTTAGTACACAATGACTTGTTGGATAGTAAACACCGGAGACTAAAACCGTTACATCTTTAAAAAGTTTAAACAATTCGGTTAGCTTTTTAATAACCTCCCATTTTTCGTCACTAAATTTGTTTAAAATACGTTTCTTTGTAAAAAGTTTGTCATGAAAATATTGTAAAGTTTGACGTTGACGAATACCACATACAAACATGTCATAACTTGAATTCCAACGAGTGGTAATGTCCCAATTAGGTGATAAACAAAGTGAATTCGTTTGCTTAAACAAACGAATATATCTTTTAACTCGTTTTGGACCCTTTTTAAAAACATCCACTAGCATCAAATAAAAGTCATGTGTTATAGCACCAATCTCCGGTGAATTCAACCCATCTCGCACAAATAAATTTATAATGTGTGCGAGACACCGACTATGGAAGAAAAGACCATTCACGGGAGGTTTGAATGATAATATTAGCTTTGCAACCACATTTGTATTATTAGATGCGTTGTCAAACGAGATTGCAAAAACTTTTTCATTTAATTTATAGTAATTTATTACGTGACTTAACATATAAAATAAATTTTCACCCGTATGGGGATGTGGAAAATCTTCAAACACGATCACACGCTTCATCATTTGCCATGTGCTTGGATCGATCCAATGTGCGGTAACACAAAGGTACGAACCTGGCGAACCATGAGGAGCCGACCAAACATCCGTTGTTAGGTTCACAATTGTATTTAAATTTTCAAAACCATTTACTAGATCATTTTTAGCCAATTTCCAAAGTTTTAAACAATCTCGTCTAAGAGTAGTACGACTTACATGATTATAACGTGGTTGAAGCTCTTGTTGGATAAGGCGCGTCAATCTTGGGTTGTCAAAGTGGTTGAACGACAAACCTTGTTGAATCACGAATTTGGCCATATGTTCTCGACAACGTTCCGCTTGGTACGCAAAGACACCACCGTCTCGTGCTCTAGTCGCTTGACCCTCTTGTTGTGAACCCCTTCTTATCGTTTGACAATGCTTTGCGACATGTGTCCTCATCGTTGAGTTGGAATTAGCTCCCATGAATTGACCACAATTTCTACAATGCGCCTTTGTAAGACCATTGGTTAACTCCACTAAGTCGAACGACCCATTTGGCCCAAAAAGTTCGGGAACTCGTGTAGTTGGCAGAACTCTAGCAATACTTGCCGTTTCTTCATTTGTAGAACCAACGCCGGTGAAATCTTGACTACTTTGGCTTTGGTTTGGGTGCGACATTTTGACGTTTTTTGCTAATCGAAAGTGTTTGGAGAGTGTTTTTGGGTGTTTTGAAGTTGTGATTTTTACCAAATGCAAGATATGTATTAATAGGGGAGTTTAGGGGTGCAAAATGGTCCAAAAAAACACCCCAAACGGTCAAAAATCCGCTCCTAACGGTCATATGACCGTTTTTTAACGGTCTGATCGAGTGAAAGCATATGCCAGCGTTGTAACGACCGAGATTTTGTAAATAAATAAATTATACAAAAATATGATAAATAAGGATAATTCATTTCAGAACCGTAGGAATTGGTTTCGTGTCAATTGGACACCGTATGAGAAAGTTATGGACGAAACCGGGTCGAGACAAGGACCGAAAAGTGCAGCCCTGCTGTAATGGAGAAGTTCACGGTGTGAACTTTTGTTCACGATCGTGAACTAGCATCAGGGATTTGAGCAAGTTGGCGCGAACTACTTCCCGACTAGTTACCGATCGCGATGTTCACGACACGCATAGTTCACGCCGCGAACTTAAGTTCGCGATCGTGAACTCCTGAAGTCTGTATAAAAACGGGTTATGGCTAGGGTTTTGACACCTACACCCCTAGAACCCTACCAGCCGTTATTTTGGAAGAAGTGCACGATTATTGCTGTTCTTGAGCTCAAATCTTCATATTTCTTGGAGATTATTGATCTAAGGTAAGAATCCTTGTTAGTTTATGCATCTCTTTGGTATTTTGAGCTCTATTTGGGTATTAATGGTGGTTTTGGGAACCAACCACATCATCTATGGGGAAGATGATCTATCATGGGTGTAAAACACTCATGGTAAGCTTGTAATCAATGTGTACAAGTTGGATTTCGGTTTTATGGATAGAAATCTTGAACTAGGGTTTGAGATTTCCACCAAGTGGTATGAACTTGGTGGTTGGGAATGTTAAGATGGATTAACTAGTAATTAGTTATGGTTTATGACTAGATTTGTGATGATTTTAATAATAGGTCAAGAAGGAGTTGAGATTGGAAGTACTTCCTTGTTTGGGAAGTAGAGATTGTGTTGATTTACACAAGTATTGGATAGCTTTGCTAAGGTGAGTACATGTGATCTTTCTGAGTACATAGTAAACCATGTTTTATGAATTGAAATGATTTTAGAGTCTTTATTAGATAAATATTTTTAATAAGGAAAAGATTGAATTGATAGAATATGAATTTAATTTAATTGAATGGAAATGAATTGAATTGAATTGAATTGTGAATTTGTTGCTTAGTTACCACTAGTATGATTGAGTTGTAATATGGGCTTTGACCCAAGTTGATGATTGTTATGTGGTAGCTAATCGATTGGATCCTAGATAACCCACACAAGTTGGGGGAGTTAGTGACTACTACTTGGGGCGGTACCACCCTGCGCAAGAGTAGTATGTCGAGAAATAGATAACCCGGAAAACGGGGGAGTTTGAGATTATCTCGGAAATCGGGGGAGCAAATAGATAACCCAGAAACGGGGGAGTTTACCTAGATAACCCATATCGGGGGAGTTGTTTCGGGGAGGCCCGTTACGTATGTGTTTGGGCTTATGGCAAGCCTTAGAGATTGATTGACTATGTGCAATTTGATAATTATTTAATTATTATTTTATTGCAAAATTATTTCTAACCGGGTCTAAAACCCATGTTTCTCACGAGACAATATTTGTCTCACGTACTACGTTTATTTTGACTATGTACTCAGGTTCGGGAGCGAAAGATTAGGCGGCCCGTAGTTAGCATTTGGAAGGATTAGCTCGGTGTACTTATTTAGTTCCCTAGACTATTGTTTTTGATATTATTGTAACACCGGTTTTGGCATTTTCTAATTATTCCAAATATTTCATTAAAACCACATTTTAGACATTCGGTTTGTAAAGACATATATTTTATATTTTCAAAAGTTTTAAATTGGGTTGAAAAATCGGTGTGTTACAAGCGTAAAATCGGTTACGAACCGGTTAGAAAACCGGTTATAACGGTAATAACCGGAAACCGGTTATCAGAAACCGGTTTCGGCCGTTTTTTGGTCGAAAAGGTGTAACCAGGTAGGAACCGGTCGGTTACTGAGAAACCGAACCGGTTACGGTCAAAACCGGTTTTGACCGGTTTTGACCGGTTTCGGTTTCGGGTATTATGTGCACGGCTAGGGGGGGGGGGGGGGGGGTGTTTGGGTAATATTTTAATAATTTTTTAAGTGTGGATGAGTTAGTGATGCGTTGTTGTTGGCATGACTTCGTCAGTAGGGATGTGTTTAGTGATGTGTTTAGTTGCGCGTCACGGTTGGGAGAGTCCTAAGTGGACCTCTTGAATTTAAGAAATGTAAACTTCAATTTTGTGGTACGGAATTTGAAGGAAAAATAAAAATTATTTATGGGACGGAGATAGTATATTTTTTAATGGATAATATATACCCCTTAAAACTGTATCCTTTTATCTATAAGACTTAAAATCCATAATCTTATAAGATAATTAAGCATGAGATACCGTGGAGCTATAAATCATTAAATATTAACTTTATTTGGTTAGTCATATTTGCTGGGTACTACTACTTGTGTGCGTGTTTGGGTGGATCAACGTGTTCCGTGTGTGTTTCGCTTATTTTTGGAGTGTTTCTCTTGAAATGTTATTCTAAAATTGAACATTTTCAAATAAGACCTTAAAGTATTAAGAACTTTGCGTATGAAACCAACATATATCAGGAAAAGGTTAGCATGATTGCATGAAACCCTGTAATAAAAAAATACAAGGCGTCTGGATTTTTCACGTGCTCTAACATGTCCACCCTTAAAGGCACGCGGGTTTGTTTTCAACATTCAACTAGCCCCACAAGCACTCTCTTAATTTATTTGAAAATTTATATTATATTATATTAAACTTTTCTATTTTATTCATGTATTCATAAAATGATTCAAATGTGAAATTTACGAAAAATTAATGTTGTTAACTAATTTGGATATTTATATTGATCAAATGAATAAGAAGATTAAATACTTCCTCCAATTCAAAATAAGTGACACGCTTTGGGTTTCACTGTCTTTTAGACAAAAGATTATAATTATGGTTAAATTATATTAATATGATGGTTAGTGAGGAATGAGCCCCACACTTTTTATCAAATAAAGTAATTTTTCAAAATATATCACTTATTTTGAATCACTTAAAAAGGGAAAATGTATCACTTATTTAGAATTGAGGGAAATATAAAATAATAAGCGACGTTTAAAAAAAGGAAATAATATTATTTATCTTTGTATATATATTATAGAGTAAATTACACCAGTCGTTAAATTTCATCAATAGTCATTTAATTTTAAAAATTATATTAATAGTTATTATTTCATAAACATTTTGCACTAGCAATCCTTTACACTAACGGATGTTAAAAAATTCCGTTAACTCACCCATGTGCAATGCACATGAGGGCATTTTATATTTTTCATTTTAGCAAATTACTCAATCGAAAGATAGTGAAAAGCATCTTTATGCCTTTAATCTATGGTAAGACGGTTATGAGCACTGCTCAGGATGTGTCATAACCTAGAATTAGAGGACTATACCAAAGCTATGAGCGGTACAGCTAAATGCACAAAGTGGAAGCCACAAGATCTTTCCGGAAAGAAAAGCACAGTTTTGCTACCCTAAAGCATTAAGTAAAATTCAAAATTAAGCACATATACAAATTTGTTATGCATGATGTATACTCACTTGCACACAAAAAATTTCAATCTCTCTTTTTTGGTTTCTCTTCTCCATCTCATTTCGTGTCGTTCGCCTCCAGGGGACGGTGTTCCATTTGCCTTAAACCGTGGTCATTTGCCACCTAGGACCACTCCAAAATCGTTTCCTTCTCTTGCTAGCCTAATTTTTATTATTATTATTTAAATATGGCGTTTTTTGTTTTATTGTATATTAAATCAAAAAGTGAGATATCTTTTTTAAATAAAAAATGTACGATTAATATTTTATATGTACTCTTGAGAATCAATATTCTAATAGTGTAGATCCGCCGCCCTATTTATTGGAAAATTGTGTGTGTCCACCCTCAACATTATGGGTTTACGATGGAGATCGCTAACATCTTCAGTCTTTTAATTTGAAGACTTCTTATATCTCTAAAGAATAATTTTGATCCGGCGTGTTATGATTGGATTTATAAATATCGGAACTGAAAGTAACAGATAACATCTAAACTTAATTATGTGAAATAGAACAAGAAAAAAATGATTTAATATTTTCAGCGGTTGTTTCTCGTTTAGGTGGTGGTTGTGGTTGTGGTTGGGGTTGTGGAAAGAATTGAAGTGAATGTTATTAAAGGTGTTAACTATTGGTTAAGAATTTAAAATTGTTAGTGATAAAAGAGTTGTTTAGGTGTTACTAGATGATAACCAGTGATGAATCACAGGCGTCCGGACCAAATTTCTCTATTTAATCAAGCATAAGCACAAGCATTTTGGAAATCATGAAAACTGAAAAAAGAGTAACTTGAAAAAAGAGTAACTTAAAACCCTAAGAAACAATGTCTCAAATTCAAAGAAAATTAAATTGTTCAACTGAAACCAAAAGCATTCCTAAAACAACATGAAAACCATGAAAATTGTTCAACTTAAACGCCATTTAAGTGTCGTCCTTCTCAATCTTGGGAATTAGCAACTTCTTGGTTGAAGAGGTCGAAACATACTCATCGACATCAATAACATTGTTAACCTTCGATTTGGCTGGACTTGTAGCAGTACTTGACTCATCAACTAATCAAGATTGTTCCGAGTAGTAGAATTAGCATCCTGTATGAAAATAAATGTTAGTATTTTGATATATAAATTAATATACTAAATTAAAACACAAGAAATTTTATTAAAAAAAAATAATTAAAAAAATGATCAACTCATTTATGCGTACTCTTAGGTGGAATCAAAAATTAAAAAATAATATACCGTTTCGGCTCCAGCCTTAATCCTTAGAGCAGAAATGAGTTCTGGGTCAGCTGTCAATGATCTAATTGGGAAAACATAATGTTCTCTCGTAATGTTGTACTGCTACACTTCAATTTTGAAAGCAAACGGGGTGCCGAACATCTTGCTAAAATTAGGTGGTGTAGCCGTTTCATCACCACGCTAATTAAAACACCAAACGAAACAAATCTACAAATTAGAAAAGAGTTAAAAAAAAGGGTAAAATAATCGTGAAAAAAGGGAAATAAATAGCCGGTTAAAACAATTAAAGTTAAAAATTTGCCAATTGAAAAACCAGAAAGTAAAAAACATTTAAAAAAGCAAATACAAAAAACCATACCTTTCTCATTTCTGTTGTTTATTTTATATATTCGGTGATTAAATAATTAGACACTTATGATATTAAAACCGTATTTGATATTGATAATTCAATATCAAACTCAACACATAAGAAAGAACCAAATGGAATGAACAGACCTGATTCTTGATGAAATAACGAACCGCACGGAATTATGATTCCTGTCCTTTACGGTTTTTACGCGCTCTATATGCTGCAAGCCTCGGCGTAGAACCCCAGGATTTGATGCAGTTTGTCGGTATGATTCTACAGCAATAGAGTTACTGACAACACAAAGTGACTACTTGGAAACACATGAATTCTATCAAGAACGCGACAGCATGATCAAGAGGAGAGCTTATTCATTTTTTGTGTGTCTCAACTTTCACCACAAGTATGCTTTTTATAGGCTCTCAAGTCATAACTCAATTTTATGAATAGCAAAAAATAACTTATTATTTTAATGCTCACATTAGTGTCAACATTAGTGTCAACATTAGTGTAGACATTAGTGTCAACATTAGTGTCGACCGTTATGACATTTAAAGAGGCTCGATAGAAAATAAAGCTCCACAACTCCTGGTGACCGATGCAAAATACGACATATGATAGGAAATTTGCCAACTTGCAAATACCCTTAATATTTCCAACAATCCCCCACCAAGTTGGAAAGTTTCCTTTCACTCAGACAAATGTTATCACTTGGGTATCACGAAGATTAAACCCATGTTTAATGTGAGCAAACAAGAGGAGACTGATTTAATGGTATCCTAATAGGTTTAAACCAAGAACCTTAGTAGCTTCCCCGGTTTACCCCCACACAACGTATGTCGTCTTTGTGTTCTCTCTGAGCACTAATATGGCCATGTGATGAAATCCTTTTCATGACCCTTTAGAAGACAAACCAAAAGTCTTCATTTGAGGCGGCACCACCTCTAGATCATATAGGCAAAATTTCACAGCATCTTCGTTGCTTAGATGTCTCCAAAATTTTGTTAAGAGTATTAACTCATCCTTGTTCTCGGCAACGACGTACTATCCTACCTCACATGGATCTATCCTGATTGATAGTACCTTCTATCGTTAGTATTTCGTTATTACCCATTAAACTTGAAAATAGGAGCACTAAGTTCAAGTTGGGTTTCCATTACTAACAATTCTAGTTTGGTTTTAAACCCATGACTCTCGCGGTAGATGTAACCAAATCTCTCGTCAGAGGTTTGGTAAACGGATTCGTCAAGTACTTTGTTGTCTTGACTTAAACAACTTTGATGGTACCACTATCAATTAGTTGTCTCACAGAATGATGTCGAAGACCTACGTGTCTCGACTTCCCATTATATTCATAATTATATACTTTAGATAATGTGGCCTCACTATCACAGTACATGGGAATGAAGGCATCAGACTATCCCACAAACGGATATCCAATAGTAGATCTCTAATCCACTCTGCCTCTTTGCCTGCAGTGGCTAAAGCAATAAGCTCAGCTTCCATCGTTGAATGAGCTATACATGACTGTTTCTTGCTCACCCAACAGATAGTCCCACCAGCTAGTGTATAAATCCATCCACTTGTGGATTTAGAATCACTCACGTTATCAATCCAGTTGGCATCTGAATTCCACTCTAGTATACTAGAATTTGACGTGTAAGTCAACTCAAGATTACTACTCCTTTTCAGGTATCCTAGTACTCTTCCTACTGCCTTCCAGTGCTCTGTACCGGGGCTGACAGTATATTGACTTAGTTTGCTTACTGCAAAATCAATGTCGGTTCTAGTGCATTGTGTAGCATACATCATGCTTCTAATTGCACTAGCATATTCTAGTTGAGCCACTGCTCTACCAGAGTTTACTTCTAGTTTTACACTAGAATTGAAAGAGTGTTAA
Source organism: Calendula officinalis (assembly GCA_963853835.1). Classification (NCBI taxonomy): domain Eukaryota; kingdom Viridiplantae; phylum Streptophyta; class Magnoliopsida; order Asterales; family Asteraceae; genus Calendula; species Calendula officinalis. The sequence continues at coordinate 15,912,394 of OY970821.1, read as the reverse complement.
ATTCCTTAATATTCAAGTGTTGAAGTTTCGTCAATATTTTCTCTATATAATGAGATTGACTTAGAGAAATTTGACTATCTGTCCTTTTGACCTTAATATCAAGAATGATATCCACTTCCCCTAGATCTTTCATCTTAAAGTTCGAGGATAAGTATTTCTTCGTATCAAGTATACCTTGTAGGTGAGTGCCAATGATCAACATATCATCAACATAAAGACAGATAACTTCGGTGTATTCAGTTTTGCATTTAGTGTAGATACATCCATCAACACTATTATGCTTCAAACCAAATGCAGATACAGTGGTGTCAAATCTCTCATGCCACTGTTTTGGAGCTTGTTTCAAACCGCACAGTAATTTAATAAGTCTACAAACTATGTTTTCCTGTCCGGTTACTATGAAACCTTCAGGTTGCTCCAAGTATATATCCTCCTTGAGATATCCATTTAGAAAGATTGTCTTCACATCCATTTGATGAATGTACAGTCCTTTCAACGCTGAGATTGCTATAAGAGTTCAAATTGAACTGATTCTAGCAACCGGAGCATATGTATCAAAATAATCAATACCTTCTCTTTATCCATAACCTTTAGCGACTAATCTCGCTTTATAGACATATATTGATCCATCTGGATGATACTTCCTCTTGAATATCCATTTAAGATCATATGGGTCTCATACCCTTGGGAAGATTAGCTAACTCCCAAGTTCCGTTTCCCATAATAGAATCTATTTCATCATTAATGGCATCCTTCCATAAAGGAGCATCTCGCGATGTAATGGCTTCTATAAAAGTCTTAGGATCATCATATAAATTAATAGCTAAAATGACATCTCTCGTCACCTTAGATTGAGATCCTTCAACCAAGTATGAAAGAAAATGTCTCCAAAATTATTTTCCCTTCTAACTCTTGTACTTCTCTTTGGTTCTTCTACAACAGAAGAAGATGAGATAATATCTCGAGAAGTACTGGGTGCTAGAATATGATTAAAGCTGGGATTGGAGTTGTCATCATCTCCTATTAACTTATCCTCGAAGAACTCCACATCTCTGGATTCTACACGACACCTGATTCTTTATCCAACAATCGGTAGGCCTTTCTATTCTGAGCATACCCGATGAATATACTCTTCATAGCTCGAGCTCCCAACTTGGATCGTTTAGGATCAGGTGTACGATAATAATTTAAACACCCCACAGTCTTAGATAATCTAAGTTAGGTTTTCTTTCATTCTATAACTCATATGGACTAGAAGGAATCACACGACTAGTGATTCTGTTGTGCACATAATATGCAGTCAACAACGCTTCCCCCCACAGATTGTGTGGCAAACCTGATTGATTCATCATATAGTTGACCATTTCAACAAGGGTTCAACTCTCTCTTTCAGCTAATCCATTCGGTTGGGGAGTATATGGTGAAATTCTTTCATGCTTGATACCATTCTCTTCACAAAATGTATCAAACTATTCTCCGCCTCTTTCCAAGCGAAGAATCATAATGTGTTTGTCATGTTGATTTTCAGCCATGCACTTATACAGTTTGAATGCATTAAAAGTTTCATCTTTTGAATGCAACAAGTAAACATGTAAATAACGGCTATAGTCACCACAAATTGTAATGAAGTATCTTTTACCTCCACGCGTGAGTATTCCATTCAGTTCACAAATATCTGAATAGATCAACTCTAGTAATGATGTAATTCTTTTGACACTTGAAAAAGTTTCTTTGTAAACTTTGATTTTATACAAGTTTCACATTTGTCAAAATCTTTATTATTTACTTTTATCAATACTTTAGATTGTGTCTTTTCAATATTTTTTAATGTTAGTGTGAGCTAACCTTTTATGACACAAAGAAATTGAACATGCAATATAATTTGAAAAACTATTTCATTAATTCGAAACTTAGTTACATCATCACTAGCGATATTGTCACTAACGCTAACAGTATCATATTCTCATGATTACAAAGATCAACATCTGACACATAATCATTGGATATAGATACAACATTATCTTATCCATCACCACATAGATCAAGCTTATACATTCCACCCATGTTGATGGTTAGACCCCAAGTAACCCATCTTTGGAGAACACAATATGACCATTTTTATTACCAACTTGTAACCATTTTTGTCAAAATTGTTCTCCGATATAAATCCCTTGGAGGTTCAAGGAACATGTAGGACCTCTCGAAGGGTAACCATAATTCCATTTCAGAATGTTAGCACCACCGTGCCAATATCATGAACACGTACTCTATGGCGGTCTACACATGTCACCACAGTTCCTTCTCGAACCATACCATAAATTTGGAAACTATCACGATTTCCACAAACATGAATGTTAACTCCAGAATCCTACATGACCCACACTTGCACCCAAGTGGGTTAGATTTGAAACAACATTTGCAATTCCTTTTACATAAGCAAAATCCGAGCTCCCACCTAACACGTGGTACACACTCAATCTGACTTTACTCTTTTGATCTCTTATGAGATTTTCCTTCTTAATAAGGAAGTGTTTCAACAAAACATCCAAAGAGTAGTCCTCAAATTTGTGAAACTCCAAGTATTTAACCACATTCAAGGAACACATTATTTAGTCAACCCTTTTCGGTAGCTCCATTCGAATACAACCAGGAAAGACGGTGAGGGTAGACAGCGCTAGTGCGTATCGGAACACCCCCATTTGGAGTCAGAAAAACCGCCTTTATCTTTCCTAGACATTGTAATAAGAATAGGTGAGCCTATTTGGGGCTGATTGATAATTTATCCCACTTATAGGTTCAATACAATGCTTAATGATACACAGCTGGAAAGATTTTGTTTAACACTAAAATTATCTATTTTGTATAATCATGATTTTTCAAATAGTACACTTTTTCAAACATAAAAGTATATTGAAATAATCTATATACAAGATATAATAATTAGCCCAATTATAATGCTTCAACCATAAGCATGATAATTAATCTACCATCCACTTTATACGAGATTATATTTTTTACTAGAAAAAACCTTTTGTTTTAACTTGTCTATTAGATTAAAATATATATTTAAATGTGTCATAACAAAATAAGTCTATTAAATACCCATAATTAGAAAAAAATGTAACTCATATAATTTAAACTAAATAGTCATAATGTTCTCTTTTAAAACCATTAATCCATAACATAAATATATATATAAAACATTGACATAATATCTCAATTTTTTATTAATCACCGAATATATATTTATCTAATCACCATGGAAGCTTAATCACCAAATATTTTATAAAAGAAAATATGTGTATATATTATATATACACAATAATATATAACAAAACTAAAAAACCTTAAAAATTGTTGTTTGTTTTATATATTCGGTGATTAAATAATTAGGCACTTATGATATTAAAACCGTATTTGATATTGATAATTCAATATCAAACTCAACACACAAGAAAGAACCAAAAGGAATGAACTGACCTGATTCTTGATGAAATAACGAACCGCACGGAATTGTGATTCCTGTCCTTTAAGGTTTTTACGCGCTCTATATGCTGCAAGCCTCAACATAGAACCCCAGGATTTGATGCAGTTTGTCGGTATGATTCTACAGCAATAGAGTTACCGATAACACAAAGTGACTACTCGGAAACACATGAATTCTATCAAGAACGCGACATCATGATCAAGAGGAGAGCTTATTCATTTTTTGTGTGTCTCAACTTTCACCACAAGTATGCTTTTTATAGGCTCTCAAGTCATAACTCAATTTTATGAATATCAAAAAATAACTTATTATTTTAATGCTCACATTAGTGTCAACATTAGTGTAGACATTAGTGTAGACATTAGTGTCAACATTAGTGTCGACCGTTATGACATTTCAAGAGGCTCGACAAAAAATAAAGCTCCACAACTCCTCGTGACCGATGCAAAATACGACGTATGATAGGAAATTTGCCAACTTGCAAATACCCTTAATATTTCCAACAATTTCTACTCGGATCTCACCGGCGGTCTTGTCTATCAACGATTGAGCATGTTTATCCCACATAGTCAGCAAAATTGGTCCCGACGCATCTTCCACCTCTATGGGAATCTTAAACCTGAATACAACGGGTTTATTTTTTATGAATATAATGGGGAAAATACTAAAACTATAAAAGTATATAATTTAAACTTACTATGTATTCTACATCCGTATCACCACAGGAACCTCTCCTGTTTTGACAAATAAATAGGGTTCGTTTTTTCACGATGACACCATCCTCGTCTTTCTCCGTCACTACTTCCTTCTCCGATTTTGAGCTGCATTTGACGCAGACCAAATACCACCAAGGTTTGTTATTCTCGACTTTGGTAATTTGTCCAATCATGACGCACATCATGGGCTAAAAAAATATAAGTTAGATCATTGCTTGTAAAAATCAACATTTAGATTTTCAATAGTGCAGCCCCAAAATATAATCTATTTCATTTTTTCTTTAAACAATGTACATTATAAAAAATTAAAAAATAGTAAAATTGATTACAAGATGGTGATAGTGTAAAAATAATTTAAAAAAATCAAAAAAAATCTGAGAAAATAAAAATAACACAAAACGTTCAAGTAATAAACAGATATAACATACGGTGTCTTTAATAGTATTCAAGATGTACCCTATTAAGAGATTACCTCGGTTTGCTTTTGAACGTTTGCACAATCAAACACTTCCAATTGAGCAGGTCATCTTTTAATGAGTAGGTTGAGCTCGAGGACGTTCGTGTAAATGTATGCTCGTGTGCGTCATTGGAACGAATACTTAGCAATCTGTATTCTGTTGTATAAATATTACAGTTATGTAATCAATTTTGAATATATATTTACATAAAATTATATATAAATTGGAATTAGAAGAAAAATTATACTTTTCTTTAAAACTCTAAATATCAGGTATCTCCTCATTTATGTATACCCTTGTGCTGGACATATTTGAAACCAATGGTTTTCCTGTTTACAATAGTAATTAGTGATTTGGTTAGTTCTCAAAACAATTCATAGAAATGCACGTGAAATGGTGTTGGTAAGTGTTTTTTACCATTGTACTTGTTGATTTTGTGCGTCACAAATTGCAGAACTATAATAGTAAGCCCTAGATCAGTCCTTTCACCTAGAGCATGGTTAAAATTGACCGCATACTCGTCCCATAAACACACATTGTTCAGCTTGTTACTACTATAAAAATCAGAACAAATATATAATAATTGTAAAAATCAAAATTAGTTTATTACCAAATGACGGTTAATTTAGAAAATACTTACCACAAATCATCCAATTCCAATTTGATGAGTTCAGTATTTCTGGTTCCAATTTGGATGTGTTGCAACAGGCTTGCTGACAACAGTTCTCCTATAATATTTGTGGATGCAATTTTAACAAAGGTGTATGTTAAAATTTGATAATAGTGTAAAAATAAATCAATTTTTTTAAAAAAATCTAAAAAAATAATTTTTTTTTTTTTTACAATATGAAAGTTTTAAAATTTTTATGAAATAATTACATGAAATGTATACATACCATATGATACAGGTGAATCAATATTCGAATCCTTGATGTCAGTATAACTTTTAAAACGTAATGCGTATCGGGAACCACTAAAATCATCACATGTCCTCGCAACAGTTTTCTCTCCAAAATCGATGCTGACTACATTGTCCAGAATGGTAGGTCTGCTGCTAGATTTCTCAGTCCCAAATGCGGAAAGGAAAATACAATTGCCCTCCTCTAAAATGGTTCCGAACTTTTCACAATATGATTTTTTGATTGTAGCGTGTATCATGCTCTCCTACACATTCATATATAACGGAGTATTTAATATCTGTTTTATTGTTACAAAATATGAATAATATGAACTCATTATGGATATAGCCTATGCATATTAAAAATAAAACTTAATGAACACAATAATACCTTTTCGTCCAGCAAAATCATGTCGATCTTATATGTTACAAGTGGATTTTTCAGTTCTTTGTATTTCCATACTCGGGTTACACGAACCTTTATAGTCCAATCTTGTTTGAGATCTTCGGGCAACACGGAAATGAAGTGGATTCTAGCCGCCATTGTCGAGAAGCTGTGAAACAAATAAGCTAGTGAGAATTGGTAAATATGCAACTGTATTGAAAGTATTAGAGTTAGATAAGATTGGGATTGCAGTCAATTTCAGTTTGACTTTTATTGATAAAAGAAAGTCAAAAAGTCAATTTCAGTCAATATCAATATGGTAATATGTGTAAAAATAATTAATAAAAAAACAAAAAATCTGTTAAAAAAAATTCCCAAAAATCAGATTTCTGACTTTCTGCATATATTTAAATATTTTTGTTATTTTCTTTTTAAACACAGACCATATTACGAAAATGATATTTTTTTATGTCTGTAAATAACTAAATGGGTCAAGAAGCTTGAATTCTCAAACTGAAGGTGATTATGTTATTGTCATAATTGAGAATTGATTTATTTGACTTTTATTGATAACAGAAAGTCAATATCGGTGAATATCAATATGGTAATTAAAAATAATTCATAAAAAAAATATAAAAAAAATCAGATGTTTGACTTTCTGTACATTTAATATTGACTTTCTGCATATTTTTAAATATTTTTGTTATTTTCGTTTTAAACACAAACCATATTGACTCATTATTAATAGGTAAATGGGTCAAGAAATAATTAAATACAAATTTTCAAAAATTCTGAAAAAATAAAATATATTACGAAAATGAGATTCTTTTTATGTATGCAAATAACTAAATGGGTGAAGAAGCTTGAATTCTCAAAGTGGTGGTTATTATGTTATTGTCATAATTGAGAATTGATTTATTTGACTTTTATTGATAAAAGAAGGCCAAAAAGTCAATTCTTGAGAATATCAATCTGGTAATATGTGTAAAAATAAAAAATTTCCCAAAAATTAGATTTTTAGTGACCCGGGTCAATTATTAGGTTTGTATGTATTTCATAACTGAGAATTGATTTATTTGTGTTCCAACAAATAACTAAAGGCATCATCTTTAACATCGAAAATTGAGAATTTGATTTATTTGTGTAACGTGGTAAATTTTTTTACCAGAACTGATTTACTTGTGTCAATTTTCGGAAAACGGTCCAATACCCAGTGAAGAACACAAGTGAATCAATTGATAGTTGTGGTATATAGTGAACCGGTATCAACACCAAAAAAAAGGAAATAGAAGAAATCAATACCTGCGTGAAATCTGAAAGTTGAAGAACCGCAGTGTGTTTGCAGGTAGGAATAGGTGGTAAACGTGAAATCTGAAAGTTGAAGATCGTGAATACTTATCGTCAAATATGGATAGGAACTGCAATCCCTATAATTTTGGAGTAGTGGTTGTGTGCCCAGGTATTTGGGAATTCTATGTTTATCGTGATAACTGAACATATCAATGCACTCAGGTTGAAATTCAAACTGTAATTTCTCAAATGGGACATGCTGATTAGGATTAGTCCAGTCAGCATAGCTGACGTAGACAACATGAGGTGGCACATTTTCAAAAAACTTTCATTTTATATATATAAAGATTATTTTATTTTTATTTTAAATGGTAAATCAGGGGATGAGCTTCTGCATTGACATCACCCCCACCTAGAATACTAGAAATTATATACTTCCTCTGTTTCAAAATAAGTGATACACTTTGGAGTGCATAATTTTTGAGACAAAATATGATAATGAAGGTTAAGAGTTGCGTTCAAGCAGATCCATCATTGTTATGAAGTCTGAGGAACAAATCTCATCCATTGATCATTGTGATTGAACTAAAATATCAAAAATGATTAAGTATACAATCACATGTGATTTTACACTAAAATCACATGTGATTAACTACAACGCGTAATTATCAAATAAATATTATTTTTTAACGAAAAATATAATAAAAAAATTAAAAATAATAAATAATAAATAAATAAATAATAAAAATCAAAATTAAAGAAAAAAAATTAAATTTTTTTAAGTGCCAAATGACCAAAATGCCCATTCATGTATAAAATATGTGATTAATCTTGACCATTAGATCTTATTGATCAATGGTTGAGATTTGTTCCTTGGGACTTCGTAAAAATAATGGACCTCCTTGAACGTTTCTATGAAGGTTAATAAGATTAAATTAGATAGTTAGTGGAAGATGAGTCCCACATACTTCGTATATTGATTAAAGTGAATTTAATGATGTTTAAAAATAAAAGTAGGGTAATGTGTCTTTTCACTATATTAAAGGAGATAGTTAGTGTGTGTGGACCCTACTAACTTTTACCAAATATAATAAGTTCTCAAAGTGTATCACTTATTTTAAAACACCCCAAAATAGAAATTGTATCACTTATTTTGAAACATAAGAAGTATATAACTTTTCATACAAAGTCCATACAAAACACCTACCATACATCAACAACACAAAGCTACAAAAATTAGGGCTGTCAAATCGTGCTATCGTTTCGTGTTTCTGCATAACACGACACGACACGACACGAATTCGTTCAACACGAAAACGACACGACACGAAGTCGTGTTTTATATTGGTAACACGAACATGACACGATTAAAAAACGATAAACACGATAAACACGACAACACAAAATATATAACAAATTTCTTACTTATTACATGCTAAAAACACGACAAACACGAAAAACACGACAAACACGACAAAATCATACCTATCGTGTCAATTTCGAGTTAATCTCTGAACACGAACACGACACGACACGACTTCGTGTTTGTTTTACACAACACGAACACGACACGAACACGAATTCAAATTTCAATTTCGTGCCAATTTCGTTTCGTTTAGTGTATTTTTGTCGTGTCGTGTCAGGTTTCGACATCCCTAACAAAAATACCACATAGCTAAAAGACAAATAGCTAAACAACATAATTCATCTTAACTTTCCAAACAATGGAAAAAATTCCCCAATGTGTAGTTAAAATTCAGGTGTTAAATTTAGCATGTAGCACTGGGTACCAAACAATAGAGCTGCAAAGGAAAATCGGTTTAAAATTGGTTTTTGGTCTTGTCGGACCGGATCGGTTCTTAAACCGGCGGTTTGAGATCGGATCGATGTTTTGGGATGAACCGGTTTGAAAACCGGTTTTTCACAAAATCGGTCCTTAAAACCGGTTTTAAAACCGGAAAAACCGAACTGGTTTTTGTAACCTTGCTTACTAAAAACCGGTTTTTGTAGAACCGATTTTGAATTTTGTTGACTAAAACCGAACCGGTTTTTTTTTAAAATCCGGTTTTTGCACCTCTACCAAACAATGGAAACAATTCCCAAATGTGAGTGGGTGACTTTGATTGTGCAGATAACGTTGAAATATGGAAGTGACAATGTTTTTATTAAAGAAAGTAGGTATGATTTTGGAAGTGTAATAGTTGAAATATGGAAGTGACAATGTTTTTTAGTGTGTTAAACAAAAGTGGTTAAAAGAGTATTTCTAGGGTTGATTAATAGTTGGTTAGAAAAACCATTAGAAATTTTGGTTTTTGAACGGCTATATACCCTCGAAACCCCAACCCATTTTGACCAATTGCCTCAACTTTCACGTTGTGCTTCCCCGATGTCATGGCACGCACTTAGCAGCGCCAAAAATGGTTGCCATGTGGGAAGACGCGCGAGTCGGCGCCATCACACCTGATCAATGTTTTAAAACCAGGGTTGACCTGGCCGATTCAAAAGTACTATTTGTTCACCATGCATATCTTCTTTAGTAATTTATTTGTTAATATCACTAGTAAGAAATTTACAATTTGTATGGTTCATCTCGACCTGAGATGCTCCAATGTGATTATCGTATTTAGAGTTTTATGCGCACAAGTATACAATGTCACACCCCGTCAAAACTGGTTTTGCGGAAGAGCAGGCGTGCGACATACATCGAAAATCGCAACAATCGATAATAGTAAATCAACGCAAATCAAAATGGATTACCAATACTTAACGTTTCCAAAAAAAGTAATTGTTTTTGGTAAATAAAGATTTCTTCAAAATGGTAATCTGAACGCGTTTGAATATGCTAATGAAGCTTCAACTTTCATATCCTGAGAAAACATATTAGAAAAATTGTCAACATAAAGGTTGGTGAGTTCACATGTTTTATGAATCTATAAATCCTTGATTTACATAAAAATGTTTACTCGTACGTTTTGTAGTAAAATAACCTTAAATACTGTCTTAAAACCCTGAAACCAAATTTGCACATGTTCAGTGCTTAATACACTTTTGTAAAATGTTTTAACTATATAAAACATAATTTGCATATGGTCGGTGCGTAAAACCATTTCAACATGATTTTAGAAAGGTAAGTCGTTTAATACAAATCTATGTACATTCAAGTTCACTCATTTCAAATCCATGAAACATAATTATTTAATTTAGTGCGTAATCCCTTATAGGCTAGCTAGGCATACAAGTTAAAGTATAAGTTGATGAGCCTGTAATCAAACCTAAATCTAGTTTGCCCTCAGGCGTGTCGAGTCCACGACGTTTTAATAGAATGTATATCTCACATGTTACACGCCTAGAGCGACTAGCCATGAGCGGGGGATCAAACCCTTATAGTACTAGTCATATATTCGTTGGCTAACTATAGTTGATGATCACAGTAATGTTAGATCTAAACGATCTGGCAATAGGATTGTCTATCAACTCACGGTTATACAAAGATTAGTGTCGCAAAATATAGTTTTTCATACAAGTATTAATAAAGACTTTTTCGTAAAAATACGTGTTTGAGTATGTCTTTTCATTAACCAGTTATCTCAAAAGGATAGTTTATCCAAGTTTTCACAAAGATAGATTGTACCAACATATTTTTCGTAAGTGTCTTTCAAAAGACCAATTGTACCAAAATGTTATAAAAACATTAATACGTTTCTCACCCAAAACAGTTAAGATACGATAAAAAGTGGGGTTGTAGAACTCACCTGGATCAAATGCTAGCAGCGATAAATGTAATGAATATAGTGCCCGATGAATAATCCTCAACAAACCTAAATGTGTGAGGTCAAATAGTAAGGAGACGGCTCAATAAGCACGTCTATGCAAGTGGTTCACTGAATTGATGTTTTTAACTACCGTTGGGCGCGAGTGACTTATTAGTGATTTTATAAAATACTAATTTTATTTATTGATAATTTCATATTTTATATTTGCTTTCACTTATTTTTGTTTATAAGTCTAAAAAGTGTATATTAATTAAAGTGTATATTATTTATTGATAATTTCATACATGAATATAAAATCGATTTGGCAGCTGATGAGCTATACCACGTATAACGGAGCAGACATGCATAAAGAAGAATGGACAGAAGGATCGGAAGGAAGACGAAAGGAAACAACCCCAGAACGGCTTAGTTCTCGAGATGCCTGATAGCGTGTCCGCATTAAAGGGAAAAGTGGCGCGAAACCACACGAGCATTAAATGCAAGCGGCGCGCAGGAAGCGCCCTGACGGAGGATCCTCATTTTACCCTCTGAACCAAAGACTTGGTCCAGACCTTTTAGCCAATGGATCATCGGACGAAGCGGATAAAGCCACGCGACTGGTTATCCCGCTCATTTCCTTTGCTGCCTATCCCGCCCATTCGATCAGCTATAAATGGGATACTTGGCAAAGATAACAGGTATCCACTTCCACTCGCATTTACTACACTACACATTTAACACTTGCATTCAATACTCCCCAGACATTAAATACACTTCCTTACGATCATAAGTCGTTTGCTTATTCTTTTCGTCAATCAGATTCTTACTTAGGCATCAGAGTGTCTTCGGGGAACGATTCCCGGAAGGCCTCTGACTAGAGTTGTTACTTGTTTCAGGGTCCGATATATTGACGGAGGAATACTCGTTCCGTCCGCGAAGAACCAGGTTTCAACATTTGGCGCCATCCGTGGGACCCTGAACGAAATGGTCCTCGATTCGACGCCGAAAGGAGGGAATCAACCCCTAACGTCGCCGGGAGATAACCTTACTCCTCTTTTTCCCGCTTCAGCCGTTGTCAACACCGCAACGTGCCCTCCTCCTTCCGGATCTGGAAATGATGAGCCGACGGAGGAGGAAATCAAAGAGTTCAACCTCTTTTGCAAGTTCCAGAAGTTGCGAGACTTGGAGAAAAGTCAGAAAAGACCAACGGAAAGAGCAAGTGGAGTCGGGAGGAGTCTCACTTACTCTAGCGAAGAATCCACGGAGGAAGAATCCGCGGAGGAGGTCTATAGGGATAAAACCCCTCCTGCTCAGATCCGAAGTCAGGAGTCTGGACGGGAAAGAGAAAGAAGGAGAGGGCGAACTCCGGAGAGAAGGAGAGAATGAACTCCGGAGGGAAGGAGAAAGCGAACCCCGCAGAGAGGGGAACGAGCCCTGGGGAAAAGAGAAGAAGGGTTTGCTCAACACCACTCCTCAACGCTTAGGAGTTTTCGATCTCCATTTACTGACGAAATTAATGAGATGCCGATTCTTCCGGGACTCAAAGGCCCCAGGGTTAAGTCATACGATGGGACCGGAGATCCGGATGATCACGTAGCCAGCTTCCGGTGGGCTGTAAAAATGATACCGATGGATCAAAAACTGTAGTGTCTATACTTCGCAGGAACCTTGGAAGGTTCAGCTCGGTATTGGTTGTCTAGTTTGCCTCAAAGGAGCATTGCCAACTTCGAGGAGCTTGCCGCACAGTTCAGTCATAGTTTATACAACAAAAAAAAGAAAAGAAATCATCCTAAGTCAAGGAAAAACTAAGGCTTGGTCTTCTGGCCCGAGCTTTCTCCAACACCTTCCGGACCGGTTGGAGCCTTCGTCACAAGAGTCTTTAATTCATCTAAACTTACAACACCACTCTCAAAGGAATCTATCAAAGAGTAATGGGGAGAAACCAGGTCAACAAACAGACTGATGATGGAAGCTTGACCTTCCGAGAATTCATGAACAAGCTTAGCATCCTTCAACAAATCAGGAAATGCTTTCTGCATATCCAAGCAACATTGGTATTGCCCATACTTAACGCTTTCCCTCTGGAGGGCGGAATTCTTTTGTACAAACTCGTGAGAGTTAAGGAATGCTTCAATGGCTCCAGGAACACCTTTGTTGAGTAGCCAACCGATATCCTCGCGTTTCGACGCAACCATTCCCTCCTGAAGTTCAACTTCCTACTTCAAGGATTCATTCTCAGCAAGTGCCTCCGAAAGCTTATCCTCCATCTCTTTCAACTGTGAATCCTTTTCCACCAACGAAGACTCCAACTCAGCTATTCGGGCGGACGTAGCAGTGTGTTGATTCTTTAACTCGGACGAACGTTTTTTCTCCACAAAAAGCAAGCGATTGACCTCAGCAAGTTGATCCTGCAGTAAGCGGTAGCCTTCTCATTCTCCTCATGGGCCTCCGATAGTTGCCGCGACAGGTGCTCTTGTTTCTTAACTTCCTCATCATATAGCCCCTGGAGGGTTCTCATAAGTTGGGAGATCGATCAAGCTCCAACCCTTGATTTGTAAAATCTTGCTCATGACGGACGCACCGAGTCTGAAGCTCGGAGATAAGCTCGACGGAACCCAGTAGTCCGGACTTCAATTTAGAGAAAAGATCATTATCAGATGTATTCCCCAAACCAGCTGGGGTAACAACTTCTGTGGCAGTAGTGGAAGCGATCACTAATCCTGTAGCAATTGCGGCCGACAAAGTAAAACGACACAGTTAGAATCAATTCACCATGAGCAAATCAATCCTAACTAAGGGGACTTGATGAGCTATACCACGTATAACGGAGCAGACATGCATAAAGAAGAACGGACGGAAGGATCGGAAGGAAGACGAAAGGCAACAACCCCAGAACGGCTCAGTTCTCGAGATGCCTGATAGCGTGTCCGCATTAAAGGGAAAAGTGGCGCGAAACCACACGAGCATTAAATGCAAGCGGCGAGCAGGAAGCGCCCTGACGGAGGATCCTCATTTTACCCTCCGGATCAAAGAGTTGGTCCAGACCTTTTAGCCAATGGATCATCGGACGAAGCGGATAAAGCCACGCGACTGGTTATCCCGCTCATTTCCTTTGCTGCCTATCCCACCCATTCGATCAGCTATAAATGGGATACTTGGCAAGGATAACAGGTATCCAGTTCCACTCGCATTTACTACACTACACATTTAATACTTGCATTCAATACTCCCCAGACATTAAATACACTTCCTTACGATCATAAGTCGTTTGCTTATTCTTTTCGTCAATCCGATTCTTACTTAGTCATCAGAGTGTCTTCGGGGAACGATTCCCGAAAGGCCTCTGACTAGAGTTGTTACTTGTTTCAGAGTCCAATATATTGACGGAGGAATACTCGTTCCGGCCTCGAAGAACCAGGTTTCAACAGCAGCTATTACCCACTTTTACTATTATAATCGTTTTTAATTTCTTTGATTAAGGATATTTGTCCATAAGAATAAAGTTTTGCACAGTAAGTCAAATGCATGGAAAAGGAGATGTTTAGACATGAAAGTCTAGTCTATTGATGATAACATGGGATTTAGAATCTAAATGACTAAAGAGAAAAGCTCCATGACGTCTGGACTCTTCCCGGCGTGAAAGTGCTCGGGTGCGGTCCGTTTGGTTCGCGATCAACGCGATCATCAGGGGTGTTCGGTTCGTATTTTTCGGTTAGTTCGACCCCGAAACTGAGTTAGATCCCCGTGTCCTTTGTTGGGTCTTTGAGTGTTTAAAATGTTATGATCTATTATGACAAACTTACATATCATTATATTTATATGATTAATAACCATATATAATTTAAATCCAAGATTTGAAATGGTTGTATTAGCGTAAAAAAAAGTTTGGTTTTAAATTTAACAAATGAGTTTTTAATGTAGGTTCTCTTTATAGTTCGAGTTTTAGACTATTTTAATGTATAATTTCGGTAGAACATCAAGAATGAACTGTCACAAGCATAAATATGAGATTTTTAAGGTAAAACCATAGTAATTAAGGATGCTCACTAACAATTTCGTTTTGGTATTCTTCTTGGGATGTAATGAGTTTTCTTTTTCTTGATGGCTCAAGCTTCAAAGTGATTTGTTTTCTTTCTTGATAGAGTTTCTTTACAACCTACTTAGGAGGACAAGTATTAGTGTTCTTGTAGTGATGCGTAAAATTGTAAAAGATGGAAAAGAAAGGGGATAATTAAATATGATCGCCTTACTCTTGAATCTTGGTTTGAAAGTGGTTGCTTGAATTCGACAGAGAGATTATGAGAGGGTGATGGAGATATAAAAAGTGAACTAGTGAAGTACTTGGATCTATTTAATTAGTTAGATCTAAGATCCATAGGGTATAGATTTGCTTGGTTATATGGAAGTCAAAGAAAAGAAATAATGCATGTTAGTTTTCAAAGTACACAAAAAGCAAAAGACGGGGTGGGCTTGTCTGCTGCAGCACTCAATGAAGACATGGGTGTTTCGGTTGACCCATCGATTCAACCGGTTGAATCGTGACCTGGTCATCGCACCGGACCAAGAAATAGCCGGGGTTTAAAAAATTGCACCCGACTCTCTTAGTCACTTTCTTGTCTGCATTGTCAAATTCTGAAAGGGCGTTTTAATTATTCTGGTTCTCCATCATCAGAAACTAAGGTGCTGTTTGGTTCGCTGAAATGTGATGGAATCTGATGGAATTGGAATCCAATTCCAACACATTCCAGTGTTTGGTTAAAAAAAAATGGAAGGAATTGAATTCCCAAATGATGGAAACATTCCACCAAATGAAGGAATCTCAATTCCATCCAAATGTTGATGGAATTGAATTCCAAGGTTGGATGGAATGTTGTTTTACCTTTATACCCTTTATACCATCACCACAACCACCATCATCCATCATCCATCACCACCACCGCCACCTACCGCCGCTACCGCCACCACCAACTACCTCCACGACGCCACCCACCGTCGCATCACCGCCACCCACTGCCGCCATCACCGCCACCCACCACCACCAACTGCCACCACCCACCACCACCGCCACCGCCACCTCTGCCACCACCAACACCCCAGCCACCACCACAACCCGCCACCACCCACCCATACCGCCACCTCCAACCACCAACTCCATCACCGCCTCTGCCACCCCAACCACCGCCACCACCGCCCCCACCCACCGCCACCACCACCCACCACTACCGCCACCACCCCCACCTCACCGCCACCACCATCTCACCACCACCCACCACCACCCACCCATACCGCCGCCACCGCCGCCACCACCACCAGAGCTGCCACAACCCACCACCACCGACGCCACCACCACCATTACCACCCACCCGCCGCCACCACAACCACCCACCACCACCACCACCCACCGCCACCACAACCACCCACCACCACCACCCACCGCCACCACAACCACCTACTACCACCAACCAACCACTACCAGCACTAAGGGTAAATTCGTCATTTTATATGATTCAAATTCTAATTCATCTCAACCAAACAAAATATTGAATTGGATTCCAATTCTCTTCCATGCCAACCAAACAGAGTATGGAATTGGATTCCAATTCCTGAAGGATTCCAATTCCTACCCAGATTCCAGTTCCATAATAAACATTCTGCGAACCAAACAGCACCTAAAGGTGTCAACACAAAATTTCCACAATCAATAACAAGTTACAAATCTTTTTACATTCTTCTTTATATGAAGAATATTGTTCCATAACAAAAAATAAAAAAATTGAAGTACCCACTAACATTTTAAAAGAATATCAACTACACAACAGTTTTAAAAGGTGGTGTTACACACTTACACTTGTGATTCTTGGTAAATAGGTTTTTCAGATAAAAAAAATTTCTTCCAAAAGTGGATTAGTTCAAATTAAGATGGGGAAGATAAAGAAATATATTAATTGATTTAATTAATTATTTGTATTTATAAAGTTTAAAATGCAGCATTATGGAAAAGTGATTATGGTAGTAGAAAGATAAAATTAACATGAAATATAAAATTTCCATAAATATGGACTGAGACTTGATTACGATTATACAAAATATAAAAAAAATATATATTGAATATAAATACTTAATAAATTTTAGCTGACAACACCGCCTTCTTTTTTGCCTAAGTTGTATTCACATCCAATGTTTTAGAACCCCGGTTGACCCGGCCGGTTCCACCGGGACCCGGTCTAAAGGGCGGGTCAACTCGGTCCGGTTTTTTGGTTATTTTATACCCGGTGAGACCCAGCCGGGTAACCAGTTCAACCGGCGACCCGGTAAAACCCGGATTTTTCTTCCTAACATCTAAATCAGGGCGTGATCAATTACAAAATCAAATATGTAACATTTCTTGCTTTCTACTTCAAACGTTTTAAACATTTACAGAATCAAATGTAGCTTAAAACATTGTACTAAATTAGGTTATTTATCAAATCTGAACATCGATAGTTGAAATCAATGCCCTCAAATCAACGATTCCATGGTACCAAACACTAATTGCTTTGAGTTTTGATGTAATAACAGGTATCCTCTTTTCAACAATTAAAAATTAGACTTAAAACAACACAGATAGTCGGATTGACATTGCGTCTTGCCGCTCGATTTGTTCATAATTCTTTTAATGTTGCTTAAATTAATTAATTCTGCTTTTATTTCTATAAATTTATTGTTGTTTATGGCTTTAAGAATGTAATTTGATGTTTAAGAATGAATTTTTCTTGGATTGGATGTTGTTTAGATTTTTTAAGATGTATAATGTACGCAGTAATTTTATATAATATTTTTTTTTATGATTTTAGGTGTTCCGATTGAATCACCGGTTGAATCACCGGTTGAACCGATTGAAGCGTGACCCAGACCACCCGGTCATCACACCGGACCGAATAATAATCCGAGTTTTAAAACATTACACCAAAAATTCCCATACTGCACTTTTAACAAAGCAAAATTTTGATCCATTAATGCGAGAGTAAACAAATGCCAAATAATTTACAACTTACACAAAGAAAATTTACCTTTTCTACAAAAAGAAAATACATAATTAAATAACATAACACCTTACATATTAATTTGGGGATTCTGATCAGATTACATGTATGTACATTCCAGTTATTGCAAAATAAATATTAAAAGATAAATAGAAGTAGATTATTCCAATACTTTTCACATAAAAAAAAGAGTTAATTACACAAATGGTCATTTATCTTTATATCAAATTTCACCAATGGTCCTTTAGTTTCAAAAATTATACCGATGGTCCTTATTTTTTAAACTTATTTCACCGATAGTCCTTTAGGCTTAACGGTGTTAAATTTTTATGTTAAGTCTCCCATGTGAGATGCACATGAGGGCATTATAGTCTTTTCTCATTTCACTTTCTGCAAAAAAAAAAAATTAGAAAACAAGCTTATTTACAACTTTTAAGGCAAAAAGTACCACACCGCTTGCACACACCTACACGCATGTGCATCTCACATGGGAGACTTAACAAAAAGATTTAACACTGTTAAGCCTAAAAGGACTATCGGTGAAATAAGTTTCAAATATAAGGATCATCGGTGTAATTTTTGAAACTAAAGGACCATTGGTGAAATTTGATATAAAGTTAAAGGACCATTTGTGTAATTAACTCTAAAAAAAAAATTAAAATCAGTAATTAAAATTTAAAATACTCACGTTTACTTTACTTTATGTAGTTACATTTTTCAAACTTTCAAACCGTTTAACCTTTATTAAAATCAGTCTTCCAAGACTTGACCGGTGACGACAACCTTCAAACACCGTTCACTCTCACTTTACATTCCGGCGCCGGCGAACCGAATGTTCTGAAGATTCGTACATCGCAACAATGGCATCAAGTGACACTGTAAATTTCGATCTCAGAGTATCATCTCATACCAAGTTTCATTTCATCTTCAAAATTTTATTTTCTTCTAACTTTTCGTGCTTATTTGTTTGTTTTTCCCCTGAATCCGTTATCTCGATCTGTTATCTACACAGTCCAGCTTCGGAGCAAGGTAAAATTTCATAATCTTTATATTATTTTTCAGTTTTATTAGGAGTTAGGGTTTCATTATACCGTACAATTTTGCAGTGAGTACACATTTGCTGATGTCGGAAATTTGGATCATTGTACGAAGTATTTGAACCAGACGCTAGTCGCATTTGGATTTCCAGCTTCTCTTGACCTTTTTGCAACTGATCCGGTTTGATATTTTTTGGATTTATATTTGATTTTGTTGTTTGAGTTCTTCGTTTGTTATTTTTTACTGATTTTTTGTGTTTGTTTAGGTTTCAATTGCACGAACTTGCAATTGTATACACTCACTGTTGCAGCAGAGGCAACGTGATATTGAATATCGAGAATCTACAAATGATCAAAGACAAAGGTGAGCTTTTTATTACTTGATGTGTTTCAATTTACATGTGACATTTATCCAAGTTTCAATTTAGGAAGTTAATCTGTGGATTATTGAAATTTTAGTTACTACTATAATTGTTATGTACAGCAGTTGAGTTTTAGGGGTTTTATATAATTGATTTTCTCAAGTCATAAAGTATCTCTTATACTGCTATATAAGGATTATTATAAACACCTGGAAACAAAGCATGTGGATAAAACAAATTATATGGAAATTAGAAGCTGAATGCAACAAATGCTATAATGTAAAACTAAGATTTGGTTGCAACATTTTGTTCATTGTTTCAGTTTTAAATTTTAAATTTTTGAGTTTTCTTGCAGACTTTCTTCTGACATGTCAAGACTAGAGGCTAAAGCAGAGAGGCTGGAGTCCCAATTGTCTGCTAAAGATAGAGAAATAGCAACTATTACCCGAACGGTAATCTCTGTGTGTGTATGTATATAAGTATGTGTGTGTATATATATATAAGTATGTGTGTGTCAGTGTGTGTGTGTTTTATTATTGGCTTGTTCCTTAAAAATTTGTTTATTGTTTCCAATCTTCAGGAAGCTAAAGCGAAAGCAGGTCTTAAGGCCCAAATTGAGAAGCTGCAACAGGAAAGAGATGAATTTCAAAAGATGGTTATTGGAAATCAGGTAAGATTTTGAACATTTTTTTCTTTTATATAAAATTTTCTCATCTTTTTTTTTTTTTTTTTTTTTTTTTTTTTTTTGTGTGAATAAAAAGCAAGTCAGAACTCAACAGATGCATGAGATGAAGAAAAAAGAAAAAGAGTACATTAAATTGCAGGTATTATTCCTTGTTTATGCTTGAGCAACACAAGTGGTAACAAATCTTGGATTAATTTTTAGTTTCTTTCCAGGAGCGATTAAATCAAGTTATGATGGAGAAAAAGAAGGAATCGAGATCAGGCATGGAAATTATGAATTTACTTCAGGTAATTAATTACTCATTATTCAAATATATTTACATATTTATAAATTTTAATTTTGAGATAATTAACTGCACCACAGAAAGAAGGGCGGCAACGTGGAACATGGAATGGGAAGAAGGCTGACAACGATTTCTATAAAAAAAATTGTATGTTTTATTAATCTTTTTTTTTCTTTTGCTTCAAAATATATATAACTTATATCTATATTCTATTTTAGGTGGATGCATATGAAGCCAAAAATCAAGAGTTGGTTACTGAGAATTCTGATTTGAGGGCATTGTTACGATCAATGCAGGTATGATAATATAAAAATATTATTGAAACAATTATTGTACAAAATCATGAGCGTAGATATGTATTCCTTTGATAGCTTAGCATGGATTTATATGTCATAAATTACAAAAATCAAAACATTATAAACGTTGTTCTAAAATCTTGGGTTATTGTATTGTAGAACACATATAATATTAAACTAGTTTAAAATATCTTTTATGACATTCACATTTATAACATAAATTATGATTAAAGGTGGATATGCGAGAATTTTTAAATGGTTCATCCAAACACGCTTCCCCTGTTCATGAAAGAAATGTGGACCCCTCACAATCCCCACTGGGTGGGAGGACGGTATGATTCAATTCCTAAACTCTATATGAATATATTTTAAATTTATTTATTAATTTTTTAAATTAAGTCGTTGCATGATAAACTGTAAATTGAAAGTTTATGTTTTTGAATAGGATGTTTTTGACCTACCGTTTCATATGGGTAGAGATCAAATAGAAGCATTTCTTCGAAACAAGGTGGCTTCGATAAAGGTAGTTTCTTGTTACTTTTATAAATATTTAATGTGCACTGTAAAACATTAGAAATTATTTTAATAACATGTAACTTTTTGTAAAGGAGCGAATGGGTCAGCTACAAGATGCAGAAAAAGAAGGTGAAGTAACTTGTGAAGCAAGTGAGAGAGAGCTCGAGTTAGAAGCTCAACTTGTTGAAGCAAGAAGTATAATCCAAGAGCAGGTATTATAAATATAAAAATAAAAATAAAAATAAAATACAGTAAATGAAAAAATAAAATTCATATCGATTTATTTTACTTACTTTATTAATTAAATAAATTCTGAAAGCATTTGCGGGGTTGTGATTTGCAGGCATCTATTATGTCTAAGCATCATTAAATTCTGAAAGGGATTCCATCATTTCATCAGCTGCTGAGGTAATCCAACTTCTAAGAATGCATTAAGTATGATTGTAAAAAGTATTTTATTAATTTTTTAATGAAGAGAATTAGGAGGTTTTATACATTAGAAATACATAATTACAATTACAGTTTAGCAAGTTACCGACTGCAGCAGCAATGGCTACTACTAGCATAGATCCACTATTCTTCTTCTTCTTTAAGTAAACCCCAAAGCTTTAGTGAGTTTTATTGTATTAATTAGGACAAATTAATTGTTGCATTATTAAATCTAAAATGTGATTAGTGGTTAAATTTTAAGTGGATGTTTGTTAAAAAGAAATGATAATTTTTGCCGTTAGCTTAATATCAAAGTAAAGTTGTAGCAAAGTCGGCAAATGCATGCATGTAATGGATATGTTTCTTAAAACACAAGTTACTTGCGTGTTGCATGTTAACTAAAAGTTGGTCAACTTCTTTGTTTTCTTACAATCTTCTGATATTTGCTTGCCAAAGTCAACAACTCTATCTATCGTTATAGACCCTAAAAAGTTAACTATGACAATAGTACGTTGTAAGAAAAGGGGTAAAACCCCCATGCCTTGAGGGTATGGTAATCGGCTTACTCCATAGAAAAAGAACGCAAAAAAATATAAAATATTAATCTTAAAAACTATATGATTTTCTTGTTTAAATGAAGACGTACATTTATAAAAACGTGTTGCATTAAATAATATATGACGATGATTACATAACTAATTCATCACTTTGATTTTGTTCTAATTTACTTTAAAATATAAATCCCTTTGATGCAATAACTTGATTGCCACTCTAATCAATCTATAAGTAGACCAACATGAATCCAACAAGTTTCTCATTAAGCACTTGAAACGATCAAACAATTCCTAAAGATTCTTGTCAAAACATGGACAATCAAGATTTTCAAAAGAATCAAACCCCATTTTCTGTTCTTAAAGGAGAAGAATTTTCAATTAGCAAGATTCTCTCAAGAGATTCATCGGTCGGTCAATCATCGCGTATTTACTATCAAAACACAACTAAAGAAGGCGTACCCTTTAAATGTGAGATGCAACCAGGAACTCCCAAGAATCCGCCACGAGTAGAGGTTATCCCGCCACCAACACCGCCACCCGCGGTGCAAAGCTTAGCCCTTCCTCTTCCTAAACATGCTAATGTTGGCTCTAAGCATCTAATGTCTTGGAGATTTTGGTCTTGGAAGAGGTTAAGCAAAAATCTTAGATTACAAAAACATGATCATCAAAGAGGGCGTCATACGAGATATAACAAGCATGCAACTTATTCGGATGGAGATTCGGATGCTGAGTTTGTAGGATGGGTACACCATGAATCAAGATCTTCATCGTTTTCATCCTCTTCGTCGTTAGGTAGCCATAACGAAAGGTTCATAAGAGGACCTTTTCCGTGTAGTCCTTGGAGGACATGAGAAGAACATTTACTACATTTCTTAATGATTCTTTTTAAAAAACCATTCTATTGTTTAGAGTTAATAAGATTATTGATTTGTTCATGTTATTTGAAAGATACTTATGTTTTACTTCAAAATTATGTCAAAGCACCAAGAAAAAAAAGTTGCATAAAGCCCAATTAAGGTGTATAAATGATCGAAAAACATTTGATCACATAATTGTTCTCTCATTATTATGTACACAAAAATGAAAAGAAAATTCGAAAGATGATCGTCTTGTCTTGTCTTGAGGATTTCTTGATATAAAATTCTTTGGTAGGAGAGCCATTTATTAAAATTAAAATAGAATTTTAACTACAACCTATATGAAGCATGATATCCAAAAGAAACTACTAATTAACTAGTTAGGACTTATTTCTTGTAAATAATAGTCTAGGGGGTAAATTGTAACGTTGCATATTAGTTTAAGTTAGTTAATTAGGATTAGCTAGGCAATTAGACTTATGATATAAATACTCAACTGTAATGCTTAATCCTCAAGTTTTGCCATTAATCAAAGAATCATTCCAGCAAAACCCTCTCACTTCTCTCTAACTTTTTCTCTCTAAAAGCCCTCATTTCTTCACAAGTTTTTCATCCAAAATCATCATCTAAGAATCAAGTAATGGATTGATTGCTCTTTCTAGGATTATCAATTGGTATCAGAGCACAAAATCACTCTGAATTCGATCCATATCCATTGCTTGCTGTCCAAATCAGAAGATCAAATGGGGTTTTCAAGTTTTTGAAGAAAAATGGGTCAAAAATCAAAATCCGGATTTAAGGTATTAATGCTTGTTTTTATGGGTTAAATAGCTTCATTTCATCATTACATTAAACTTAGAATCAGATTTCACCCATTTCCAATCCATATTGATGATGAAATTGTGATTTTAAGAAAACTCCATTAAAGCTTAAAAAACCTTGAAACTTCAAATTTTAGATTAGATTTAAGCTGGTTTTCGTGAATATTACTGAAATGGATTGAAGGAAAACGTTTTTGGGTCAGTTTGCAAAAAGAATCATCGATTTTGGTTAAGAAACGAGCGTTCTAGGATCAATTTAGTGAAATTTTTTGCTGTTCGGAAGTGTTCTGCTCAAGAACGACGCTACTGTTCTCGGCCCGAGAACAGTGAACTCTTCGGCCCGAACTTTCTGTTATCCTCGGCCCGAACTTTTTGTTATCCTCGGCCCGAACTTATTCTACAGTTCGACCCGAATACCTTGACCACTTCGGCCCGAACTTATCCACAACACTTCGGCCCGAACATTTCACAACACTTCGGCCCGAACATTTCAAAACACTTCGGCCCGAACTTATTCACAACACTTCGGCCCGAACATTTCAAAACACTTCAGCCCGAACACTTTGTTCTCTTCGGCCCGAACACTTTGTTCTTCTAGACCCGAACTCTTTCACAAGTTCGCCCGAACTCTTTCATCAAGACTTCGGCCCGGGAACTTTCAAACAACACTTCAATTTTTTTTTCCCGTAGTGTTCTTAACCTTACCACTTCAATCATGACTTCCAAGGATGCCTTGTCCATTGGATTGGATACCAAACCACCTGTTCTCTACCGTGGAGAATATAGTCAATGGAAGAAACGTTTTCTCCATTTTATCCTTAGTCAAACATCTGGTCCTCTTATCCTCGAATCTCTTCAAACCAGACCTGCAAAATTCTACCGTGTTGTGGTAGCTGCCCCAAACTCTCAACCAGCGGTAACTGGCGGTGTTATTGAAATTCCCCCGGCGGAATATACCCAAGAACAGAAGGAAAGGGCTAGGGCTGATGTGTACGCACACTCTTATATGCTATAGGGCCTTACAAATGAAATATACAGCAGCCTTGACAGATTCAGCACGGGTAAAGAACTATGGGATGAAATCCGCAAGTAGATGGAAGGTACTGACCTGGGAAACAAAGCTAAGATGATATCCACCCTAAACACTTACGGTCAATTTAAAGCTATCTCGGGAGAAGAATTGGAGCAAACCTACCACAGATTCTGCAACATGCTCAATGACCTCAGAAAGAATAACCTAAACAAAGGGAATCTTGAAATTAACATCAAATTTATTCAATCCCAACTTCCCGAATGGGAAATGTTTGGCAACAGTGCGATGCAGCACAAAGACTTAAGCCTCATAGACGTTCATGAATTATATGAATATCTTCATCAGAATGAACCTATGGTGAAAGGAATTCTATTCATTACAGGAGAAAGTCACTATCCTCAGTTGCCTTGTCTCTGCATTTAGCCAATGCTGACACACTTGCACTGTGGGCCAAACAAAACCAAGCTCTCAACAAAGGAATCAATGAAGCACCGATGGCAGCACAATCAAAGGAGGTAGTTAAAGAAGAACCAGAGACTCTGATCCCTGAGGGGACAAACGAAGAAATTGAGTCGGTTTGTCAGGCCATAGCTTTAATTTCGAGCTACAACAAAAAGTACTATACCAAGCCAACAGATAACAACCTCTGATCTTCCTCCTATTGGTGATTTTCGGTTAAAACATTTAACAAACGCAGCGGAAAAGAATAAATCACCATAAACGGATCTTGATATTAATCATACAATAAAACTAATAAATAAATCAAAGAGATTGGATGAACATTTCATACCCTTGAAGTCTTTGATCTTGTTGAAATCGGATGGAGTTGGTGATGGATTGAAACCAAGTATTCAAAAGGAATACCTCTAAAAGTAATCCACACAACACAAGCAAGAACACCTAAGGAGGATGCTAGTCCTTGTGCTTGCAAAGAAGAAGAACCAAAAACACCTTTTGTGTGTGTTTTCTTGGACGGTCAAAGGGAGGACAAAAGAGGGAGTTTATGGACCATTATGGTGCCATAATTCCCATTAATGATTTCCATAAACCATTGATTATTTGCACTCAAGTCCCTTGTCTTTGTTTCTTCTATTTGCTTACATTTAAGTTTCAATATTAACAATCAATATTAAACTCTAATATATACAAGCATGTAGCTTATATTAATATATAATGTAATTACCCTAATTACACTATATATCTTATGGTGTTAAGTGTTTAAGTGTGTGACCCTTTAGGCTCACAAACTACTAGCCATATAACTATATGTTATACGCGTGAAGCATATCCCAACACCTCCAACTTCAAATTTAACTCTTCTCAAACCCCGACCAACAAAACATCTTCGTCTTCCACTGATCCACCTAAAAAATGCTACAAATGTGGCATGACGGGTCACTTCGCAAAAGAATGCAAAAAGCCAAAGGTTAAGGACTCTGAATACTTTAAAAGAAAGATGCTCCTGGCGAAGCAGGTTGAAAATGGCAAAGTCCTTCTAGCTGAGGACATGCAATGGTTGGAAGACTCAGATGATCAAGAGGAAGAGGAATCCACTGCCAGCCTGGCTCTGATGGCTAGATCAAATGAATTAGGAGCTGAGCTAGGTATCCCAGAGAACGATGAAAATGAGGTACATTCTTCTTCTTTTGATTCTCTACTATCTGACTCGGACACCGATGAATCACAAAATTCCTTGTTTAATTAAAAACTTCTAATTAATATTGATGAGAAATCACAATTGACAAAACAAATTACTGTTTTAGAATCGAAAAAGAACATGTAACATCCTAAAACCGGCCTAGTAGTTTTAGGTATATATTGATATTTGATAAATATTTATTTGACCTTATTTGGAATAAATTGATTAAATGATAATAGAATTTGGTCCTTTGTCCTTTTGTGATATTTTAACCAAGGGATTAGAATATCTGATTTCTGAAATGTTTAAATGATTGTATAATTTTTATATTTTTGGATTCTCCTTTTAATTTCGTTTCCGAATATGCCTTCGTTGCTAAAAACATAGCTCGTTTGGTATTTTAAATAAATTAACCACGAACGGGACCTTTTGTGCTGTATTGTTAAAAAATGAAAATAGCACAAAGGGGCCCCCTTTTTTGTGAAATCTCGGCAGCCAAAGGGGAAGGGGGCCACCCCTTCTTCTGTCTTCTTCTTATCCATCTTCATTTGTCATTAACTATTTCAAAAAAAACCCCACCATTTTCTCCCAAAGTTAGTGTGTGTGTTCTTGGTGTCTTTTTGAAGAAAAGCTAGTGAAATCTCTCCCTCTTTGTGTTAAATCTCAAAATTCTTGTAGCTCTTGAGGTAAGCTTCATCCTATATGTGTTCGTTTTTTATTTCATGCTAGTTGATTTAACTATGGTTTATGATTCTTGGAGATTTGTTAGTGAATCTTGTTATAGATGGTATATTATGTGTTCTTGAAAGCTTTGACATGTATTGTATGATTATTTGTTGGAAGAAACTAAACTTTGGTGGAACTCACCTTCAAACTCCATTAATGGAGGTTTGGAGAAGATAGGTTTTACCAAACCTTGGATTTCTTAAGGTTTTGAGAGTTGTTGTTGTTTATCATGTTATGATAATATGTTTAATGAGTTATTCTTGTTTATTGATGGTTTATGACTTGATTGGGTGAAATTGTTAGTTAAAAGGTTGTATATAATTTATGTATAAATTATAAGCTAGTAAATGGGTTTTTGTGACAAGTTGGTGTGATTATGTCAATGATAGATTTTTTATGGGTTTTGTTGCTTGTATTTGTTAAAATGACATGTTAAATGTGTTAGTTGTATTATGTCAAGTTTTGATGAGGTTGATGAGATACTAGTTGGTGTTTGGATGATTTGAGTAAAAATGATGAACTAGTAATTTGGAAGTAAAATACATGGATTGTTGGTAGTTATGAACTTGATGAATTGTTACATGATTATGACTTATTAGTTGTAGTGAATGTGTGCTAGATGGTGGAGTTTTGGAAGTGTATAGTTATGTTCAGATTTTGACCCGTTTGGGCCAACTAGTTGTGATAATTTGATAGATGGTCATAGATGACCCAATGAAAAGTTGATAACATTAGACTAGTTGTAAATGCCATAAAATGTGTATTTTATGAGTCTTGTATTGTTAGTTGTTAAGTTTGACGATTGTGACAATTCGGTGAATTTGTTACTAATTCGGTATACTTGTTACAGGAACCGAGAAGGAGACTCAGTGATATTAGCTCACTGAGTTATGGGATTGAAGGTTACGGTGAGTGGATTTACCCTCCGAACTTGGGTTTGTTTACAATTGGTTTGGAATTGTATACTAGTGGAAAAATGCAGGATTTCAGCCTTCGTGGTACGAAACTGAAGTTTCGTGGCATGAAGTCGTACAGAAACTCGTTTTCGTGCCCACGAAGTTTTTCGTGCAGCACACACTTTCTTCGTGCAGCACGAGCTTGCTTCGTGCAGCACGAACCTTGGGGATCGCGGTGGAAGTTTCTTCGTGCTTGGTTTTACGACACGATCATTCGTAACTAGCTTACTTGATATGTATACTTAGTGATAGAGGATTAGTATACATGACAATGTGCACATTCGGGACGAGGTTAGCAGTCGGAGATGTAAAATTACTTCCGTGCTTAGTAGTCGGAGATGTAAAATTACTTCCGTGCTTAGTAGTCGGAGATGTAAAATTACTTCTGTGCTTAGTAGTCGGAGATGTAAAATTACTTTCATGCTTTGTAGTCGGAGATGTAAAATAGTAGTCGGATATGTAAATTACTTTCGTGCTTAGTGATTAGCATAGTTATTAGGAGTAATTCATTCAGTGCTTTGGACGGGATGATTGACCAAGCTCAATTGGATATGTTTTGTAAAATGAGCCATGTCGTTAAGTGACACCGTTTAAATATTATTGTTTTGGAGTTTATTTTGGGACGTTTGGTTTGTAAACCTAAACCTAAACTTAATATTATCTTTATGCTTCCGCACACCTTAAAAAACGCTTTCTAAATTTTGCGGTGTTACAGAACAACTTTTAAATGATTTTAGTGATTTAAGTGATTTAAGTCAATGTTCTCTTCAATTAACACAAGTAAACAAGGAATTACAAAATCAGCTGTCAAAGTCAAAATCTGCTTATCAATTTCAAATTTCTGAATTACAAAATAATCTACAAAAACAAGTAAACACCACTAATGAATCAAATGCACAAATCTCAAACTTAAAAGCAGAAAACTTGACATTTCGTCGTCAGCTTGAAACACTTGTTCCTCAAGTAAATCAAAATAATGCCTCAAATAAAAAAACACAAGAGTTACAACAACAGTTGTCATCCTTTCATGTTGCTCACACCAGTGAGGTCAATCGTCTAAATCTAATTATCAATGCAAAAAATCTTGAAATTTCAAACCTTAAAAACATGAAAATGGTGTCAAGTGAGAACGACGACTCTAAGAAGCTGATCAACGACTTGGCGATTCAACTTCATAGAGAACAAACATGGATAAAGACTGCAGACGTCAAGATAAAAGACTACCAAGATCAGTTGAAGACGGCTGACATCGAAATTCAAAAATTAAATAAACAAATCAAAAATATAACGAACAGTTTAAAAAGGAAATAGATGAACAATCAGCAACCATACACAGTCTCACTGTCAGAAAAGAAAATGTTGAAGAACATATTTCTAAACTGGAGCAGACCATCGTCAAAGCTGGTCACACAGAACAAACAATAAAGTTCAATGAGCCAAAAGAGTTCAGATCATACGAGTCAAAAGTGGGTCTCGGAGCAGAGAATACACATCCTCTGGAAAAAGATGCCGATGTTCTTCCTACACTATACAATTACGATTACATGAACTTGGGAATCTGGCAAAGCTTCCTTCATATGCCAGATGAAGAAGCAGAAACTGAAAAGTTCAACAGGGAAAAGGAAGAGAATGCTCAAATTAGCTTTAATTATGATGCCTTAAACTCAACATACGAAAAGAAGAAAGCGAAATTTGAACACAACGTATATTTTCGAATCATCACACCAGCTGAATTTTCCATTCCTGAAAATCAAATTTTAAAACAAATCAAAGAGCCAAAGCTTTATGTTCTACCATTAATTTTTGAAAAGAAAAATTTCCAATTAGAATCTGAAATTGATGAAACTCAAAAGGCTTTTGATAGAGAAAAAGAAAATCTTCAAAATAAAATACATAATTTAGAGGACACCATATTAGAATTAAAACCTAAAACGAACAAAATTGTTTCTCAAAATTCTAAATCCTCTTTATTAAGACCGGCACCAGTTAATCCAGTTCCAACCATTTTGAACAGAAGCCCTAATCCACCTGTTTTGAATCTTGCAGATAAAAAATTAGAGTCTCAAAGGAAGAGGTCCAAGAAGCTGGTTGAAGCAAAAAGAGCCAAGCAGTCAAAGAAGTCTATTCAGACTGGATCAAGTATGCTTAAGAAGCCTAGTCTACTGAAGAAGTCTAGTCCATTTAAGTCTGTAGTTTCATCTTTTTCTGTTAAAAATAAATGTAATGACTCTTCACAATTTATTTTCCGAAAGAAGCTTATGGTATTTTGTATGATTCTACAATTTATCGTCCTATTAATTACACTGTTAATGGCGTAAATTTAATTATTAAAACTGATAAAAATGGCAAACAGGTTTATTTTGATAGAAAAACTGATAAACCAATTTCTCAATACGATGAACGATATTTTATTAAAATAGATGCTCCTTGTGGTAAAAGACACGATGTTCTTGGTAAAGTTCGTGAAATCATTCAATCTTGCACAACTTGCTATCCAGATCCATGCAAATCAATAAACTCACGACCAGTAAAATCTATCGTTACACGTTCATTCAAACCAACCTCTGAAAAATCCTCATCAAATCATCGTCTCGTGTATCGGGAAGTTTATAAACAAACATCGTCAAACTCAGAGTCTCTAAAAAAAACTCACAAGATAATTTCCAAACAATCGAAGAAATCTTCTCAAACTCCACAAACTTCTGTTTCCCATATGTCTTCTCGTCGCATGTCTTCTCAAGGAAACTTTGCACAAAAGTCAAAACCGTCAGTTTCCTCAAAATGCGACAAACCATCCGCTAAAACGTCTACTCATGTGAAATATAATTGGATTAAAAACGAAAAATCTCATTGGATTATTCAATCCTCTGAAAAATCACTTAAATGGGTAATCAAATCCGAACTGCCTCCTAGCAGTTCCCCAAAGCTCTAAATTGTTCATCACATAATATCTGCATAAAACATCTGTCACTAATCGGTCTGGACCCATACATCATTGGGTACCTAAAATGTTTTATTTGTTTTATGTAGAATATTTGGTACCTCGACTCGGACTGTTCGAGGCACATGACGGGAAACAAAAATCTCCTGACCAACTTTCGTGAAAGATATTTAGGAACGGTCAAATTTGGGAATGATCATTTAGCAGCCATTTTAGGTCTCGGTGACATCATTCGCCATAACCTGATTATAAGAAATGTTGCCTTTGTTGAAGATCTCTCTCATAATCTCTTCAGCATCGGCAAATTCTGTGACAAAAATATGAAAGTCAACTTTCGCACAAAAAAGTGTGCTATTCGTACTTATGATGGAGAAGAACTTCTAACTGGAACTCGTGATACAAACTTATTCACTATTGATCTTAATGACCTTGTTCCAATCGATGAAGTATGTCTCGTATCAAAAGCTAATTCCAATGAGTCATGGTTATGGCATCGCCGTTTATCCCATCTTAACTTCAAAACCATGAACAAACTCGTAAAAGGAGGACATGTGACTGGATTACCTGATGTTGCGTTTGAAAAAGATCATAAATGTTCGTCATGTGAAATGGGAAAAATGACCAAAAAGTCTCACAAACCTAAACCCGCTCCAAGTACTTCCAAACCTCTTGAACTGCATATGGATTTATGTGGTCCAATGAGCGTTCAAAGTCTTGCTGGTAAAAGATATGTTTTGGTTATTGTTGATGACTATTCAAGATACACATGGGTTCATTTCCTTCGCTCAAAGGATGAAGCCGCAGAGACCATCATCTCATTCATCAAGAAAACCCAAGTGAACCTGGAATTAAATTTTCAAACAATCCGTACCGACAATGGTACTGAATTCAAGAATCAGGTCCTTGACTCTTATCTTGATTCTGCTGGCATCACCCATCAGTTTTCCGCAGCACGAACTCCCCAACAGAACGGTGTTGTAGAAAGACGAAATCGTACGTTAGTTGAAGCTGCTCGTACAATGCTTTCATTTTCAAAACTTCCACTCTCTTTATGGGCAGAAGCCATCAGCACCGCATGTTTTACTCAAAACCGATCAATCATCAACAAAACATACAACAAAACTCCCTATGAGCTCATCAACAATCGAATACCAAATGTAAAATTTTTACACATCTTTGGTAGTCGATGCTTCATTTTAAACGACAAAGATAAACTGAACAAGTTTGAAGAAAAAGCTAATGAAGGAGTCTTTATTGGATATTCAAAGGAATCAACTTCATTCAGAGTCTACAACTGATCTACAAGATTGGTCAGAGTAAGTGTTAATGTGTCATTCGATGAAACTTTTCCGCTTGATTCATTGACGAGTGGAATTGAAAGACCTCTTCCCAGAACCTCCTCTAATCATTCAACTTCTCTGAATGATCTTGAAATCTTATTTGAACATTTCTGTGATGAATATCACGACGTCAGACATCCACCCCCACCCCCACCCCCACCCCCACCTCCACCCGCACCTCGACCCCCACCCCCACCTCTACCTCCGGCAGATGTTCAATCAATCACTACTCGGGAAATCAACACTCCATCAACAAATGAATCCCCATCACCTACCTCACCTGCTCCAACCTCACCAATACCCACAGCAAATGCTGGCCCTTCAACATCAACACAAGGAACACAATCTACACCAGACGATCTTCCACCTCCGTCAGATATTATCGCTCCACTGGTGATTGACTTCTCGAAATTCCATCTTCCTCGTGTTGAACCACCACCTCAGATCAACCCCCCGAATCCTGAAACTGCAATCATACCACACCCTGCTTTCACTGATAATTCCAACTTTAACCATGGTCAACTCCCACTTCCTCATTCTACTAAGTGGACAAAGGAACATGCTTTGGATCCCATCATCGGAAACCCAGAGTCATCTGTCCAAACTCGACGGGCTACAGCGGACAAATGTCAACACGCTTCGTTCTTAAGTTCCACTGAACCTAAGAAAGTCATTGAAGCTCTTTCCGATCCAGACTGGATAATTGCAATGCAAGAAGAAATTAATCAATTTGAAAGATTAAAAGTCTGGCGCTTAGTTCCAAAGACTCCAGGATCATCTGTCATTGGAACTAAGTGGATTTTCAAGAACAACAAAGACGAAAATGGAATTGTCATTCGTAACAAAGCATGGTTGGTTGCTAAGGGTTACACTCAACATGAAGGGATTGATTATGAAGAAACATTTGCTCATGTTTCCTGTATTGAAGCCATTCGCATTTTCCTAGCATATGCAGCTCACAAAAATTTTACTATCTATCAAATGGATGTAAAAACTGCATTCTTAAATGGTATTCTGAAAGAAGAGGTGTTTGTCCATCAACCAGAAGGTTTTATAGATCCCAAATTTCCAAATCATGTCTATGTCGTCGACAAAGCTCTATATGGTTTAAAACAGGCCCCTCGGGCATGGTATGAGGTTCTTTCCAAGTTCTTGGTCGAATCTGGTTTTTCAAAAGGAAAAGTCGATACCACTATATTTATCAAACGCCAAGGGAAAGATATCATATTAATTCAGATCTATGTCGATGACATCATCTTTGGTTCTACAAACTCAAAATACTGCACACGTTTCTCCGATCTCATGGTTAAACGGTTTGTAATGAGCATGATGGGGGAAATGAACTTTTTCCTAGGTCTTCAAGTTCGTCAACTTCCAACGTGTATCTTCATCAATCAATCAAAGTATATCTCTGATTTGCTGACGAAGTATCTCATGGACGACTGTAAACCTATTGCAACACCAATGTCCACCGGCACGAAACTTCATGCAGATCTCGATGGTAAACCGGTAGATGTCACTAAATATCGGGGTATGATTGGATCCTTACTTTATCCAACAGCCAGCCGTCCGGACATCATGTTCTCAACCTGCATATGTGCCCGATATCAATGTAACACCTCAAATTTAATGCCAAATATTGGCCAAAATAAATATTTTATAAATAGAAGAACATTCCCAAATTTGGATTTACAAAAACCTTGGTATGAAATCAGAGTATAAAAGTAGGTGTTACAAAATAGATCATAACCAAGCTAAGACTAAATCCAATCTAGTGCTCTTCTAATCTAGGCCCCGCATCTCTATCCATGCGTACCTAAGCCTTCGATCCCGAACCTGAGTACATAGCAAAACAAAACAAGGAGTACGTGAGACAAAAACGTCTCGTGAGCTACATGGGTTTAGACCCGACAATAATGGTAAGTATAACATAACATGTAAACATAGAACAAGTAACTCATCCATCTAACTAGTCACCCTATTGTGACTCTAATACCTTGCTTTCCTAGCAATCATATCTAGTTATCGGGTTGCCCCCGAACTAACTAGAACCACCTTGACTTATTAACCGAAATCCATCGCCATTAATAAGACTCAAGATACTGGCAAGAGGGATTCGCCCAATCTACCAATACCTGCCTTACTCGCCGGACTACCTCCAGTTAGCAAGACTACTATCGTGGTGGAGTCGATGGGAATCCACCCAACTGCCCCTCACACCACACCTCATGACCGGGGGTCCCCCGCATCATCATCATCATCTCACCATATCATAACTCGATGGTTATGTCAATCTAGCTCTCGGCTATCACGTCTATCATCAAACAAGTTAGTTCAATACAACTATCGGTATAACTAACTATAAACTACTAGTCTACACAAATAAGCAAATAGACCACAACACAAGTAATAAAATGTATTTCATAGGCTATGTACTCAGTAAAGTCCACACGTACTCACCTTAGCAATAAGATGTTCCAACCGTGTTCTTGACACCCAATCTCTTGCTTCTCAATCCAATCAACTTTCCAAGACTTCACCAAAAGCCTAATACAATTATCAAAATATGATCAACATCAATTACTACTACCAATGTGTTCATCTACCTCTAGATAACACCCATCAAACCATTTTCCCCAAATATGGTGATTACCAAACCCTAGGTTTAACCAACCCTTAAGATTCTTACAAATCTTAACCATACACTTGATTCCCTTGTTAATCTACCATCTATTAAGTGTATACACCATTTATTTAACCATAAATCACCAACCCAAGAACTAGGGTTTCAAACCCTAGCTTCAAGATCCATAGATCTTGAGCTACAAAGATGAAAGAGCGAAGATATACCTTTAATCTTCCTCTAGGAGTGAAATCTACCAAGGATTTGTGAAGAAATCAGCCCAAACCAGATGCTATGCTCGAAAATCGCCAAGGAGAGAAACTAGGGTTTACAAATGCAATAAATGAGCCAAATCCCGACTTTAATGCTGGTCGTCCAGAGTTCACGGCGCGAACATAGTTCGCGTCGCTAACTCTCCATATCTGGTAACACTTAGCGATCGCTAACTCGACGCGATCTACATCGCGACTCATGGCCAAACTCCCTGGAGCCAGTTCCCGATCAGGAACTATAGTTCGCGACGCGAACTCCTTGAGGCAGCAGGGCTGCACTTTTCATCAAGTGTCTTGACCCGATTTCGCCCATAACTTTCTCGTACGGTGCCCAAACGACACGAAACCAATTTCCACGTGTTTTATATGATTTATCCATAATTATCATATTTTTACATATTTTATTTATTCACAATTTCGGGTCGTTACAACTATCTACCCCTTAAGAAGATTCCATCCTCGGAATCTCATCATAGTTCACGAAATCCGGGTACCTCTTCCGAATCTCGTCCTTGACTTCCCAAGTCAAATTCGGCCCAAGTGAATGCTTCCACTTGACCAACACCAACTCGATCTCCTTATTCCGAAGCTTCTTTGTTTTCGTTTCTAATATAGCATCGGGCTCCTCAATCAACCGGTTCGGGCCGTCAACCCGCAACTCTTGCAATGGAATAATATTTTCAACTTCCCCGATAAACTTCTTCAAATAACTCACGTGAAAGGTGTTATGCACACCTTGAAGCTCGGGTGGAAGTTCCAACTTAAAAGCTTGAAGCCCGACCCGTTTCAATATTTTAAACGGTCCAACATACCTTGGACTTAACTTTCCCTTTTTACCAAACCGCATCACACCTTTCCAAGGTGACACTTTCAACATGACCATATCACCGACATCCAAGTCGTATGGCCTTTTCTTCAAACCCGAATAACTTCGTTGTCTATCTTGGGCGACTTTCATGTTGGTTTGAAAAATATGTATCTTTTCATTTGTCACTCTCACGATCTCGGGACCCGTGAGTTTCGTTTCTCCCGCTTCCAACCAACAAGATGGAGTTCTACATTTTCTACCATATAACGCCTCATAAGGCGGCATCTTGATAGTCGAGTGATAACTATTATTATACGAGAACTCGACTAACGGTAAATGTTCATCCCATTTACCACCGAAATCTAGCACGCACGATCTCAACATATCTTCGACCGTTTGAATTGTTCTTTCACTTTGACCGTCGGTTTGCGGGTGATAAGTCGTGCTCAACCGCAACTTTGTACCCAATTCTTCTTGTAAAGATCGCCAAAATCTCGAGGTAAACCTCGCGTCCCTATCGGATACAATCGATAACGGAACCCCGTGGAGTCGAACCACCTCATCAACATACAACTTAGCCAATTTCTCAAGTGGCAATGTTTCCCGAATTACTAGAAATAACGCACTCTTGGTCAACCGGTCAACTATGACCCAAATGGCATCGTGACCTCTACTCGTCTTCGGTAAACCCACTATGAAATCCATAGTTATATCTTCCCACTTCCCGGCCGGCACAACCAATGATTGAGCTACCCCATGCGGTACTTGATGCTCGGCTTTCACTTGTGCACACGTGGCACACTTAGAAATATACTTGGCCACTCTCGTTTTCATTCCGGGCCACCAATAAACCCGTTTCATATCTTGGTACGTCTTTGTACTTCCCGGGTGAATTGAATACTTTGACTTGTTCACATCATACAACAATTCTTTTCGGATACCCCCGAACTTAGGAACCCAAATACGACCGCCTACGGTCTTCAACCCTTGTGCATTTTCAAGAAAATGTTGGTTCTTACCTAACCGTTCTTGTCTTAACTCGTCTTTTCCCATAACCTCTCGTTGGGCATTCTTGATCCTTTCGATAATGCTCGAGACGACTTCTATACGTGTTAAAATTCCTCGGTTCGGGTTTTCATATACCTTTCGGCTCAAGGCATCGGCCACCACATTCGCCTTACCCGCGTGATACACAATTTCGCAATCATAGTCGGCTATCAACTCGATCCACCTTCTTTGTCGCATATTTAGGTCTTTTTGAGTAAACACGTATTGTAGACTTTTGTGATCCGTGTACAACGTACACCGAGTATCATACAAATAATGTCTCCACAATTTTAAGGCAAATATAATCGCCGCCAAATCCAAGTCGTGTGTCGTGTACCGTAATTCCGCATTCTTCAATTGTCGCGAGGCATACGCGATCACCTTTCCTCTTTGCATCAACACACAACCGAGCCCTTGATTCGAAGCATCACTATAAACCACAAAATCTTCCATACCATCCGGTAACGTAAGTATCGGCGCGTTACATAACTTTTCTTTTAACAACTTAAACGCCTCTTCTTGCTTCTTCTCCCACACAAACTTCTCACTTTTTCTCGTTAACTTCGTGAGTGGAATCGCGATTCTCGAGAAATCTTGTATAAATCTCCGGTAATAACCGGCTAATCCGAGAAAACTTCTAACCTCGGTAGGAGTCCTCGGAGGCTCCCAATTTGACACCGCTTCAATCTTGGACGGATCAACCTTAATACCATCACACGTCACCACGTGACCTAAGAATTGTACTTCCCGCAACCAAAATTCACACTTTGAAAATTTTGCATACAATTTCTCCCGTTTCAACACGTCTAGAACAAGCCTCAAATGACCTTCGTGTTCTTCTTCGGTTTTCGAATAAATCAAAATGTCGTCAATAAACACGATCAAAAACTTATCAAGAAACGGTTTACAAACCCGATTCATCAAATCCATAAAATAGCCGGTGCGTTGGTAAGACCAAACGGCATCACTAGAAATTCATAATGACCATAACGTGTACGGAAAGCCGTCTTCTCGGTGTCGCCTTCTTTCACCCGAACTTGGTGATAACCCAACCTCAAATCGATCTTTGAGAAATAACTAGCACCTTGCAATTGGTCGAATAAGTCGTCAATTCTCGGCAACGGGTAACGGTTCTTAATAGTTACCTTATTCAACTCTCGGTAGTCAATACACATTCTCATCGAACCGTCTTTCTTTTTAACAAATAACACCGGTGCACCCCACGGTGACGAACTCGGACGAATAAAACCTTTATCTAACAATTCTTACAATTGGGTCATCAATTCTCGCATCTCGGTGGGAGCTAAACGATAGGGAGCACGAGCAATCGGCATCGCCCCCGGCACTAAATCAATTTTGAACTCGACTTGTCTCTCCGGTGGCAAACCGGGCAAGTCATCGGGAAATACCTCGGGGAATTCCCGAATAATTTTTACACTATCCATTGTCTTCTTTTCCTTTCGGCCATCTAGTACATATGCAATAAACGATGCACAACCTTTCGATATACTCTTCCTCGCCTTAATAGCGGTAATCACATTAGGCATGTGATGTCGTTTCTCCCCATACACATACACTTTCTCATTCTCGGGTGTCCTAATCGACACAATTTTCTTTCCACACAAAATCTTGGCTTGGTGCATACCCAACCAATCCATACCGATAACCACATCAAACGCCCTAATTCCCATGGGCAACAAATCCACCTTAAACTTTCTACCGTCTATTTCTATTTCACAATTTCTATAAATACATTCAACCATAGACGTTTTTCCATCGGCTACTTCTATCTCATAAACCTCATCTAACATTTCGGACGGCACATTCAATTTACAACCGAACTCATAGGACACAAACGAATAATTAGAACCCGAATCAAATAAAATATGAGTTGGCAAGGAGTTAATGAATAGAATACCTGACACCACATCGTGTGCCTCCTTCGCCTCCTCCCGAGTAAGTTGGAAGGACCGCCCCTTCACCTTCGCCGGCTCCACTTTCTTTTGAGCTGTGGACACCATCGACTCGATTCCCTTCTTTGGGCATACGTTGCTATAATGCCCTTTTTCATGGCATGAATAGCACTCCACATCGGCCGACAACTTGGCCTTACAATCCCGGGCTATGTGCCCCATCTTCCCACAACTATAACAAGCTTTTGACTCTCCTCGGCATATGCCGGTATGATTTTTCCCGCATTTCTTGCACGGGCCAACACTTCCTTGTTTAGAGAAGCTCGAAGTGAACTTCCCCTTTTTGAACGAACTAGAGCCGCTCTCCGCCTTCCTTTTCTCGCCCACATGGGCCCTTTCGGCAACACGTGCCTCATTTACTTCCTCCACACTCCGGGCGGCACTAATAGCCTCATCGAGTGAAACCGCCCTCTTCACTTCCAATTGATAATCCCACGGTAGCCCACTTGCATACCGAACCACTCTCAACCTCTCATCCGAGTAGGTTTTAGCAACAAACGGGAGCAATCCCGTGAACTCCCTCGAGTATTCCTCCACCGACATATCACCCTTCTTAAGGGTCACGAACTTCTCGTGCATTTTCTCCAAATCCCTTTCGGGACAAAATTTCTTTTTCAATCTCGTGGTGAATTCATCCCACGTCATTTTCTCAACCACCTCCCTCCCGAGGGACTCATACACGATATCCCACCACACCATGGCATCTTCTTTTAGCAATTGTGACGCATACGTCACCATATCGGTATCCTTACACTTGCTACTTCCGATAACCCTCTCGGTCTCTCGGATCCACCTCATTGTTACCTTCGGGTCCGAACTACCCGAGTACACATTTGGCTTACAAGCCATGAAGGATTTGAACGAACAACCTTCTTTCACAACGGGCCTAGCCCTAACATCACTTTGGCCACCCGTGGAGGACTTCCCTTCCCCGGTGCCACTACCCCCCGGTTCTTTCTTCCGATTTAGCCTCGGATTCACGGTCTCCACCCGACCTTTCACGGTCTCCAATAATTCGGTGCACTTCCTCGGCCACCGTCCCCTTGATTTGGTCGATAACAGTTTGGAGATCCGCCATGGTCACCGGAGTTCTGTTAGCTCCGACCTCTGATTCATCAACCCGATGCATTGATGGTTGACTTTCTTGCTCATCCACCCTCTCAGCAGGAGGTACTTCCTCCTCACGGCCCTCCGGGGCTTTACCACTTCTACGAGTGTTCACCATTTCTTTCGATCAAGACTATACGAAAGATATTAAACATTTAGTACCTTGTGTACAACCCATTAGTCTCATAGGGCTCAATATTCATAATCATAACAAATTCATCGGTCCCCTAGGTTCAACCCTAAACTTAATATAAAGTCTCAAGGTCAACCTATGATCTTAAGGAATCTTATATTCCTAATGCTACAGTCTAAGACTAGGATGGTCATCCAACCTAATTCACTTAAACTATAGCTCTGATACCAAGTTGTAACACCTCAAATTTAATGCCAAATATTGGCCAAAATAAACATTTTATAAATAGAAGAACATTCCCAAATTTGGATTTACAAAAAC
The DNA here is from genome assembly GCA_963853835.1 of Calendula officinalis. NCBI lineage: Eukaryota > Viridiplantae > Streptophyta > Magnoliopsida > Asterales > Asteraceae > Calendula > Calendula officinalis. The sequence goes on along the minus strand of OY970821.1, from coordinate 15,871,627 downwards.
CTTGGTATGAAATCAGAGTATAAAAGTAGGTGTTACAAAATAGATCATAACCAAGCTAAGACTAAATCCAATCTAGTGCTCTTCTAATCTAGGCCCCGCATCTCTATCCATGCGTACCTAAGCCTTCGATCCCGAACCTGAGTACATAGCAAAACAAAACAAGGAGTACGTGAGACAAAAACGTCTCGTGAGCTACATGGGTTTAGACCCGACAATAATGGTAAGTATAACATAACATGTAAACATAGAACAAGTAACTCATCCATCTAACTAGTCACCCTATTGTGACTCTAATACCTTGCTTTCCTAGCAATCATATCTAGTTATCGGGTTGCCCCCGAACTAACTAGAACCACCTTGATTTATTAACCGAAATCCATCGCCATTAATAAGCCTCAAGATACTGGCAAGAGGGATTCACCCAATCTACCAATACCTGCCTTACTCGCCGGACTACCTCCAGTTAGCAAGACTACTATCGTGGTGGAGTCGATGGGAATCCACCCAACTGCCCCTCACACCACACCTCATGACCGGGGGTCCCCCACATCATCATCATCATCTCACCATATCATAACTCGATGGTTATGTCAATCTAGCTCTCGGCTATCACGTCTATCATCAAACAAGTTAGTTCAATACAACTATCGGTATAACTAACTATAAACTACTAGTCTACACAAATAAGCAAATAGACCACAACACAAGTAATAAAATGTATTTCATAGGCTATGTACTCAGTAAAGTCCACACGTACTCACCTTAGCAATAAGATGTTCCAACCGTGTTCTTGACACCCAATCTCTTGCTTCTCAATCCAATCAACTTTCCAAGACTTCACCAAAAGCCTAATACAATTATCACAATATGATCAACATCAATTACTACTACCAATGTGTTCATCTACCTCTAGATAACACCCATCAAACCATTTTCCCCAAATATGGTGATTACCACACCCTAGGTTTAACCAACCCTTAAGATTCTTACAAATCTTAACCATACACTTGATTCCCTTGTTAATCTACCATCTATTAAGTGTATACACCATTTATTTAACCATAAATCACCAACCCAAGAACTAGGGTTTCAAACCCTAGCTTCAAGATCCATAGATCTTGAGCTACAAAGATGAAAGAGTGAAGATATACCTTTAATCTTCCTCTAGGAGTGAAATCTACCAAGGATTTGTGAAGAAATCAGCCCAAACCAGATAATATGCTTGAAAATCGCCAAGGAGAGAAACTAGGGTTTACAAATGCAATAAATGAGCCAAATCCCGACTTTAATGCTGGTCGTCCAGAGTTCACGGCGCGAACATAGTTCGCGTCGCTAACTCTCCATATCTGGTAACACTTAGCGATCGCTAACTCGACGCGATCTACATCGCGACTCATGGCCAAACTCCCTGGAGCCAGTTCCCGATCGGGAACTATAGTTCGCGACGCGAACTCCTTGAGGCAGCATGGCTGCACTTTTCATCAAGTGTCTTGACCCGATTTCGCCCATAACTTTCTCGTACGGTGCCCAAACGACACGAAACCAATTTCCACGTGTTTTATATGATTTATCCATAATTATCATATTTTACATATTTTATTTATTCACAATTTCGGGTCGTTACAATCAAGCTGCACCGAAAGAATCTCACTTTCTGGCCATCAAACGAATATTTCGTTATTTCAAAGGCACCAGAGACCTTGGTCTGTGGTATCCTAAGGAAACCTCGTTTGATCTTTCTGCCTTCTCGGATGCCGATCATGTTGGGTGTATGCTGGACAGGAAGAGCACATCTTGAGGAGTTCAATTTTTGGGAGATAAGCTAGTCAGCTGGTCATCACGAAAGCAAAACTGTATCTCACTATCAACTGCTGAGGCAGAATATGTTGCGGCCGCTAGATGTCTTTCCCAGGTGATATGGATGCAATCACAATTAAAGGACTATGGCTTTTCATATAGCCGCATTCCTTTATATTATGATTCCAGAAGTGCAACTGCAATATCTAGCAATCCAGTTCAACATTCTAAAACCAAACATATCGATCTTCGATATCATTTTATCAAATACCACGTTGAACTGGGTAATGTTGAATTGTACTTCGTATCCACCGACTTTCAATTGGCAGATTTGTTTACCAAGGCTTTCGACGAAAAACGTTTTAATTATCTAGTCTCAAAGCTTGGTATGTTAAATCTCAAAAATTAACTATTTTTCAATTCTTATCTTTCAATTTGTTAAGTCGATGTATTCTTCGTATCATCGTAATGGCTTTCAAGTAACTCGTCTTGAAACCCGGTCGTCAAAAGTCGTCATCAGTCAAGGGGGAGCAACTACTCATCAGTCAAGGGGGAGCTGACGATAGAAGTTTTCCTTATTTTTAAGTCTTAAGTTTTACTTTTAGTTTCAAATTTTCTTTTTTTTTAATTTACAATTTCCTTTTATTTTTCTTTAAATTTAAATTCAAAATTTTTCAAATTTGTCCTCGAGCCGAACACCTCATTGTTCCCGGCCCGAGGTTCACAATCGGTTCATAGTGTTCGGCTCGAACTCCTTCCCTCCTTTAAATACTCCTCACCGAACAACCATTGTCTCTTTACTCTCTTCTCTATCACACGCACTAAAACACCTCGTGAAGCACACAGTTAACCCCGATCCTCGATTCTTCATCATCCAGGCTCGGATCTGTTTCCAAATCACTACCAATCCACTACACAACTGATTTCGGTAACATTTCGTACTTAATTTCTTACATTTGAAGTCTTATTTGATGATTATCACCTAGGTTTATGTTTGGTCGTCACCAAGGGTTTATAAGTCACTGATTTGGTTGATCTAGGGCTTAAATGGAAGTCTTAAGTTACGCAGGGTACTCGTTTAGATGAACCGATCGACACTTAGCTAGTTTGAAGTTGAAATCATCAACCTCGGACTGATCTAAGCCCAGAACTTGAAAAATCTTCAAAACCGTCCAGGTCCTCGGCCCGAACTCTTTCAAAAGAGTTCGGCCCGAAGTCAAAATCTTCAAAAACCGTCCAGGTTCTCGACCCGAACTCTTTCAAAAGAGTTCGGCCCGAGCTCTTACACTGTTCCCGGCCCGAACACTTTTCAGTGTTTTCGGCCCGAACTCTTTTCAACTTCCACTTCACGAGCCGAACTCTTTTCACAATTTATTTTTTCTAAGTTTTTTTTAATATACATATATTCTATATAATTATAATTTATAAATTTTATTTATTAATATTTTTAATAAAATTAAAAATTTTATATTATTCTTATATATATCTATATATTATTAAAATTCCTTAGCAGTGTTTCGTCTCGATCACTGAATCTTGTCATCACATTACTTTTCTAACACTGTGTACTTACCTTGGTTGTTTGTTTGTGCCATCCTATTTTTATTGAATAATTCTCAGATGGCAGAAGAACAGATAATAGACGAGAACACCCTGGTTCCCCTTTACAGGATCAAGCCACTCACGGAAAACAACTCCTACTGGGCCCCGGAGGACAAGGTCACCTTCAGCATAGAATATCTGGTCTTATCCCACGTTCTTCAACGTCACCCGATATTCTCCATGATCACTGCTAGGCCCGAAGTTCCAACGATATGTGTTCAAAAATTCTTCAGCAACCTCACTCTTGTGACATCAACAGACCCACATCAATTTGAAACAGTGATTGACGATCAACCGGTGCAATTCACAAAAGATGATCTATATGAAATCTTCAGGCTTCCTCTTAGTGATTCACGACCACCATTCACTACACATGAACCTCAGCTATCGTTTAAGGACGTGTACGAAGGAATCCACGATCTTGGTCTTAACCTTCCTCGGGATACTATCGTTCCCAGAAATCTCAAAAAGAAGAATATGTCAAGGTGCTGGTCCCACGTCTTCACTATTTTCAACAGATATCTGACAGGAAAGTCATCTGGTCATGACAGGGCCTCTATAAACGTCCATCACGCTTATCATGCCCCCTGCTACAACAGTCATTATGACTATGCTGCCTATCTGTGGGAAGAAGTCAAGGTCGCCAAAGAAAAGGATCCAAAATATCTGATCTACCCGAGGTTCTGGTCAATCCTAATTGAACACTTCATGAACCAATATCCAAACATTCACATCTGGGATGCTACAAATCGATTCAGACCAGCTAGTGTTGCGTTCTTTAGAAAAGATAGTGTTACATATGCTATTCAAGCAGCACTGGTCCCTCTCCCACTACTTCAAATTGGTGACATCAATCTTTATGTCATCAGACAATATCGGGATGCTCATTTTCCTGAATGGAGACCAGAGAATGAACAACCGCAACCAGACCAACCAGCTGCTCCACAACAACCACCAGCTGCTCAACAGCAACCACCACCTCATCAACAAAAACCTCGACGTCCAGCATCAGCACCACGACAACCACCGGCTCATCGACGTGCAAAAAGACTTCGCATTTCACCCAGCGGTGCCTCCGGAAGTTGGTCGGTTGCCACTCCATCATCTCAACACCTGGCAACTCCACCAACTCGACCCATTATAAGACCAACCACACAAACAGATGAACCTTCCTCCCCTTCCTCATAAGAAGATTCTGCTGCCACCGTGTCTGATCGACCAAATTCACCACCATCACCATTAGGTCCACCTTCACCACCACCACGAAGATCTCCAAATCCATTCGATGATCCTATTTTCTCGTATCCTTCTCCACAACACTCCCACCCACCACCCTCATCCGTATCTCATTCTTCCTTCACTTCCACAACAACCCTACCACCATTCACGTCCACCATTCCAACAATTAACCTACCCCCACTCACATCAATCATCCCAACTACCACAGCCATTGTTCCACCAATCACGTCCGTCATCCCAACTACCACAACCACTGTTCCACCAATCACGTCCATCATCCCAACTTCCACAACCACCGTTCCACCAGCAACAACCACCATACCACCAACAATCACCTCACTTCCACCACACTCAAACATCATCACACCCACTACCTCCTTCTCTCCTCACACCCTCTCCCTCACAACTGGTATAGCCTCGAGGGTCGTTATAACTCCACCGACAAAAATTGTCCTGACCCTCCCTCACCAGACTACATTTTCAGAGGCTACCACCACCACCACAACTACAATGCCAACACCAGATATGCAGATCATACCTCATATCGCCTAAGCCTTACAAACGGTTAATACACGGCTGGAAAACCTTGAGAGTAGAATGGCGTCTATTGCTCCTCCTCCACCGGCATATGGTCAAAGAACCAGGAAGCACCTTCTAGTTGCATCTCGTCCATTCTCAATGGAAGAAATTAAAGCGATGTTCAACTATCGCATGGAAGAACTTCTCGAGCCCTGCTCTCAAGGAACCCCCCTTTACAAAAGGCCGGAGGACCCTGAGGATGATCCTCAGGGAGGGGGACAAAGAAGGAGACTAGAGCAAGGAGGATCCAGTTCTCAATATCAAGGAGGCGGGAGTCGGTCACAACCACACCCCAGCTCCTCTCATCAAGGACAGTGAGGAGGCCCACAAGACGAAGAATATATCGACGACTGGGCAATTGTTGATTTTGACTACTCCCAGTTGTTGAACGTTGAACCACTCAACCAGTGGCGCATGGATGAAAGTGAAGACATCTTGCCACAAAACAAACTTGCTCCAGAAGAGATGACTGGAGAACAAACTCTAGAATCTATGAGTCATCTCCAATCTATAAATACTGACGTTGAGAATCACCGCAAGGACAACGTTCACCGGGTTCTAAGAACAGAGGTGGACACTGTGATTGATCTACAAAGTGATTCAGATGAAGATGATATTGTGAAGGAGGCTTTTACCGAACCACCTCCAGATGCCAACTCTCCTCCAGATGACTACTCTGACAGCGACAACCCAAGGGCGGAGGAACGCGTGGAGGTAGAAAGAGTCCCATTCACCCGAGAAAATTATCACAGATTCTTCTACAGCTACGAATCACTGGTTGCCTCCAAAACTAAAGAACCGGAACCACCAACTGCTTCCCCACAACATGATGTACCGGTCGTATCAGATAGCGAAAAGAGGGCGGCAGATAGAGCCAATAAACGTCGTTTAAAATCTCCAAAAAGTTCCTATTTCAACATGTTATATTACATTTGTTGAAGACCGCTTCTCTGCTATCTTCCAGGAGAAAGAGCTGCAAATCAATTATCAAAATCTGTACAAAGAGGTGATTCTACCACCGCGAGAAAAGAGAATGTACTATCTCACAATGTACTACCTTAAGGGCAAAACACATCGGTACAATAAATCACCAATCACACAGCTCCTGGAGATAACGACCAACCACTTCTCCGGCTATTACCGGTACACCATCTTCCATATTCGCAAAGCAGACGATCAATTGTACACGATTGATGAAGGAGACTTCTATATCCTCGAACCTCGAGATATAGAATGTCTATTCAACAAAGTACGACTTCTTCCAGATAGCCCACATCAAGTCAAAAATCATGCGAGAAATTTCGCTTAAGCTGCTCTAAAGCGCTTCATGCTCGTCAAATCTCTTGCTACTCGAATGAAAGATGTACAGATGGCTATTGAGAGTGGCACAGAAAGGGTTCACCTAGCTGCACCTTACAGATCATTTCCCTCCGAAATTCAAACTCGGAGAACAGTCGTTCTGGGTGAACCTAACTTGGGAATGACTTGCACGAACCTCTTCAATGAAAGACTTTTCTTCCGTGTTTCAGACATTTCCAAGTTCTGTGATGGTACATTAAAAATCCCGAAGAAAAAGTTGGAGAAAATGGGGAGACACTTGAACAGGCTTCCCAGCAACCCAGAGAACACCTCCCTACGAAGCAACATTGACAAACTAATCACTGCCATCAACAGGAATTTGTTTCATTTCATCAGCGGATGTAGCACAAAATCTACTGACTACTCATTCGGAGTATGTCGGTATTGAAACATAATAACCTCCTGCCCCTGGTTAAGTCTCTTTGTATGCACAATGTGTCTAGTTCTCACCCTCAAGAATCTTCCAATATAGGACACTTGCACTACAAAAATGGATCTCCGTGAATCCATCGGAACACTCATAGTGGCATCACAATCTGATGTTTCACGAGGATCGAGTGGAAATCCTGCTAGAGCTAAAATCACGCCAACTCTAAACGCATGTCACACATTTGAATCAACGGTTGTGCAAACGACTACCGATTCATACCGTGTGCTAACGGATACTCTATGTGAGTCTGGTGTTACCCAAAAAGAACAAGTTGTTGTGGCTTAACATCAAACAATCTTTCAGGCAACAACTTATACCAGAAACACATAAAATTCCTAAGAAAAATCCATGTGAACCTCTTAAAATGCACCATCTTAAAAAGCTGATTAAATTGAACATGAGTGTAATAGACCACTCTCAAATTACTCCTATGATCTGCTATATCCAGCATGATCTTCCCCGGAGCCACCGACAATATGGGAACTAAAAAGCGAGGGTCCTAGGTCTAGGTGAGCAGAATCAAGTATCGTGGGATCTTGATTCGGGTGCGCTGAGGTAAAAATTGAGAGGGGGTATGAAGAATGGGGTGCAAATCAGCTTATCACATGGTAACACAAAAACCAGGGTGTGGTTGAAAATGAAAAAGTGAGTTGAGTGAGGAGTGTGAGAGAAAGGGTTAAAGAAAACGGAAAACCCTCCCTAAACCGAACAAAAGACCGGGTAACCTCATCTATATCAGACTGCATAAGTTGCTTTCTGATTAAGACATCATGGACTCAGTGATGCAATGCACAACCCCCACTGACCACTCAAGTACAAAAAGTACTTGTTTAAAATTCACGGAGATTACCACATCTACTATCGACATCTCATTTGGAGATTGTTGATATTGAAAAAGATGACCCACCTCCAGTCCTCGCCTTCGTTTGTCCACGTATAGAGTCTAGAACGGAATTAAATTTCTCTAGGACACACGCATTCCACCAAGCATATCCTTGTGATTTTGCCGGAACATTCATAGTGATACCAAAAATTTTGGTATTCCACGATGATTGAATGTAAATCCTACCAGTGCTAACATCAAAGCCAACACTGAGCGTAGGTCACACAGTTTATGTAACTGTTGTGCTAACATGCAATCTATGTTATCCTGGGTTACCCTGATACCTTCTTGTGCGAAGATCAGACGACTGTACTCCACTCTTATCAACAACAGTCAATACATCAGATAAGGGATTCTATGACCGTACTCCAACATTATCAACAACGGTCAGAAAATCCAAATTAAATCGATATACCGCACTTCTACGACTTCAACAAATATCAGGAACCAAGGATCACCAGCAAATCGACAAGCCACAACTTCAAGAAAGGACTTCCGCTGCTAACCGCTCTATCTATGGGTCTACAATTCATCGATTTGCTTGAAGTCTTCTAGAATACTCTATATTGGTTGAAAAGCCAATTAAAAGTATAGTTATCACTGATCATCAAAAGCCAAAGCTGATTTATCAACACAATTGCATAACGGTTAATCACTCAGCTCCAGCTTCACCATCGAAGAAGACTTCAAAGATTTGCAACCTAGACTATTGTTACAAAGGGGGAGATTGTTAGGACTTATTTGTTGTAAATAATAGTCTAGGGGGTAAATTGTAACATTGCATATTAGTTTAAGTTAGTTAATTAGGATTAGCTAGGCAATTAGACTTATGGTATAATTATTCAATTGTAATGCTTAATCCTCAAGTTTTGCCATTAATCAAAGAATCATTCCAGCAAAACCCTCTCCCTTCTCTCTAACTTTCTCTCTCTAAAAGCCCTCATTTCTTCATAAGTTTTTCATCCAAAATCATCATCTAAGAATCAAGTAATGGATTGATTGCTCTTTCTAAGATTATCATTAACATTAGTAAATATGAGATTATCAACATCTTAACCCACATAAAAGTGATGACCTTGGTCCATTTGTTAATTTACTATAAGAATGTTTATTGATGTTTTTTGAAGTCTTTTAACTACGAAAAAGAAAAAGAAATTCGTGTTGAGTTTTTACTTTTTATCCTCTTAGCATTATCATCCTCTTTTTAGGCATTTAATTAACATCGTCATCATATTTCCAAATCTATTTGGTTTATATAGTCAAATATATAAAATAATATATATCCGAATCTAATAATACAATCATCCAAATCCAAACATTAGAAAAGTTAGTGTTACAAACAAGAAAAAAAGTGAGTTTGCACATGCATAGGGGATTAGTAAAATGGGGATAACTTTCCACTTGGAGGCATCATAATGTTGTTCTACCACGTATAGACCACTACGTAGTACATAACATTCCATTCCATTCTTCCTTTATTAGAAAATTATATAAAAAGTGAATTACATAGTTTGCCTTTTATGGTACATATCATGCCTTTTAATCGAATTCTATCTTCAGTATTTCAACATTCTAAAATTTGCATTTTAATTAATCATGTAGTAATTAAATCATTGTAAATTGCATGGAAATAGGAATATCGTACTTCTTCTGATTTAAAATAAGTGACACACTTTGATTTTCACGGTTTTTGAGGCAAAAAATTATAATGATGATTATATTAGATTAATTATATGGTTAGTGTGAAATGAGTCTCACACTTTTTGAATAAAGTATGATTAATGATGTTTAAAAGTAAAGTAATGGTAAATTAATGAGTTATTTCACTTTGTTAAAGTAGATAGTTAGTAGGTGTGAGTCTCATTATTTTTGGTCAAATAAGGTAATTTTTCAAAGTGTCTCACTTTTTTTGAATCACCCTGAAAAAGAAAGTGTATCAGTTATTTTGAATCGGATGAAGTATTTAAAGTAGTGTGGATGTTCTATAAATTTGTCAAATAACTAGTCATTTATATAAACTACGACATATTTGAAACGGATTCCCGGTCATATTTAATGATCTTGATATTATAAATACAAAAATAGTTCATAGTAAATTGTCGATTTTTATGATCTTGGTTTGCATAGGTTAACAAAGTGTAGCCCTTTAGTTTTTTTGAAATTACATTAATATTTTTTATTTTTTTACACTGTATCACTAATAATCCATTATTATTTAGAATTTTATGTCTTAGCTGTTAGGTCGTTTCATAGACCTTGTATATGACTATATTTGTTGGAATTCTCTCGGGAAGCAGTTTCTGAGTATAGATATTATTTACTTCCTTCTTATCTTATTTTTTAAGATATTAAGTATCATTGTTATTGTTATTAATAGTGTGTAGCGACAGTGATGTTCCTAATTTTGTACGTGGCAGGTGTTGGTTGATGGTAATACGTTGCGTGTAAGTAGGTTAATAATTAGTCGTATAAGAATTGTTTATAAAAGCACAGGCCAAGAGTATTGTATTCCTAAAACTCGTATCTTAGTTAATAAGCTAGCAAGTTATTTGCACAAATAGCTCATATACCTATTACTTGGTATTTTATTATCTAAAATGGGTAAACGTAAACGATTCATTTTTGAAGTTATCCGAGTAAAGTCGAGCATAGGCTTTTTAGTTTTCCCTGACAATATTTCAAAGTGTTTAAGTAGAGAGGCCGGTTTTGTTGTTTTGGAGCTTGGTCTCTTCTGAAACTTAGGCCATGCGTGTGAACCTAAAAAAAATGGGTGATGATGATGTGTCCTTGGTTCTATGGTGTGGTGAGATTTTGAACACCACTTGCCTTTATATACACGTGACATGTGCAGTGACGGTACTAGGAAAAATATTATAGGGGTCAATAATCAAAATAATAAACTGACGATCGACCAAGAAGACAGTTGAAATTGGAATTATACAGTCATATAATCGTCTACCTCCAAACCCTTGAATTTTGCATGTTTAGGTTGTCAATTATCCATAAATTACCATTTATACCCAAATAAAGAATTTTTTTTAAAAAGTCTTGCAATTGGAGGGGGGTCAATGGCCCACCTTACTACCCCTCCTACCACCCATGGACATGTGAGGACTTGGCGTGGTGCAGCCTTGGCCACGGCCACGAGAAGGCAAAGGGTGTTTTCTCACAAATTCAAACTTCAAGGTGTTTTGGTGGACCCCTTTCACATGTAGGTGTGTTTGTGGTGTGGCGTGTATTTTCTGTATGGTGACGTGGTGTGATTGCTTAGTTGGCATCTGATATGGAAATATTTTTTGGTGTGGTTGATGGTACTCATACCCCCAGGTTAAGAAACACCTTACCAGTTGATGATTATAATTTATTATATAAACACAACTTAAATATAATTGTTTAAAAACGAGGAATGTTATACCCGTGCGTTGCGGCGGGGTTTTTAAGTCTAAATTTTTTTACGTATAGAGTAAGTTTTACTTCAGTTGGTATTGATTTCTACGCTAAGATGTGGTTTATTTGTGATTCGGATAAAAATATGTTTATTGGTCTAATAAAACACTTTGTAATAATAATAAAAATAATAATAATAATAATAATAATAATAATAATAATAATAATAATAATAATAATAAAAATAAAATTAGTAATAATAATAATAATGAATGAATGAAAAATAAATACAACCAAAAACATTATGATGCAAAGATTTGAGCAAAGACCTTTCGCCTGTACACATTAAGCCTTACCAATGGGGCAATGGAACTTTTGGTGATCTAGACTTTCATCATACATATATATATAATTATAAATAAATAAAAAATTATAAAAAACTTTATGAACAATATAGGTTGAATGGGAATTGTATATATGTTAAATATTTATCGTTGGATAAAATGCTTTCCAATTTATTGGTTTGTAACTTCATATAATATGTATACTTTGTAATCTTTTTAGTGATTCAGTAGCAAGTGTATCCCTATGAGGTTTTTAATATTATTTTACATGATAAAAAGATTATGATTTTGATCTTAAATTTTAACAATCTTAATCCTCGAAAATGTATTGATATTTTATACGAGTAGAATATTTGTAGCAGTGTGATATGGGTGTGCATGGACACTTTGGGGCCAAACTGTAACCCAAACCAATATTTTGTTTTGAAAATATTAAACTATTAAAGTCTGATTTTGGCAGTTTGGTGTTTCTGTTTTCGGATCGATTTTGATTTTGTAATTTATAATGCTTTCATTCTAAATACATTATACCACTTCCGTATCACATTAAATACTACCATGTAAGTTTAACAATTTTTGAGTAAAAATAATATAACGAAGTTAAGATATATTAAAATAAAATGTTAATAATGTTTGAAAGTAGAAAATTAAATGAATAATTTGAATAAATAATAGAGAATATATGCACTTCCTTTCTCGAATAAGTTAAAGTTTTAAATATACTTTTATTTTGAAACTGAAATAAATAAAAATTATCACTTGTGATTCGGAGGTATTATAAAAATTGTCTAAATATAAAATTTATAATTAATCTTTATATCTTCACAAAAAAAAACACAAAAACATAGATTTACTTGTATGGTCTACTAATTTCGGCCACTTGAAGAGAATGATTTTAGTTGAAAAAGTCACGTGACGTGAAACTCTACTAACAAGCTGGCACGTGTTCTGATATCTAGAGTAGGTATGAAGATGCTAGCGACGCGTGTACATTGAACATCCATGTGCGGCAACTACCATTCATACCCGCAAATCCAATTATATTCTCTTTTTAATCTTAGAAAAATCAGCATTATCGTTTATGACCTACCAGTAATATATTTGCCCCCCATAATGGCATTTAATTTTATAGATATAAAAACAGGTTTATGTTATTGCTCTTATAATATATTTATGGTAGTATTTTGCGGTTTATAAGAGAGAATTTTGGCATTGACGGCAAGAGAGAATGAAAAAAAGAGAGAATGAAAATTCATAATATAAATTAATTAAGTTAAATATTGACGGCAAGTGATTGTTGGCAAAGTGGCCAAGGGAATTGCTTGAAATGTTTTCCTTCCTCTTTACCTGGGTTCTATTCTTTTTACCGCCAAACTTATTTATTCCCTTCTTTTATTATTTGACCATATGGGTGGGGGCCCACCGCCAACAATATGTAAAAAATTATTTAAGATATTGCATGCTTCTATTCTAGTATTTGGTAAATAAGTTTTTTAAAACTTATATTTGGATCTTAAGCTCCACCGGGTGTTTAATAACTTTTTAAGTTTTTCCAATATTAAAATATGTATTAGAAAGCCTTAGAGTCTTACAAAATACGTATTTAGGTTTGTAACGCTAATTTGAAAACACAATTATAATTACCAAACAATTGTTAGCCTTTAAATTTTTGTTAAATGACATATGACTTAGAAACCCCTAAATCATTATAAAATATATATTATTAACCTATGTCATATTAATTTTCAAAAAACTATTCATAATATTGTTTTTGTAACTACGAGCACTATGAACAGATATTCGTTTTTTGTTCATGAACGGAAAAAATAAATGTATAAACCGAATTTAAATCTTTAACATAAAAAATGTATATTTTAAACTACGCAGCATCGCGCGTGATACTATAATCCTCGTTAAAGTACATTTATTGTAATTTCGGTGTTTTTACAATTAGATCGCGTAGAAATACCTAAATATCTATAGTTCTGAAACATTTCTAATTGAGAAGTAGTATTGATGCTTGTTATTATACGTATTCATGTGAATATTTATTACAAAGTAACATGTATAGTTCATTTTTTTAATCATATTTTGTTTTTAACACTTATCTTAATTAAATAAATAAACACAAACAGGAGACATTAATATCATTTTCACTTGAGTAGATTACATGAAATATCCCTTTAGTTTGTCACTTATTACAGCTACAGCCCCTGGTCTTCGTTTATTACACTGGAAGTCCTAACCAATTGGTCTAGATCAATTGGCCACCAAGGGTTGCCTTGGGGAGTTTGTCATTAAGAGGTCTTGGGTTCAAGACTTGTTGGGGGCATTCTTTAGGAGAAATAAGGTGGTGGGGTTTATTCCCCAAAAAAAAGGAGATATGTTTCGAGGAATGCATACTGCCCGCTTGGATGTCACTGCATATGTCGAATACTAACTTACTAATTTGCCGTTCAAAAAAAAAAAAATTACACTGGAAGTCCTTGATGTATTCAATTTGTTACACCTGACGTTCCTCTGTCAAACGGACGTCTAAAACTTCCGTTAAGTGACCCATGTGCACCTCACATGATGAGCAAAATTGTAATTTCTCTTTCCCTTCTAAAGAGTAAATTACATGGAAGGTCTATGTGGTTTGCCACTTATTACAACCACAGTCCCTAAACTTCTTTTATTACACTGGAAGTCCCTAGTGTATTTAATTTATTACACCTGACGTCCATCTGTCAAACGCAGGTCTAAAAGATCTATTAAGTGACCCATGTGAACCTTACATGATGGGCACAATGGTAATGCTCTGTAAATAAGTGATCATGAAGTTCGGTAAGAAAAGAATTCAAAAAAATCATAAATACACAAAACACATACCGTACAGTTTATTGCAGTCGTTTTCTCCATCATTCGTACCTCTTTCATTGCTCGATTGGCCCACCATTGTTGGAAAAAGAAGGGGTATTCGAAGAACAAATATAGTGGAGAGAAGAGAGGGAAAGAAGAGAGGGAATAGGTTAAGGGATGGCTGATGTAAATTGGAGAATACACGTTTGCGGGCGGAAGGAGAATTACCATTATTCTCATCATGTAAAGTGCACATGAGTCACTTAACAAATCTTTTAGAGGTCCGTTTGACAGAAGGACCTCATGTGTAACAAATTGATAACACCAGGGACTTCCATTGTAATAAATGAAGTCCAGGGACTGTGGTTGTAATAAGTGGCAAACCACAAGGACCTTCCGTGCAATTTGGTCTTTAGAAGGGGAAGAGAAATTACGATTTTGCTCATCATGTGAGGTGCACATGAGGCATTTAACGGAGGTTTTAGACGTCCGTTTGACAAAGGGACATCGGGTGTAACAAATTGAATACACCAGGGACTTCCAGTATAATAAACGAAGATCAGAAACTATAACTGTAATAAATGACAAACTACAAGCACCTTCCTTGTAATTTACTCTTTTCTCTTTATACATTTAAATAAGATTAGTATCATCTCCTTATCGTTTGGCCACTATCATCAACTACCAACACTTGGTATATGAGTCCGACACATAATACGAATATCCTTTTAGTTTGATGTTTAATACTTCATCCGTTTTAAAATAAGTGATACACTTTTCATTTTAGCGTGTTTCAAAATAAGTGATACACTTTAAAAACTTACCATATTTGATAAAAAGTAGTGGGGACCACACTCACTAACTATCTCATTTAAAAAAGTGAAAAGACACATTTACCTTTACTTTTAGTTTTAAACATCATTAAATTCACTTTAATCAATATATATGGGACTCATTCTCCACTAACTATCAAATTTAATCTAATTAATCTTCATTATCATATTTTGCCTCAAAAATCGTGAATATCAATTTGTATCACTTATTTTGAAACAGAGGAAGTATTTGTATAATCTTATATGAAATGGAAATTTCAAATTGGTAAAAAGTTAAAAAAGTTTTATCTATTATTTTAATCTGTGCTGTTTGTGTTATCAGTTAATCACATAAATTTTATATTTAATTTATATATTAATAATAAATAACTAAACCATGCTCAGTAAATAATCGAATTAACTATTTCATGAATAAAATAAAAATAAAAGGAGGGAAACCAAAAGTACAAAAAGGGATGGATAAATTTTCAATTTTGACAGTAGAAAAAGGAATCAAGAGAAGGCAAAAATGAATGACACGTCAGCAGGGATGGGGAGGCAAAGTAGATGAATAGGCCTTACCATGTGGGGGTAACCGTGTCCCCTTTTTCGCACTATTGTTTCCCCACAATAACACAACACCCATCTTATATCTCTCCTTCTCCCCTTTTTCCTGAAAAGGGCACAAACGGGTAAAGTTTGGGAGGCAGCACAAAAATAAAATACGAAACATATAAAAAAACCGGTATTAACTTGAAATGAAATAAACCTTTTAGTATTTAAATAAAATAATTACATACTTAGTGTATATAAGAGCTAAAATAATCTTAGGGAATGTTTATGATAGCTTATTAAAAAAATTTATTAGTTTATTATCTTACTAAGCTTGAAATTCAAGCTTATTAAGCTAATAAGTTTCATTAATAAGATTTTTCATCCATGCCATTAATCGAGCGAACCCAAGCCTGCATAATTAACAAGTCGACCGCTCTATAAAATTAAACGAGTTGGTCCGAGTGGTGTAATAATCCTCGTTCGTGTTTCTAGGCTTCAATTTTTTAGGTTTGGATTTCGGAGTTGGTGTTGGCTTTGATGTAATTTTCTTTATTTATGTCTTGTAACGGCTAGTTTCTTGCTATTTTATATATATATATATATATATATATATATATATATATATATATAGTTTTTTAGGGGGTCTTCGGGAGGGTGATGGTAATGCCGAAGCCCATTACGTTACCCTCTTTTGCTGTTCAAAAAAAAAAGTTCAGCCCAACTCATTTACAACTCATGCTTTTAATAAATGAGTTCAAAGGGATTTTGTTTTCTTCTCAATATGTTCATTCTTCTTTTTAATGACAATTAAACTAAAACTACAATTAGCTAGATTTAGCAAATACTCCCTCCGTCCCTAAATAAAGTTCCCATTTCTCTTGGGCACAATATTTAAGGATAAAGTTAGTGGTGGGGTTATTGGTAATAAATTTGATTAAAATATAAAGTTGATTTGGAGAGAGAAAGAATGTTAGTGGATAGTTAGTAGTGGGGTCCATGGTAATTATATTATTTTATTAAGTGGACCCCATCAACTTGTGAAATGAGAACTTTATTTAGGGACAAAAATTTAAGGTGAAATGAGAACTTTATTTAGGGACGGAGGGAGTACAAGGAAGTTGCTAGATTAATAGAAAGTGGATTAATGTTCCACTCGAACAATTTGCATTTTTATGCTACTGTTAATCCATAAGGCTATTAGGTATGGGCCTCATCATAACACCAATTTTCTGCCACATCATCTGCCACCTCAGCAACCCCACCACACCACACCACTTTTTTAAGGAAATATCCACCACACCACACCACACCATTTTTTTTCCAACTCATCATTTCTTTTCCATTTATTTTAAATAAAACACAAATTACATTATAATAAAAATACAAATAACAACTTAATAAAAATAATACAAATAACATACATTTTAATCTTCGTCTTCATTTGCGTTGTGATTTGCGTTATTGTAGAAATGTTCCGTCAAGTCTTCTTGAAGTCTATCGTGTGTTGCATTGTCTCGAATGTCAACAACCCTATGCAAATATTCAGCGGTTCCCGGTACATACAATGTATGACGGGGACCGTCCGACAAGTAATGTGAAATGGCGCGACCTTTGTCTTCCACAATCATGTTATGCATTATGACACATGCATACATCATGGATCTTAAATTATCTAGTTGATAGGTACGCGCCGTATTTTTAACAATGTGTCACTTTCCCTTTAAAACCCCAAAAGCACGTTCTACGTCCTTACGTGCCGATTCTTGTTTTTTGGTAAACAATATTTGTTTTGGGTTTGACGGATGCCGGTAAGCCTTCACAAATGTACCATGACGAGGATATATTCCATCGGTAAGATAATAACCGAATTGGTATTGATGCTCATTCACAACGAATGGAGCATCTGGTGCCCTTCCTGATAAAATATCGTTATATATTGGTGATTGATCAAGGACGTTGACATCATTGTTCGAACCTGCAACCCCAAAAAATGCATGCCAAAACCATAGATCTTGTGAAGCAACTGCTTCTAGTACCAACGATGGTCTTCCATGATGACCTCCAGTGTACTCTCCCCTCCACGCTTGAGGGCAACTCCTCCAGTCCCACTGGGTACAATCAATGCTACCAAGCATTCCAGGAAAACCATGTCTCTCTTCATGTGCAGCATATAAATTTTGAACATCAGTGACGGTTGGTTTCCTCGAGTAAATAGGGCCAAATATTTCTACAACCCCTTGGGCAAAGTTATACATACTTTCCCTAGCAGTCCTTTCAGACATGCGTAGGTACTCGTCAAGAGAATCAGGGGACGCCCCGTAAGCCATTGATCGGATCGCTGCCGTACATTTCTGCAATGGTGAAAATCCCCGCCTACCTCTAGCATCATATTTAAGTTGAAAGAAAGGATACCTGTTTTCTAATGCACTGCATATGCGCATAAACAAACTTTTGCTCAACCGAAATCGTCGTTTGAGAATCTTTGTCGTTATAAACACTGTCATCCGCAAAATAATCTCTATAAAGTCGTTGGTGTGCAGCGGCACGATTACGGTTCAGCTTCGTCGTCCTGGTGTCGAAGCGGGCATTACTAGTCTCCGTTAGCTGATTCAGGCGCGTCGCGCAATACACCAACAGAGCCGTATCGTATGTGTCGGATGATGAAGACGACGACGACGACGATGATGATGATGATGCTGATGATGTAGCCATGATTAATGTAGTGATCTTAAATAAGAAATATGAGTATTTATATTGGTGTGTGTTGTGGTATAAGATGGGTATTTATATTGGTGTGTGATTGGGGTATATATATATATAATATATATTATATATTAATTTTTTTTTTTAAATTTTGAACGGTAATATTACCGTTGGAATACCCCAACGGTCAAAAAAAGCATCCCCAACTCCCGTGAAAGGTCGTTGCCGTCACCACCCCCGTGCACCACCCGCCCCCACGCCGTGTAGGGGGGCGGTGTGCCACCCGCCTTAACGCCGTGCTCGACCGCCACCTAAGCAACCTAACATCTCATTTTCTGCCTATACCGATCGGTCTAAGCATGATTAAACCTTTACATTGTCACCTAATAATCCTTTCCCTGGTTTGTTGGAGTCAAAGATCATGACATTTTTAATTCTCCACATAATTCATATGGTAGGAAACACCACGCACCACACCAAGGCACTTCTTCACCTTGACCGAAGCATCTATAATATCCATAATTAAGAATGTCAATAAGGCTATTGAGGTTAATGTTTTTGAATTTTCCACCAAGGCGCTTCTCAACATGTTTCTAACTCGTTAATTTATTTTATGGTATAATTGAAATTTTTTTAATAGCTAATATTATTAGTCTATCTTTTTTTTATGATCTGTACTATCAATATGGTTTAAATTTAATGTGATATACATGGTGACCAAATGTAATATTAATAAATATTTGAACAAATAAGAGTGGAAGTGCATACTTGCTCGAATTTGTTATGATAAATATATAGACTCAATGGGGGTCGGGGGCGGCGCCTCGGTAACATGGTCCAAGGTTTCCCCATTTTTTACATTCAAATCCAGTTTTCCAACCCGAATCCGGCCCATATTTGGTGGTTTTGACAAGTTTTACAATAACCTTTAGGCAGTTTTCGATGGTTTCTGAAAACTGAAAATGTCATTGGTTTTTGGTCATCTTCTTTGAACTAGTACGAATTTACAAAGCAATCAAGAATTCTATGTTCTTGTACCCTTACTCTGCTTTTATCCATTAGAGGTTTCGTTAGTATGTATCAACAAAATCATTTAATCTGAAAATGAATTCGCACCAGTTCAGAGCATTCATAGTAAATGAAATCCGTAAATTTCTAACATTATATGCAAAATATATAACCTTTTTACGATTTTGTATGTTTTATTTTCAGATATACAAAGTATACCTAGCATGTTGCCCAGGGCCGGCTCAATGAGCTGGGCAAGCTGGGCGACCGCCCCGGGGCCCCAAACGTCAAAGCGCCCCCTTATTTTAGTAGTTCTCTATATATTTAGCCACAATAAATCATACTTTGCTAGAATGACCCAAACTTAGCCTAAAAAACCAAAAATGCAAATTTAGAGTTTTATTTAGTTGTTATTTTTATGTATTATGATTCAGAGCATGTTAGGGGCCCCATTTTATATTTAGCCCCGGGCCTCAAATCGGCTTGAGACGACCCTGATGTTGCCATGGGTATTTTAGAACATTTACTTGTGAAGATGATCATTTTTTTATATTATATATATATTTGTATGTTGTAGCGGGATATTACTACGTCTATTTTTTACATAAATGTAAAACTCTCATTTTTAGATTAAATTTGATTCACTCATTTTGTTTCTTAACAAAAAAGTTTATGGCTTCATTATTAAAATATAAACATTAGAGTTTATAAAAGTCTATTATATTATATTATATTATATTATATTATATTATATTATATTATATTATATAAAATAAAATATATTTTATAAGCTTATTTAAATTAAATTTGAATCCTTTGATTTATAAAAAAACGACTTAAAGAGTTGATAAAAAGAAAACTAAATGAAAAAACTTAAAATATTTAGGCTAAAAAGTAAAATTTTAGAAATATTTTAGCTAAGAAAAGAAACTCACTTCGAATATTTTAGCTAAGAAAAGAAATTCACTTCTAATATTTTAGCTAAGAAAGAAAAAATCGTAAATAACTTAGATTAATAAAAAAGCAAAATCAGTAGCTTGAACTAGGGGTGTTAACGATTCGAGTCGAGTCGAATGTTAGGAAATTTGGGCCCGGCTCGTTTAGTAATTACTCGTCTCGAGCTCGACTCGAGCTCGAATAAGCTTTTAAAATTGGGCTCGAGCTCGAGCTCGAATATTTATATAGTGTTCGAGCTCGAGCTCGATACTCGTTTATAATTCCATATTTTTTGAAAATAACTACAAACTCGAAAAGCTCGTTAATTACTCGACTCGTTAATACCCCTATTAATATATGTATATTTTTGTACTTATTGTATCAACACTTGTATAAAACACTTGTTCGACTCGTTAGGATCGACTCGTGAAGATCGCCGGGCTCGTTCGGCTCGAGATTAAACGAGCTATCGAACGAGCTGAGTCGAGTATTAAATTATTAGGCTCGGCTCGTGAAATTAATCGAGTCTTGTTTTATGTTCGAGCTCGGCTCAAGATCGAATTAATATAAGCTCGAGCTCGAGCTCGAATAACTCGTTAAAAATTCGACTCGTTAACCCCCTAGCTTGAACAAATGACCTGTTGGACAAGTGCATAGTGTGTTTGCAACTATGTTAGCAAATTGATTTGCAATATTTCGCCATTTACATATATTAAAAAAAACAAAAACTATATAATGTTATATATGATAGTCACATAAAACAATGATAACACATACTAGTTTTGAAGGATATAATAAATACAATTTAATTAATATAGATACTGATATGTACACGTTATTTTGATTCGGTGAGTATAATTGAGAATGAGAGAGAGAGAACCGTCTTTTTGATCCGGTGATATCTCTACACTTGTTACAAGCAATTTTATAAAGTTACTTAATGTTCCCTACCATTTATCATTTTGCAAAGGAAAATCAGGATTCTATTTGCTATTTCTTTTCGGAAAAATGATATTGATTATCACAATATTGCCTTCAACATTATGGGTACTTCCCATAAAATAATTGAATTTTAGAATTCGTTAATTATTTTTCTTAGTTTTATGGTTTGATTTTAACACTTGCACGTATTGGTCAAATAAATAAGAGAATTTAATAGAAAACACATCATTTCTCCTTTTCTTTGGTCAAATCTACATCTCCCCTGCATTCAGTATTTCCTTATGATTTCCTTTTTAGGGGTGATCTGTATGCTTTGTACATAATTCATGATCATTTTATCTTAAACTAATTAACTATTTTGTTCTTAACCATTTCTGTACTGTAAAAGTAAAATAGTCAATTATAGATAATGTACAAAAGTGAGAATCAAATCAAAGAACCATCCAACAGAGCAACAAAGAAATCGACTTTTAGAATATCCACGATATAAGAAGACACGGCTAGGAGAGACATGCCCTAATTCGGAGCCGACATGAACTGATTGATTGACGGGGCATACATCGAAAAGCCGATGTGACCCTGCCACGTAAGAGCCAGGGGTGTCTTTGAGGATGTGCAGAAGGTGCGGCCGCACATCGCCCACGTTTTATAGAGCCCCAATTTTTATCTATCTTATGATATAATCTTAAAATTTTAAGTCAACTTAATAATTTAATAGAAAAAATTTAAAATGTTCAATTTTTTATATAAATCTTATATCTAAGGGTCTCATTTTCGTCTATTCGCACATGGTCTGAATCGCAGAGACGCCCCTAGTAAGAGCACCCCTGAGGACCACCGGGGGTGGATAGTTTAAAGTGGATTACATGGAAAATGGGCATTGGCAGAGTATAGCGAGGGAGAGCCATGATCCCCAAATTTTGGTAGTTTAATATATGAGTTATACCTATGGAACTTTTACATAACACGAGGTAAGTAATTTGGTCAATGGAGACAAGTATAAAGCCATTGAGAGTGGAAAGAATAAAGATGTATGTAACATCCCAAAATCCGGCTTAGTAGTTTATTGACCTTAAGGTATCTTATTAAATGATTATCTGATTTAAATGCTTAGTTAATTTAATTAGCTTGCTGTCTTTTGCGGTATTTTAACCAAGGGGTTAAAATACCCGACTTGTGATATAATTGGTTTGAAACCGTGATTTTTATATCTTTGGATTCCTTGTTAAATATCGTTTCCGGAAATACTTTTGTTTTTAAAATTGGAGTCCGTTTGCTATTTTAAATAAATTAATTACGAAATGGATTTTTCAGACGTATACTGTTAAAGTAAAAACAAAAGCCACATGGGGCCCCACCCCATGGTTTTGGCCGGTTATGGGAGAGAGAGAGGGGAACCCTCTCTTTTCTTCTATTCGTTATTTTTGAAAACATTATCCAAAAAAAAAAAAACACACATTATTCCATTGAACTTGCTCTCAACACTCTTTTGCCTTGTTCTTCATTGTTCTTGAGCATTTGTGGTCCAATCTCTTGGTCAAACCCGAAATCTTGTTGCTACTTGTGTTAGAAGAAGTCTAGAAGTAAGTTACATCTTTTCTCTTGCTTGTTCTTGGTGTTCTTAAGCTAGAACTTGAACTAGGGTTTGAGAATTGTTAAGTTTTGTGGTTAAATCTTGTTATGGATGTTGTAGTAAGTGTTGTTACAAGCTTTTGTATGCAATGTATGGTTGATTGTTAGAAGAAAGCAAGTTTTGGTGGAAATCACCTTCAACCTCCATTAATGGTGGAAGTTGAAGGTGAGTTTTGACAAACCTTGGTTTTCTTGATGTTTGAATGGATGGAATTGTTTGTTAGGTTAAGAAAACATGTTTGTTAAGTTATGGATGTTAGAAACCTAGTATAGATGAATTTGGGAATTTACCAAGCTAGTGTTTGGATGTTTGGATCGAAATTGGTGAACTAGTAATTGTGAAAGTGATTACTTGCAAACTTGATAGTTAGGAACTTGATAGACTTGCTAAATGTTGGTGAATTGTTAGTATAGAGGATATGTGCTAGTTGATGGAAATGTGTAAATGTTATGGTCATTTTGGGTTTTTGGCCCGTTTGGGTCAATTCGTCATAAAATGGATTATATGGGTATAAATGACTACTTGGTGAGTTGTGTTTGTTAGACTAAGTAATCATGTCATAAAATGTGTATTTTATGAGCCTTGAGTGGTGAATTGTTAAAATGTCGATTTTGACAGTTCGGTGGATTGATCACTAACTTGGTATGTTTGTTACAGGAACCGGGAAGGAGACTCAGTGATACTAGCTCACTGAGTTAAGGAATCAAAGGTTGAAAGGTGAGTGGATTCAACCTACAACTCGGGTTTCGGTTTATTTGGTTTGGTATTGGTTTTTAGTGAAAAAATCGCAGGTTTTACCAGACAAGGGAAGTTCACGGCGTGAACTTCTCTTCACGATCGCGAAGTCGGTCCAGCTAAGTTGGGGTTTAGACGTGAAGTAGTTCACGACTGGAGTTCCCGTTGCGAACTTTAGTTCGCGATCGTGAACTGGAGTTCGCGATTGGGAACTCTGTCGTGATGTTTTTCGCGGTGTTTTTCGTAGCTAGTCTACTTGTTATGTATGCCTAGTGTTAGGGAATACCATACATGACTATGTGCACAATCGGGACGAGGTCAGTGTCGGATGGATAACGACTGGGCAAAGTGTATCGACTAATAGGGTATCCGACCTTACCTGTATGCGTTACATGGTTAAGGGGAGGGAGTTTCCCGGGGTGTTGGATACAAACGCTATCGGTTACCGTGGTTTTGGCCGACCATGGTTTAAGGCCCGCAAAGCCGTCGATCCTCTCAAATAAGTGATTACCTAACCGGAGATGTTTTATAACTTCCGTGTTTAAGTGTTTAGTGTAGTTAGTAGTGTTAGGAATTCATTCACTTAGCTTTTGTGCTAATCCCTCCCTCATTGACACATTTCAGGTTGGAAGGCTTGAACAGGTCGGGCTTGGACGGGAAGTTTGACCATGCTTAAATTATATGTTTTTGTAAAATGAGCCGTGTTTAGTAATACCGTCTTTTTAACTAATTTTGGTTTGTAATATTTTGTGGGACCATGGTTTGTAAACCTAACTAAACTAGATGCTTCCGTAACTGAGATTAATACTTAATTGCCTTTAAAAAAAATGCGGTGTTACAATGCATGTTAAATTCTCACTCCCATTGCTTCTTTTCTAATTTATATTACGTGTTTAAAAAGGTATGTAAATACTAGTTTATGATGATACATAATTATATATACTACTGATGGGTTCGGATACGGTGAGGACTGCGAGTACTCCAAAAAACTCTTAAAATGATCTAAAATAAACTTTTTTAAAAAATTATTTTTAAAAACATAAAAATTGAAGCCTATAAGAAGCAAAAAAATATAAAAAAAAATTCAAAAATGATAAAAAAAAATATGGATCATAGATCATTATTATGATCCACAAAAAAGTGGATCATAATTTCTTTTTCAAATATTTTTTCTGGTCAAATGTAGTAATAATAATAGAGAGTTATATATTCTTTTTTCCGAAAATTTTTGAATTTATTTTGAGATGTCCTCGCGAGTCCTCACCGTTTTTTGAATTCTCACTGGATCCCACTATTTTGAAAAATTAAAATGAATATGCAAGTTGATGTAATAGTTGACAAATGGACTGTTTCCAGACGTGACACCAATCGACCTTTTAGTTTTTTTTTTTCCATATTAGCACCGCACCATATCAGTTGATACTCCAACTTAAACTCGATTGACACAATTATGTCAACAATATTCTTTCAATTAATATTTTATATACATACACAAAAAGTACCATTTCCCACACAATTACCAATTTCCCTCTTCCCCTTACACATCGCCTAACCGGCCAAAAAAACGTACCCCTCCTAGTTAAGGGGTTGTGCCAACCGTTTGATAAAACCATTGACCTTTGGTTTTCAACTGAAGTGCTCGTTTGGCGGTGATTTTATGACCTAGATGTGGTCACATAACGACGCCTGATACTATTGAAATTGGTAGGGGGTGTTTGGGAGGTTTTATATATATGTGGGGCAATTTCTGACACGACTTGAATCCCGACAAGAACCGGGCATAGAAAAAATCAAGCATGAGTTGAGCCAATATGAGTTCGGGTAAAAACAAATCAATCCATCCAAACCGTTTATAAATTGGGTCATGTTCAAGTTGACTTATATATAAATAGATTAACCACCAATCCGTTTAACTTGTAATTTTTAAAATTTATTTAAAAATGATGTAGATACTATAAAATTTTCTAAACTCCAACAAAAATATATATTAATCTCTGTTTGACTTTTCATTTCCTCACGATTACAATTATATTTGGGTTTAATTTTTATTTCTGGCGTGTCAATCTACTTCTTACCCGCTAACTCATTTGACTCATCGACCTGTTAAGTTATATGAATTAAATGGTTGAGTCTGGATTACCAAGGTTTAAATATGTCAAGGTTAAAGTTTAATTAACTGATTCGAAAATCTAAACATGTCGGGTTTGGTTTAACTGATTTTAGTCTGTCAACCTGAACCCGCTAACCCAAATCTAACTTGATTGCCACCCATATTTATTTATGGGGCTTTTGAGATTTTAAGTATTCACACTTAATAAGAATTTCTAAGTGTTTATAAGTTTTAGTATGCGCTCTTAAATAAGTTGTTTTGAGGTGAATTATTATTTTATTTATGAGTTTCTACAACATTACCTTCTTATTTCACTAATTTCCTTATTTAAAGGATTTTGTAAATGTCATATTTTTATATTTTATAATAAATTTATACGGAGTATAAAACATTCCAAACATTATATTTAATAGAGATTATTAACTTAATTAAATTTATAAGTTTTTAAACTAGCAAATTAGAAGTATTTCCAAACACCCTTAGGGTATCTCCAACTCAATTCTATCTTTCACTTCAAATATAGAATTTCTCAAAAATCACTTTATATTTGAAGTGAGAGGATATTAACTCTATCTACGGACCCACTTTCCAATGTGAGTATAATTATTAGTTGAATGTGGGTTCCATTAGGTTTTGAAGTGTTTTAAAGAGAACTAGCAGGGTACCCGCGCAATGCGGCGGCAGGTACCCAGAAACCATATTTCGTGGCGAGCAAGTGTTGGTCGTTTACACGGTAATAATTGTTGCTAGAAATAAATAATTAAACGGAAATGTGGATTTTGGTAAGAGTTGATGATTTACAGCGTCGTATATTTAATGTTATTGGGTAAAATGGTTTTCGAGTAACTGACTTTTGTTATTAAGTATGGGTGGTGTTACCAAAGTGTAATGTATAGCAAGTGGTTAACACATAGTGATAAGTTAGGAGAGGTCTTGGGTTTGAATCTTATTAGTCGCGATTTATTTTATTTTTAAGGTAGAGAACTAACTAACAAAAGTGGAAAGGTCCTTAAAATCAAGTTTAAGGAGCTCCTTAAACTTGCCTAATGGGGTAGGCCTAAATGCTTTATATAGTAGTAAGATAAGTAGAATGAATGGTTGGAGTTGAGATGTTATTTAGAGGAAGTAGTCCTACAATTTATAGAAATGTAGAGAATTTTATAGAGATTATGGTTAAAGATGCTCTTAAACAACCTTTTCTAATTCTTATATCATTTTAACTGACACATTATTTGATTTTATTTTTTTAAAAGATCTAAACTCATAATCTCTAAGTCATAGTTTTGACTTTTGTATATCTTCCCTTTGTTTGTTACCTTCCATACACATACTCGCAATTTTCACACATTTTCATTTGCATGTATATTTTTAAGGGGTGATATTGACACCTTACATATTACTTTTCTTATACTTCCTCCGTATCAAAATAAGTGACATAAATTAGCTTACACGTTTTTTGAGGTAAAAGATTAAAGTAGATGTTAAAATATATTAAAGTACATAATTAGTTGAGAATGGGTCCCACTTTTCTTGAATAAAGTGATATTAATGAGTTTTAAAAGTAAAAGTAATGGTATAAGGATAATTTCATTTTATTAAAGTGGATAGTTAGTTGGTATGGGTCCCACTATTTTTACCAAATAAGAAAAGTTTTTAAAATTTATCATTTATTTTGATACATCTCAAAATAAAAAATATGTCACTTATTTTGATACCAAGGAATTATATGAATATCAATTCGCATATTTTTACTTTCACTTCAATCAATTTAACACTTCAACCCCCACCCCAGTCCATGGTCCCACCACCTCATCACCCCCCTCTCATCTCCAAACACATAAAATTACATAAGTAACGCTGTTTCCCAAAGAGAAAAAACTCAGACACCAGAAGAAAAATTCAAACTCTCTGTTTCACACACACACACACACTCTTATCAAGGAAAACTATGAACATGGATTCTTCTCAATCTCAAAATCAGAATCAAACCAACAACTGGCTTGCCTTCTCTCTTTCCAACACCAACACCAACACCAACACTCTCATATGTACCAATTTTTATATATTTCTCTAACTTCAAATATAACAAAAATGAATACTAAAAATCCATTTTTTAACTTCTGATTCTTACAGATGAAAGTGATGCTACCGGAACAACCAATCATCATAACTTGTCTATTCTCACCGACGGCAGCCCAAAGCTGGAAGATTTCCTCGGCGGCTGTGGCTCCGCCGCCTCTACCGGATCTGCTTGTCATTTCTCAGATGATCAATCACTCTCATCTATGCAACCAATTTATGACTCAGAGTTAAAAACAATCGCCGCCAGCTTCCTCCGTCGCTTCTCCACAGACAACAATCAGGCGGTCGTTGCATCTCCGCCGCTGCAGCAAGATAGTCCGCGGGCGAAAAAAGCCGTCGATACTTTCGGCCAACGTACTTCCATTTACCGTGGTGTAACAAGGTAGAATTAATTCTAACAAATTTTAATTAATTAATATGGGAAAAGATTATTTTATTATTTTCTAGTAAAAAGATTGATTTTTTAGTTTATTTTTTGCATAATATCTTCAAGGCATAGATGGACGGGGAGATATGAAGCTCATTTATGGGATAATAGTTGCAGAAGAGAAGGGCAAAGTAGGAAAGGAAGACAAGGTAAAGAAAGATAATAATGACTAACGTGCACCGACTGTAATGGCTAACATGCGCCGTTATAGACACCAAATATTTGAGTCATCTTGATCAGTTTATTTAATTTATAAACAAAAATAAGGTTCTGATCCCTAGGAAAGAATGAGTCATCAACGGTTCAAATTTTCTGGTTTTCATAAAACTACTGGCGCTTGCTATTGTAGATAGATAACCAGAATATACTTGTATGGCGGTTTATACTATCGTGCGCATTTTCATGGATTTTTATTAATTATTTTCTTTGATTTTGTTGCATGTACTGATTGATGGATGATTCTTCAGTTTACTTGGGTGAGTTTCAATATTACATTCTTGTAACTTTAAAAAAAAAAATATTTGCATGCAAATCTATCATAGGTTGATCTTTCGGAATTTTTCGATTGATCAATCTTTTTGAATTATTATTTCTATAAGCTGTAGAGTTTTTTTTAAAAGGTCGAAACTTTCTAATTATAATGTCATGAGATGGATCATGTGATATTATAAATATTGATCAAGTTAATTATACTTGATTAACATTTTGATAAGTTTTGTTTTATGATCTTGAATAATTAGGTGGGTATGATAAGGAAGATAAAGCAGCTAGAGCTTATGATCTTGCAGCGCTCAAGTACTGGGGTCCAACTACAACGACAAATTTCCCGGTTCGAAATCGTACTTAAAATTATCGTTTTGATTGAATTTTTGTCTTAGAGATTATGGAACCTTTATATTTGTGTTCATTGTTTGTTATGAATGTTCTAGGTCTGCAACTATGAAAAAGAGCTTGAAGAAATGAAGAACATGACTAGGCAAGAATTTGTTGCTTCACTTAGAAGGTAATTAATTTAAATAATCAGTTAATTAATTAGCATTTGGTTGACTGTTCTTTAATAATATTATTATTATTCGTTTGATAACATAATAGTATTAAATGCATTTGAAAATGTGCAGGAAAAGCAGTGGATTTTCTAGAGGAGCCTCTATATATAGAGGTGTCACAAGGTAATATTAATTAGTTATAATGCATTTTGCTCTAACATGATGTGGCATGCCTATTTAGGAAAAAAAGTATTTAGTAAACTAAGCTTAATTAGTTGCGATATATTTAATTATTTAACAGTTTATTTTATATAGGCACCATCAACATGGGCGTTGGCAAGCAAGAATAGGAAGAGTTGCTGGCAACAAGGATCTCTATCTCGGAACCTTCAGTGAGTACCTTTCGTTCTCTTTATAAATCATATATACAATTATTAATTTAGAAAACATAGATTTTAGTCAATGCACGAAATCAAAGCCACAATCGCTTATGTTATAATTAACTTCGCATTTTAATATTTTGTAATTTGGTAGCATCAAACACTGTTTGTGTATTTTTGTTGGTAACGAGGAGAATGTGTCCGTGTTTTGCGACGGGTTTGCAAGGATACAAATCATATTTATAAACTGATATATTCATAGTATTACATTATATATAAAAACACAATTCATGAAAAAAAAAACACTACAGTCTATAGGTAATCGGTGTCATTTTTTGAAAAATTCACTAAGACGGGTAAATTCGTTGTTTATTTTAGGCACACAAGAAGAAGCAGCGGAGGCATACGACATTGCTGCCATCAAATTCAGAGGATTAAACGCGGTCACAAATTTCGACATGAGCCGATACGATGTAAACAGCATCGCTAATAAAAACCTCCCAATCGGTGGCATGTGTAACAAATCCAAATCCACAATGGACCAATCTCGGCCCGACACTAACCAAAGATCTAACCGAGATCACTCCTCAACATCTGACCAACCAACACAGTCTAACAACATCCTTAGCTTTGCGTTGCCAATGAAACAAGACACACCGACCGAATACTGGAACTCGGTCTTAGGGTACAACCAAAATTACCAAGGTACAACACCTTACAGCATGGAATACCCTTCAAGTGCGACCAGCAATGGGTACTACAATGAAGGGTTTGTTCAACAAGAGAATAATTTGAATGGTGGTAGTAGTACTGTTTCAACAATTCCTATGGGTACCCCTATAGGTTTGAATGGGTCTAGTTATGGGAACTGGATAGAACAGTCTTTTCACTCAAATCAACCTACCAAGCAAAATCTATCAGTTTTTCAGACACCTATTTTTGGAATGGAATGATTTGAATGAAGGGGGTAAATTGAGAGTTGAGGTGGGGTGACTTTAGCTGGGGTAGCAGAAGTTGACAGAGATAGTACTGACACCAAGTTATTTGTATCACTATATTAGGGTTATGTTTTACTTTATTTTCTTGCTTATATTTTTGGTTTTTCCCTTCTTTATCTTTACCTACTATGCGTATATTATATATATAGGAAATGTTCTCCGTATCTATGTTTTTAATATTACTATTGTTATGAAAGTATTGAGAGTCGGATATCACCAATATGTAATGATATTAATAATGTTAAGCTAGAATGATGATTGATGAATGCTTTTTGGTTTATGTTTTTGGTGCCATGCTATATATCGGTTTGTATCTTGTGCTATATATATATATATATATCAATTTGTATTTTGATTCTATAGATCGATATGTAGAGAGCTACGGTATAAAACCACATGTGTGGTGCATCAGTGGTAAAACTTGGTTTCCATGAAATTTTCACGAGGGTTCAAGTTTTATTTGATTCCAATAATTATTCGCAAGTTGTCTTGATAACTTGTATTATGAGGAAAAAGAGGTTCAGTTTTTTTTTTTTTATCAAGGGCTCTTTAAGAAGGCTTATTAGATACTATAATTTTTTCATTTGTCTGATTAAAAGGATAATATGATCATTAAATATCTCACGATATAAATAACATAACCCGAAATCAAACATAAAATTTTCCAACGCAATTATTATGAGGTATATATGTATGAGTGGATGAGTGTTGGCTTGCTTTATAGCTTTCGGCTTGTACTAGATTCTGTACAGAACCTTTGACCAAGTTTGACTGTATCCATACGACTAACTCCTACAGCACGGGGAGTTACCTTATTTGGAATCTTACCCAAATAAGAGAAGGGTATCAACTAATGCTTTCTCTTTTCCATCATATACATTTGCAGCCTTTATTTAAAATCTCCCTCCTATCTGCATTATAAATTTAAAATAATACATGAAACTTCTATAGCCATAAATTAGTTATGGATTTTTATAAGCTATTACTACTATAATGAATTAAATTTGATATAAGATATATCGATATCTTGTCTCAAATTTCTATGATCTTTTCTATATTATAATATTGAAATGCGTTTACGTATAGTAAATAACGTTTCTTTTTCTCTAACTTGGTACCGACTCGCTTTGCGAGCCGCCTAATTCCAATTAAGAAGATTATCCACTTTAGTGGTAGCTCGAAGTTGGTGCTAATATGAATCTTGGTGGCTACAACGAGGTGTTTCTTTTTCTCCTAAGGATTGAACCTAATCGATAGCCCATCAGAGTTTCATCCATTTTTAGACCAATTCCATCTATAAGACCACCCTTGTATTAGCAAATAAGGTAATATGACACATATTGGTAAAATATTACTAAGGATGTTTATTAGCAAAACTTTTGTTAAAGTTTCTTATAAATAAGAGTACATGTGGTTATGGATGACAAACTTGAAAGATAAAGTTGCATTTAAAGCAGACTGTATTTGGCAAAAGAAAGAAGAGAAAATAGCATGTACAAGGGCAACTAAAGTGGTAATAAAGTTAAAAGTGAGAGAAAATTAAACCACTAGTAATAATTGTAAAGAGATCGAATTGACGAGTCCTTATTTTCTTTTTCTTCATGTTTGACTAGCATAGGCGATATTGTCTTTTAATATGGCGTGTCGGCTTTTTTGACGTTCTAACCGTGAACTCGTAAAGCTATATATAGTTATATATAGTTACTTCGTTCATATCAAAATAAGTGAATCACTTTAAAGTATATGTTTTTTGAGGTAAAATAAGGTAATAAGATATTAGTGAAATTAAATTGGGCAATTAGAAAGGATGGGGATCCACATTTTTTACTATTTGGTTGCTTTTAGATGACAAAAATGGATGGGTCCCCACACATTTAATGATGTTTAAAAATGTATAAAGTAATAGTAAAGGGGTAATTTTAAATATAAAAACTACTAAATAAGGTAAATTCTTAAAGTGATTCACTTATTTTGATACACCCTAAAAAGGAAAGTGGTTCATTTATTTTGATACGGGGGAAGTATTAACTAGTACGTATAGTATAGTATATCCCGCTCGATATTTTAGGGAGTTTCATACGACGCCCAAAAAATTATTTATGTTGGTATATATTTTAGTTGTACAACGTTTAGCTATACTTATTATATCAAACTTGTTTTATCCTTAGTTATTATGTAGATTCAGATCTTTTAGTTTTATTTTGTGTAGGAGTGCTGCTCATGTCAACCTAAAGAATCATCAAACTAAGATCATATAGTTTGCTATTTTGAAAATTTAGACATTCTTTAAACCAACTTAGTAAATTATTATTTAAATAATGCTAATAATATGAATAATTAAAAAAAACATTAGTCGTGCTTATAGTAGTACAAAATAACAACGATAATAATATTTAAAGTAAAGTCTATCATTTTTAACTATATAGAAAATTATTAATTATATAGGAAGATAAAAATTTTGAGGGTAAACTATGATTTTAAACAAAGATCGGTGATCAAATATACCCTCCTAGGCAAGTGCTTAGAAATGTAAGTCGAGTGTGTTTGCCCAGCGCAGGGCCAGTCGGGAGTTTTTAACGACCCGGTATATTTTCTGAAAACCCAAAAACTTAAATGATCAAAAATTATAACTAGAAAAAAAAAATCTAACAATTGTTTTTCCTAGCTCACTTATGATTCCCCTTGGGGCTTGACTGTTAAACAATATAACCTAATATTACTTGCGTCAATAATGAATTTAGCCTAATTCATATGCAAGAAAAATATTGGGCCCTTATCTTGGTAAGCTTTGTTTACGTGCACATTTTGAATACTACTTGGGGTGGCCCTGGCCAAACGGACAAACATGTCTTAGCACAGGTGATTTCGCCTTATTACATGTGAAAAAGGTTATTAGAAACAAGAAATCATCACCGGGATGATCAAATCTTTGTTAAATTCAATAGTACATTTGTTATCTTTAGCAAATTGACCAACATATATGAGTTTTTAATTAAGACAACGTGAAGATGAATGCGATGGCAAAATATCATGTCCGAGGTTTCTGCCGTACATGCTAGCTGATCGAGGCTGCAATTATCTGTATGTCGGGCTGAAATAGGAACTGCCCAAAAGACTTGATGTGCAGTTCTTGAGTTGAGGAGTTTGATGTTGGGCCTGGGCATTTGTCGAGTTGGGCTGACCTATAACTAAGACCAGTTTAGGCCCACCTCACTATGAGTTTTGGGCCTACGTCGGCTGTTTATTCTTCCGGAAGCAAATTGACCAAAATCAACAGTGCGACTTTGAACAACGCTTGATTTACAGAACAAAACAAACTGAATTCTCAACTTCATTATGCGATTAGAGATCTCTGTCAGGATCGATTAACTATAGACAAGTTAATAAACACCTTAGATCTAATTGATGATAGAAGTTGCAGCGGATCAACACTATATCAATAATTAAGAACAATGAACTGTAAGAACAATATGTAAGAATATTAAGAACACAGTTTCACAAAAAGCTTCAATGTATATTATTGAGTTAACAATACACACGTACGTTTACAATTCGTAAGGAACTATATATAATAGTCCTTGAAGCTAAACTATTTACCCTAGTTATTCTAGGATACGATTTACATCTAATTATAAACGATATACATTGATTTACATTCTATAACTATCTCTGCGAAGATCTCGGACTTGATATATTCCATAAACGCGTATCAGTAGTAAAACCAATCACCAGTAGTAAATAAGTAACATCAGTAGTAAACTTGGTGATCAGTAGTAAGTCCATAATCATCGTCAGTAGTAACTACAATGATCAGTAGTATCTTCAATCTTTGTATGATCAGTAGTAACTAAGTTATAGAGAACACCAGCATCAACTTCATCAGTAGTAAATGTTTCTGCCCCATCAGTAATAAACATAATTATCACTAACTGCAGCATCAGTACTAAGTTGATCTGTGATTTGCTCTAACAATCTCCCCCTAAACTTATTGATTATCCTTTAATCAATCAAGTTTTCTTCTGTTCTTCTTCTTCTTTCTTTCTTCTTTCTAATGTTCTTTGATTTTGTTGAAGTCTTTGTTCAATTATGTATTTGCTGTTCTTCTTGGTAAAGTAATTCAATTTATTTTGGAACATAACTGCATCAAAGGGCTTCATTAGAGTGTTGATGAATATCTGATACATTTCCTTTTCTGAGTGAGGATATTCTCTTTCATATAAGTACAACTCACAATTTTTACTTGATCTTTCAAAGAAATACATATTGCAAGTTGGGAGAACATTCCATGCATACACATTTTCTGGATTTGT
The DNA here is from genome assembly GCA_963853835.1 of Calendula officinalis. Lineage (NCBI taxonomy): Eukaryota > Viridiplantae > Streptophyta > Magnoliopsida > Asterales > Asteraceae > Calendula > Calendula officinalis. The sequence goes on along the minus strand of OY970821.1, from coordinate 15,836,549 downwards.
AAATAACTTTGGATATTTATCTGGATAAAAAGCTGCATCAATCATTCTAGTTAAGTATCCAGCTCCAGATTCTTTCCAAGATTTCTTTGACATTCTCGGTTTTCCAATGATCAGAAGTTTAATCACATCACTTCTTGTACAGGATCTGATCAAAGGTAACCATCCAGTAAACTTTTGAATGATTTTGTCTTCCCTTACAACTAATAGAACATTATTGGGCAAGACTTTCCAGTTTAGTATTGGGTTATTTTGAAGTGGAGCAACAGGTACTTCAAGAACAGGTATAATTTTTTCTTGTTTTGCTTTCTTTTGAAAACTCTGTTCTTGAGCTTCATTCTTTCTTTTCTTTGTCTGAGCAGATGAGGATTCACCAATAGTAGACACACTATTATCTTTAATTAAATTTGGACTTATTGGGATTAAGGTTTTTGCTGATTTCAATTTCTTTTCTTCTTCAGCCTCTTGTTCAATTAAATCTTTCCTTTTTGCAGTACAGTATTTTTCAATTATGGTTGTCATCTTCATTCTTCCAAAAGATTTTGCACTGTGACCTTTTGTCTTTAGAAAGTCTATCATAAGAGACTTTTGTTCAAATATATCATCTGGTAAATCACCTTTTGTTCTTTTGCATTCTGCTACAAGATCTTCAAGACAATTTAGATGTTCTTCTTCTACTTTTCTAAGCCTTTTGAACTCTGCTTCTTGGGCTTCTATCTGAACATCTTTAACTTGAACAGGTAATTTAACAGGAATTTCTCTTTGATTTTTCTTCTTTTCAAGAGCTTGATATTTAGCTACTTTCTCCCAATATCTTTTATCCTTCACCTTCCATTTATCTTGTTTATCAGCTCTCACCAGATTAATCTTGTTTACCATGTAATGACCAAGAGCTCTGTTAGGGTAATCTTCATCATATACTTCTTTACCCTTTCCAATATGTGCTGTAGGTGGAGGTGGAATATACTTCATGTCTGGTACTCCTCTTATTATAACAGAGGGAGAAAATGATCTAATTTCATTTTGTTGAAGTATTTTTGGATGTGGAGGAAGTGAGCATTCATCAACCTCAAACCAATTCACATTATCATCAATGTCAGGTATGATAAGTGGTTGATCAGGTGTTGGTGGTTTGGTAATGATGACATGTCTCCTAGCATCAATGAGTTCAGGAAATTGTAGTTCTTCCTCATCAGTAGTAACCAGAGTAGTTACTACTGGTGTTATATCAAGAGTTACTACTGATAGGGCATCAGTAGTGTTTAGTTCAGTTAATTCCTCTTCTTGACTTACTACTGCTATATCATCAGTAGTAGGAGTTACTACTGGTATCTCTGTTTCAACTTGTTCTTCCATTGTAGCAGTAGTAATTGGCTCATCTTCTGTAATCATCATCTCTAGGCCTTCATCAACTTCTGTTTCTTTTAAATTCAAGAGGGAGGAAGCTGCTGCTGCAATTGATTCATCAATCATTGTCTGTATGTTATCCTTCTCCCCCTTAGTGAGCTCAACTGGAGGAGCCTCACTATCATCAATCCTCTTTTTCAATTTTCTGATAAGCTTTGATTGTTGATGAAGCCTAAGTTCATATTGTCTCATTCTTTTGTTGATGATATTGACATTTCTTTTCATAGCAGCCATAGTTTTTCCTTGATTTGTTTGGTAATAAAGACAATCTTGTACAGTGGATTCCAAGGAATCCACTTTAGCCGTCAATTGTTGGATTTTAATACTGCCCTCACTCCATCTAGCAAGATCATCGGGCTTACTAACAGGTACATTGGTTTTAAGGTTTTCCTTCCTTTCCATCAATTCCACAGATCTGCCCTCATCACTGCTTGGTGATTCATTGGGTCTTTTAGACATTCTCTTCTTCCTAGAAGAAGCAGAGATGCCCCCCCTTGTGGTTTCTTGGCACCGGGGTCCTTTGAGTAACTCCTCAAATGAGTCATCACTCAAAGTTGCCGAGGTTTGGGTCCTAATGATGTTTTCACTGTCCTGTGCACCCACCTTTGGGGCATCAGTAGTGAAAGCCCTCCCCTCATGTCCTCTCTCCTCCTTGGAGGACAACTCTTTGAGCCTGGGGTGTGACTCGATTTGTCCCCTGGTGTCCTTTAAAGATTTCTTTCTTTTATAGATTGTGGATATATTTTTGGTTTTGTCTGGTAGGTCTTCTACAGAGTGAAGAGTAGCACTCTGCAGATTTATATCAAGTTCCTGGGACACATTCAGGACTTCTGTTTGAGTTGGTGATTGAGTGGCTATATGGGGTGGTGTTTGGGCTGTATTTGGGGGTGATGGAGTGGGTTGAGGTTCAACTTGGGTTGTAGCAATGGTTGAACCTTCTCCAATATTGGGTTGATCTTTGATCATGTTTGGAAACAAAGGGGTTTCCTTCCCTGAAAATTTAAATTGTTTTCTCATATTTGAGAAAACTTTCTTGTTCAACTCAGGTAATACAAAAATGTTTTTAGGAGTTGACAAGTTTTGTAATTCACAGTTTATGATATGTTGTAGAAATCTGGGATACATTAAAAATTTAGAAGAACTAAGATTTCCCAACATACCATCAAAAATCATATTAGAAAAATTGAATACTTGGTCTGTGCATAAACATACAACAGCAGATGCTATTGCCTTGTTAAACTCATTCCAAGTACTTCTTTTAGGAGAAATACAATGCTGAATGGTATGAACCAGAAATTTCCATTGTGGGGATAGAAGGCCTTTTTGAAAAGTTACAATATTAAGTCTGCCTTCATACCCCATTTTATTTAAAGTATCAGCAATGTATTCCTTAGGAAGAGTATACATACCTGAATCATCATGAAGTTGTAGATGATGTCTGATTGATTGTTCAGTTACAGTGATGTACTTTCCATCTACTTTCGATTTTATCATGGATGATGTTGTTCCTTCTGTTCGCTCAGCATTGGTCCAGAAATCCACCAAGTGCTGTTGATATGCCTTCGGCTTTACAGTTAAGGCAAACTGTATATACGAATTTTTTAAGAATTTTACGATTGGACGGAAATCTTTTGTTCCGTCGGGATTCTTTAAAAATGCAACCATATTGTGAAATTCTGAGTATTTGAGATCGGTTTGTACATCGAGAGTTTGTAAAGTTGCCATTGTTGTTGAGATTTTGCAAGAAGTTGGTTAACGATGAAGGGTTTTTGATCGTAAACTAGGGTTTATCGAAAGGTGTTTAGAGAATCGAAGTGAAGATAATGCTAAATTAATCATCTGCCGCCTTTTATATCTTTCGATTAAACCTGCAAAACTACGAAAATAGCCTTCGAATCATAACATAACGGTTATTTTCATGGGGGTTAGTTTGGTAATTGTGTTTATGAAAGATCAGTAGTAAATAAGATATCAGTAGTAAAACGTCAGTAGTATCTACTAACATCAGTAATGACTAAAGATTTTGACATCAGTAGTAATTATAGACATCAGTAGTAACCATTACCACACAAAACCAGTAGTATATGTGAATACCAGTAGTACTGACTTACCAGTAGTATCCGTGTAAACCTAAAATACACCAGTAGTAATGAACTATCAGTAGTATTTTGTGCATACACTTTCACACCAGTAGTACAGCAATACCAGTAGTAAAACACTTAAAAAAAATATTTTATAACACTAAATTTACACATGATTTTAAGAGAGATTTTAAGTTATTAAAATCATTCCAATACTGCTAACCAAGAAGTTGAATCTTCCTACATCAAATGCTTTTGTAAAAAGATCTGCTAATTGATCATCAGTATGGATTTTAACTACTTTGATTAATTTCTTTTCATTACAATCTCTTATAAAGTGAAATCTTATTTCAATGTGTTTAGTTTTTGAATGTTTTACTGGATTATTCACAATACTAATAGCACTTTGATTATCAATAAAAATAGGAGTTTTAAGGATAGAGATACCAAAGTCTAGAAGCTGATTTTGAATCCATAGAACTTGAGCACAGCAAGCAGATGCAGCTACATATTCTGCTTCAGCAGTAGATGTTGATACATTTGTTTGCTTCTTACATTGCCATGACACTAGTCTTGATCCAAAGAATTGACATCCACCAGTAGTGGACTTTCTATCTTGACATTCACCTCCATAGTCACTATCTGTATAGGCTATTAGTTCAAAGGGTGAGTCATGTGGATACCATAGACCTAGTGATGGTTTGCCTTTTAAGTATCTGAATATTCTTTTAACAGCCTGTAAGTGTAATTCTTTGGGTCTTGCTTGATATCTTGCACACACACAAACACTATACATAATGTCAGGTCTTGATGCAGTTAAGTACATCAAAGATCCTATCATTGATCTATATAAGTGTTCATCTACATCCTCCCCCTCAACATCAGGATGTAGGTGTTTGTGTGTTTCCATTGGTGTACTAGCACTTTTACTGTCTTTCAAGTCAAACTTTTCCAAGATGTCTTTGACATATTTTGATTGATTTATCAAAATACCATCAGTTCTTTGACTGACTTGGAGTCCAAGGAAGAAGTTCATTGGACCCATGGAGCTCATCTTGAATTTAATCTGCATCAGCTCTTCAAATTCTTTGCATAATAAATCATTGGTTGAGCCAAAGATGATATCATCTACATAGATTTGTACCAGTAGTATATCATCTTTGACTTTCTTTGTAAACAATGTTTTATCAATGGCTCCTCTTTTGAAATTGTTCTTTAATAAGTATGATGATAGTGTGTCATACCATGCTCTTGGTGCCTGATGTAGGCCATATAGAGCTTTATCCAATTTAAACACATAATCACCATGTTTTGGATCTTCAAATCCTGGAGGTTGGCAAACATAAACTTCTTCTTCAATCTTCCCATACAGGAAAGCACTCTTCACATCCATTTGATAGACTTTAAACCTTTTGAATGAAGCATATGCTAGGAATATTCTTATTGCTTCAATTCTGGCAACAGGAGCATATACTTCATCATAGTCTATACCTTCTTCTTGAGTGTATCCTTGGGCTACAAGTCTGGCTTTATTCTTGATCACTATCCCTCTTTCATCTTTCTTGTTTCTAAAGATCCATCTTGTTCCAATGGCTCTTTTTCCTTTGGGTAGAGGTACAAGTGTCCAAACAGCTTGTAACTTGAATTGAAGGAGTTCTTCTTGCATTGCCTCAATCCAGTTTGAGTCCTTCATTGCCTGTTGAATCTTCTTTGGTTCATCCTGAGACAGAAAGCATTCATACATACATTCATTAGCAATTAAACTTATATTACACATATTTGCAGTTAAACTTTTGTTTAATTTGCTTCTTGTTTGAAGTGGTGAGTTGACATCACTTAGAACAAGGTCTAATGGATGGTTCTTTTGAGTCCTTGTTGTTGTAGCTTTATCAACCACTAGTTGATTTTCAAGGTTGGACTCATTTGCCTCAGGTAGTTGTTCTTCTTGAGATCCTTCATTGTCATTAGTATTTGGTTCATCATTATCTTGGTCAGAGTTACTACTGCTATCATCTTCATTGAGATCAGTAGTATTGAAGTTGTTACTGGTATCAGTAGTATCTTGAGAATCTAGGTTATAGTTGGGACCAGTAGTATTTTCAGTACTATTACTGGTACCAGTAGTATTGGAATTACTACTGACCTCATTCTCAGAGTTACTACTGCTTTCAATATTTGAGTTCTTACTGACATCAGTATTAACTATGGGAGCAGTATCAACAACTATGTATCTCATCTTTTCTTGACCAGTATTAACAGATGATGTTCCTTCCTTTTGATTAAGACAATTTGAATTACCTGCATTGAAATTCATATTAAAATTAAAGGATTTGGTTAGATTGTCTATGTCAAATAGCCAATCTGGACCATTTCCTTGTTCATTAGGTACATTTTCATTAAATGATACATTGATGCTTTCTTCAATTATCCTTAGTCTTTTGTTGAATACTCTGTATGATTTACTTTGAGTAGAGTATCCCACAAATATTCCATCATCAGCTTTGCAGTCAAACTTACCAATTTGTTCTCTTGTAATCAGAATAGTACAAGGACAACCAAATGATTTTAAGAAACTTATAGAAGGTTTTCTTTTATTAAAAAGTTCATATGGTGTTTTAAAATGTGGCTTCACTATTAATACTCTGTTCTGAACATAACAAGCAGTATTAACAGCTTCTGCCCAAAAAGTGATTGGTAATTTTGAGTCTGCTAGCATTGATCTTGCTGCTTCAATGATGGTTCTATTCCTTCTTTCAGCTACACCATTTTGTTGTGGAGTTCTAGGTGAGCTGTATTGCCTGTCAATACCTTTAAGATCACAAAAGTTAATTAGGTTAGCATTTTTAAATTCTGTGCCATTATCACATCTTATGGCTTTCACTTTTTGATCAGATGTGTTTTCCAGTTTGACAATTAAGTTCTTTATGAGTTCACTTGTTTCATCCTTTGTCCTGAGAAAGAAAACCCATGTATATCTGGAAAAGTCATCAGTAATAACAAGACAATATTGTTTCTTTCCAATACTCATTACATTTGTAGGTCCAAAAAGGTCCATATGTAAGAGCTGTAAAGGAACAGAAATAGAGTTCACAGTTTTGGACTTATGAGAAGTCTTGTGTTGTTTACCTTTTAGGCATGCAACACAGTGATGATCACACATGAATTGTTTTTGAGGTAGTCCATTGACCAGATTTCTTTTTACTAAATTGTTCATGTTTTTAAAATTTGTGTGACACATCCTTCTATGCCAAAGTTCTGATTCAGTGGTGTTTGCCTTGGATATAAAGCAGTTGACCTCATTTGAAGAAATGAGTTCTCCCCCTATATCTAGGCAATACACATTGTTTCTCCTTGGGGTTCTTAAAACAACATATTTTTCATCTAATATAAAATCAGGAGAAAGAATGATGCACTCAATGTCTGTGAAAAGAATTTTATTCTTCTTATCACATACTTGAGACACACTGACAAGATTGTATTTTAGCTCAGCTACATAAAATACATCATCAAATGTAATCTTTCCATTTGTAACAGTACCTTTACCTGTGATCTTACCTCCTTTTGGGTTCTCACCAAAAGCCACAAATCCACCATCAAAGGACTTGAAATCTTTAAGAATTTGCAGATTTCCAGTCATGTGCCTTGAGCATCCACTATCAATATGCCATGTTCTTCCTTCTTCTGGGATCTGAATGCTCTGCACAAGAGAGTAAAGGATTAGTTAAGTTTGGGAACCCAAGCTTTATATGTCTTGGGTTCATCCTTTGAGAAATGAGTTTTTGGGGATTTAACTTTAAAGACTTTTGGTACCCATACTTGTTTATTACTGGTATTTTGTTTTACTACTGTCCTTTTGTAGTTATTACTGGTGTGAGAATTTCCTACTGATCTTGGTTTATACCCATTGTTTTTAGCTTTTGAATACTTTACTACTGATGGACCAGTAGTATTTGGGTACTTACCATGTTTAGAATGACCAGTAGTGTTTTTAGAGTTAGCACCAGTAGTGTTTTTGAAATTTGTTTTGGGAGCAGTAGTATGTTTGAAATAAGGGTTATTACCAGTAGTATTCTTGTATTGGTACCATACAGCATTATAATTAGGGTTAACATCAGTAGTAAATTTGTTAGAGTTTCTACTGGTGTTGGAAAATTTAAAATATTGTTTATTTTGATTGGATTTTCCATTATTTTTGAAGTAATTGCTGTTCTTTGGGCTTCCAGTTGTTCTGTTTTGGACAAACCTTGGTTTACTTCTTCCAAATCTTGGATCTTCAACAATTGGATTTTTAATTTTATTTACTACTGAAGGACCAGTAGTAACTTTTAACTTTTTAGCATTTTCTTTAAGAACTTTAAATTCTTTTAACTCTTTGCAGTTTATTGGATTGTAGTGACAATCCTTTGCTAAATGGTTCATTTTATTGCATATAACACATCTTAGTTTCTTATTTTTAGCACCTTCAGGTATTCTTTGGTCTAAGAGTTGTGTTTTATTTCTTTCATTCCCCCTTGTTAAAATTTTTGGTACATTATCTGCATTATATTTGGGAGATTCATTTGGACTTTGAGCTGTGTGAAAACTTGTATCAATTGATTTTGGTGATTCACTTTGAGATATAGTAAATTCAATTGATTGCTCATCATCAGAAGAATTATTTGATTCAGATGTTTCATTAGATGATTCAGTTTGATTTTCAGTTTTTAATTCATTAATGATTCTTTCTGAACTGTTTTTAAGAGGTGGAATGATTTTATATGGAGGTGGTACAGCATGATATCCCACCCCATGAACAACCTTTTCTGTAGTTTGATTATTAGTTAATTCATCAAGAATTTTAGTGCTTCTTTCAAACTTTTTAATTGTTAATTTGTTTTGTTCAATTTCAAGCTGACATTCTTCTATTTTACTTGTTAGTTCTTTATTTTTTGTTTCATAAAACTCTTTCTCATCCACAGCTTGAAGCAATTCTTCCTTGATCCGTTGATCAATCATCTTGTACACCTTTATTTGATGTTCTTGATCAGCAATCACCCCATCAAACTCATGATTTCTTCTGATTGCTTTTGCTAAATCTTCATTTAATTTATTGTTTTCTTTTTCTAGATTTTTAATAATTTTAGCACATTCAGGAGTACAAGGTTTAGATTTTACCTCAGTTTTGTTGTCAGTAAAGGCCATGAGAGCTTGATTTTGAGCATGCTCTTCTGCTTGGAAGCTCCAGTCATATCCTTGTCCTTGTTGTGACACAAGAGCAGTTGATTTTGATCTTTTGTCTGGTTGAGGACATTCTTTTGCAAAGTGACCAAGGTTGTTACAGTTGTAACACTTGACTTTAGTTTTGTCAAATCCTGCTTTATCACCTTTGTTGAAATTGAGGCTTGTCCTTCCAGTTCTTTTTAGGAATCTTTTGGTCCTTAGGCTCAGCATAGCCATCTGCCATTTAAGATCCATCTCCTCAAGATCATCTGGATTCAGTTGTTCCAAGTCATCACTAATCAATGCAGTATGCACATGACTAGTGAAGAAGGATTCTCTTGCAGTATCCTCAGAATCTGCAGTCTTTCCTGCGGAGGTTTCTTGTCCTTGACCTGTACTAGACACAAAAGCAGCATTGTTAGAAGAAATAGAAGGGTTTTTGTGATTTACCTCAGTTTCAAACACTCTGAGATCATTATAGAGTTCATCTAACTCCTTTTCTTCTAAAGCATCTCTTTGTCTGTACACCACTGTGTACATTGCCCATTCTTCACTAAGAGACCTTAGAAACTTCATGTTGACATCCTCTTGATCCATCTTTACACCAACTTGGTTGAGTTCACCAATTAGTTTGTTGAATCTGTCAAACACTTGAGTGAGTGTTTCATTGGGCTTTCCTTTGAAATTTTCAAAGTCTTGTTTGAGAACAGACTTCATATTCCTCTTGGTGCTCTTTGTTCCAACAAATCTCTTCTCCAGTGCTTCCCATAGTATTTTTGCATCATCATATTCAACAAAGAGATGTTGATAATCATTAGGAATGGCCAGTAAGAGAGTGCTTAGAGTTTTGAGTTCGATGCCTTTATCTTTCTTCTCCTTCTCACATTTAAGTTTGTCTGCCTCAGTTGCAGAGCTACTTGCTTGAAGTTGACCAGTTTTGTTTCCTTCACAAACGACTTCCCACATGGAATAATCTGTAATAAGCATGTATTGCTTAATACGATTCTTCCACATCCCAAAGTTATTGGGTGTGAGTATAGGAATTTTGTTGGCCTGAGTGCTTTCATTATTATCAGTCATGATTAATAATGTGTGTGTTTTAAAGATTAAAACTTTTTGTTGTTCTTAACAAATAGTAGATCTAGAACCAATATGCTCTGATACCACTTGTCAGGATCGATTAACTATAGACAAGTTAATAAACACCTTAGATCTAATTGATGATAGAAGTTGCAGCGGATCAACACTATATCAATAATTAAGAACAATGAACTGTAAGAACAATATGTAAGAATATTAAGAACACAGTTTCACAAAAAGCTTCAATGTATATTATTGAGTTAACAATACACACGTACGTTTACAATTCGTAAGGAACTATATATAATAGTCCTTGAAGCTAAACTATTTACCCTAGTTATTCTAGGATACGATTTACATCTAATTATAAACGATATACATTGATTTACATTCTATAACTATCTCTGCGAAGATCTCGGACTTGATATATTCCATAAACGCGTATCAGTAGTAAAACCAATCACCAGTAGTAAATAAGTAACATCAGTAGTAAACTTGGTGATCAGTAGTAAGTCCATAATCATCGTCAGTAGTAACTACAATGATCAGTAGTATCTTCAATCTTTGTATGATCAGTAGTAACTAAGTTATAGAGAACACCAGCATCAACTTCATCAGTAGTAAATGTTTCTGCCCCATCAGTAATAAACATAATTATCACTAACTGCAGCATCAGTACTAAGTTGATCTGTGATTTGCTCTAACAATCTCCGATTTTTACACACTCAAATTCTCTTCTGTTGCTTACGCCAAATTATTGGACTATTTTAGTGTGGTGAATAGTATTGCTAAAATTGCGCCAAATTTGATGTGATAGTATTAATCACATAAAATCTCAAATAATAACCCTTTTGCTTTTAATTAACTTTACTTACATGGTATTAAAGCTTAAAGAATATACAGATGTTGGAGAAAACCAATGACAATAGCAAGGTGGGTTGATATTTTGTGTTATCATGTTTCCTTAGGCTAAAAGCTCTTAGTAGTACCTCACGAACTTGTAAATGAATCAATGGAAGCAGAAGTGAGCCTGTTGACTAGTTTGCCAGTCAAACGGGCCAGAGGTATAGTCAACAGGAAAAGAGATTTTGTTATAAATCAAATCTGAAACGGATTAAGTACACCGCATCAAAATTGAAATCATAACTCAATTATTGGATAATAAAAAGATAAGTAACTATATCCTTGACATGAATACACGATTGGGATTTGTCCTGTCTAATAACCGCAGTGGCTGCCAATCTTCATCGTCAATCATGGAAAAACACTTGCTCACCATTTCATCGTTAACTAACTCCAGTTTTGACGGGTACCACTATCAAAATCAGAAAAACCTGCTATGTGAATTCAATCACAACAAACAGAGAATAGGAAGCAAAGATATGATGTGAGATCGATCTTACCTGTGGATTCTTGTCTTTATCAACTAGCATTGCTCTAGGACCCTGCAAATCAAATTTCCCTTCTAAGAAATAACAATAAGAATACTAACAACATGAAAGTTTGATTATAAAAAAAACCTCGTAAAAATCATCAGTGACGGTTCTTCGTAGAAGATGACTAACAACAAGATGTTCTCGACAAAGACATTGTTCAAGTTTTTGTGATCGACCTTCTCTAATCTACAATAATAATAAGATGTAATAAGCTAACTATATTTGAAGTCATGACATATTTTTTTTAGTTTGGAACTAACTTGATTTCACTTAATTACCAATTTTAACGAAAGTTTTATGCACAGTGGAGAAGTTGATTTCATCGACTTTATTGCATCAACAATCCATTTTTCAGCATTGCTCGCAGCGATATTCTCCTACATAGATTCACATAAAAAAATATCAAAATTAGAAGCAAGTTTAAACCAACTAGTGAGTCATGATACTGAATTGACTATTTTTTTTCTCAAGTTTAGGTATCATGTTACACTTTTAATAGTTCTAGAGATCTCAGTCAACCAAGTTTGGAATACTAAAATACATTTTGACCTTAAATAAATTAAACGTACCAGCGATAACAATATATCTTCTACGGTCTCCTTTGAGAAGCATTGGTTGATAATTTTGAGCTTAGAATCGAATTTTGTTGGGCACAGCTCAGTAACATTTGCATATCTATTAATAATTTCTGAAATTTTCGTTATTTTTGTTGCATCCGATGAAGCCATCGTGCTAAGTGCATTCTCCAGTGCAGCTAAATCCTACAAGAATTTAAACAAATCAAAGCATTATTTATTAGTGTGACATATCTGTAAAATAAATATATAACTTTATTTGCTAAGAATTCCCATCACAAGATCATTATAGGCTTATAGCGACACAAATTAATAACTTTTGGGAGCCAACTACGTTACCTTTGAGAGTAAATAATGAGTTGCGAGACTACATTCAACCATTTCAATCCCATTCAATCGTACTCCGGTGAGTGCCACATATTCGCCTACATGTAAAGCACCATTTTTAAAATTGTACAAACAGATCATGAGGAAAATGTCTTTTTAGTGACACTATGGAAAGTGTCATGACTTATCTCAAGTTTCAGCAACAGTTTTTAATAAAATGATAGTAAAAAAAAATTAGTGGTTTTACCCACATTTTTAAGAAAAAATTTATCTCCCAAGAAGTTCAAAAATCTAATTTCATACTCTTTCTGTGTGAGAATAGATTTTTGTGTAAATTCTTTCAACCACAAGATAAACGACATTTAGCACTCATGTTTATGTTGGTTTTAGTGACACTCTTGAAAAGTGTATGAAAATGTTCCAAATTTTGCACACTTTTAAAAAAGGTTGTCACACTAAAAGGTAAGAAAAGTGAACATTGTTATGTGATGGAAAAATATTTGAACTATTTGTATGCCTGTTTTATTACTTAAGTAACACATTTTCAAATTTTCAGTCAAATTTTCTCTATCTTGACAATTTTGTTGTAGTGAAAGTAGTATATCAAACAAAAAGTTACATTTTGAAGAAGGAAATTACCATAAAAACCAGGAAGTCGTGATAGAAAATTGGATGCACCGACATCAGGAACAGATCCGATTGATGCTTCGGGCATTGCAAATAACGTCTTCTCTGTCACAATTCTAAACGTTGCATTCATCGATAATCCAGCTCCCCCGCCCATTACAATTCCATTTATTAGAGCGATCTACAAATTAATTATGAGCCAATGAATACAATGTATAATTATGGTTGTAAGTTAATTCTTATGGAAAATATGCAGAACATTATGAGCAACTTACCAATGGCTTCTTGTAGGTACCAAGTAAGTAGTCTAGACTGTATTGCTTCCCAAAGAAGCTTGCACCAAAGCTCCAATGTCCTTACAAAATGATAGAATTTCAGTATTAATGGTTTATTATTTTCATGATTATTATCTCATAAATTCAAAGCTACCATCAAATTTACTATTGAACTCGTCAGAAAAACAATGCATAAACATTGAATAAAATGAATCTTTGTCAAACTATATTGACGACGTGTTATCGCCACATAGGTATCTGTTAAGCTATTGGCGTTGTTGTCCAGAAAAGGGTAAATTCTTGTAGTGTTTCCATCATGTTACTCTTCTTATTACTATAGATAAAGTACATTACCTCATTTTAATTTGATTTAAAGAAAATGGTTAATTTGATTGATGCAGGCCAATTATAGATGAGGACTTTTATATTTTTAAAGCCCATAATCGTGTCAAGAAATACACCTACTGAAAAGATTATAACTTTTGAATGACTATAACTTTTGCCTCGGTTCTACGTTTCAGGCCCACGAGTAACCAAATCGAAGCTTGCGACGAGGACTACGTCGTTGTTTATCGAACTTTCGTCCCAAAAACGCTGTTTTTGGACATTTATTTGCATATATATATTTTTTTATTCTTGTTGACTTTGTTTTAAGCTCATGGGCCATTCATCTTTTTGGTCCATTCAAAATTCTGGGCCTTATTTAAAGTATATTTTAGTGAATGCATGAAATATTTATGAAATTTGATTTTTCTCTCAAAATTGTGTTCTTGATTTGAACAAGTTTTGAAAACCTGAATTCATGTTATTCTTAAATCAACGTGGTTTTGGTTATATTATTCCGGTATTCATAAAATGAACACGTTCAATTTGTATTATTGTTTTTTAGTCTACATCATTAATGTTGAGTGTATTTTGTGTCAATAAATAGTACCTGCACTCGTAAGAGACATGAGAGACGTAACATCCCCGCCAGCACAAAATGCTTTTCCGTTTCCCTGTTAAGTAAGAAAATTAACAATAGGAGTTAGAGGCTTTGATCAACACTCATTAACAGTGCGACCTATTATGTAGCACAAGTTAGGCTATACAATTTATAAAAATCTCTATAATAATATTAAAAAATAATAATTATTTTATTGTAGGTGATATTGTTAAAAAAATGTGTAACTAGAAAATTAGCTCTACAAATACGAGTGTAGGATGTTTTACGGAATATTATTTTTACAAATTTAACATCAAAATCCTAAATTAACCAACATTTAAGATCAAAACATTAACTTATTTGAAATTAAAAGATTAAAGTGAAATTTTTACCGCACTAAGTATTAAGCATAAAAATGTGGAGAATTATGTATATTTTTTGTAAACAATTCAATAATGAGTAATGGTATTTAGGCATACCATTTAAACTTACTCATAGGTCTACTCATTAGATGAAGACACGTGTCAAAATCAATGGATAATATTAGGTTAGAGAATTAGTGAAATACACATGTCATCCTATCAAATGGGTAGGCCCATAAGTAGGTCTAAATGGTAGGACTAAATATCATTTTCTCTTCAATAATATCTCACCGATACTAAGAAGAAAATTAGGACAGACACTTGGCCCATTTTGGTTCACCCCCGCCATAAATTAGGGATGGCAAGTGATTGTGGGTAGTGGGTACCCATAGCCATGAGGCCCATGACGAATGTGCAAATTCAAAAGATTTCACCCGTGGATATGGGTCGGATTAAATTTTACTCCTTGTCGAGTTGTCGGACCGCATGTGGCTCGAGTTAATATCCAAAAGGTACATCAATAAAATTTTGCATTTTGAATGATTTTAACATCGAATAAAACGAGAATACTAAGAGCATCCCCAATACATAAGTCTTTGTAATGACTTATTAAAAATATCACACGGATTTTCTACTAAATATTGTCAAAAAAGCTTTTAAAGAAGTTTTTTCTTCAATGGATATGAATGTTGATAAAGCTTTTTATGTGTGTTGAGAAAGACTTATGGAAGAATACGTTTTTAAAGCAAAAGTTTTTTTGCAAGAAGGTCAAAAACATCTAAATGACCCATTAAAAAGATAAAAAGCTTTGTAAAAAGTTTCCAATAGAGATGATCGAGTTGAATAATTTACACCCAAATTTTTTATTCATGGTATTGCGTGGTTTTTTGATCTTCAATTTTTCGTTTTGAAAAAAAAAAACTTTATATCAAAATAAATTTGGATGTTAAGCTTGTAACTTTTATTTTAATGATAAAATTTCAAAGTTAAAATCTAACTAAAGTAGTTTTTAAAAGGAACTGGAGATTTAAAAATGAAAGGTTACCGTATGGTCCGTAATTCCGTATCACCTTTAAAAATCACATTCCAAATAAATTTAGCCTTCATGTTTATCCTTTTATGTCATTATATATTTTCAAACTTTTAGATTTTTTCCGTACATATGTATGAAATCAAAAGCCCCATCTTACAGCCCTAGATAAAATTAGTTCAACTCTAGGTTACATCTTGTTTTGCCAAATATACCTTTAATCTAAAACGCATAAACTTTTGTTACCTTTAATATAACAAACTTGATGGTTGGATCGTTTTCGTACTCTTTAAACATCTTTAGCATTTGAACAATCTGCAAAAAAAAAATTATTGTTATATGCAATCGCAAATACAAGAATTTAAAAGTAAACATACAAGTTCGTAGTTTAGGCTATTTAGTTTTTTCGGCCTGTTTAATGTCACTTTCATGCCGCCAGATATTCCTTTGGAAGTTACCTACAAAATGCAAATCAACGGTTATTTATAGTTACAATTTAACGTTTTTTCTTGAGTTTTTACTTGTTCCTGGATTTTCTCAAGCTAATTTTTTTAACCAAGTAATTCTTAAATATTTTATAAAAAATCAGAATATAGTAATGTGACAAGTCTTAATTAAAATTTGGTTTATATATAATCTTGATAGGATGATAATGGCAGTACACTTAATAGTTATTAATAATTACACGCAAACATATTCTCAAAGATGCTCTAAAAGTATATTTTTTCACCAAAGTGCGAATGACTTAACGGTAGGTGTTTGCCCTTCAACCTAGTGGTTGAGGCTTCGAGTCCCATAGTGGACATAAGTGGTTATTTAGGAGTAGATTAGATTTGCTTTTCAAAAACAAACAAAAAAGTACATTTTTTCATTTTCGGTTGTCAACATTTATAATTTATTTAGAAACAATTAATCACATTTTAACTATGTCTATTAGCGCTTATCACACGATCTTTAGAAAGTAAATCGTTGTTAACAAAACATGCTAACTTATCGAATAATCCAAACATATGAGATGCACAAATGTTGTTTTTAAAAGAATTATTTTGCAATTTAAAAAGGGATATCGGCGCAACTTGTTGCCCTTTACCTTCTTTATCCGTGTAAAAAAATGATCTTTATCAAATGAGAATTATAACCTCACTTTATGATTTGAAATAAAAATAAAGATAATCCGGTGATTTCCAAGTAAGTAGTAAGGTTTCCCGAATAATTAATACATATATAGGCGAAAGCTACAATGCAACATGCAAACGAAACAACAATCGGGTGACACTGCAACCCGCATGATTAGTTTTATGTCAAATACATTTTTAGAGAATAGGTGAGAGACCTACCAGCATTTCTTCTTTGGCCGATGGAGCCATAAGGTTGTAGAAAGTGCCAATAATTTTCAACTATGTTTTTTGAGGATAAGGATGTTGAAAGAGCGAATAATTTTCAAATGAATTATAAGGCATTCATTTATAGGCCAAGGTGGAAGTTTCACAGTTATAATGAAAACAAAAAGTATATAATAAAATATTGAAGGCATTCAGTGTTACTTTGTTTACCCATTCTTGATAGAGACTGTCACAACAATTGTAGGGATGTATGCGATTGGGTACACTTAACTTCTTCTTTTTTGGATTCAATGCTCTGATGGTTTCATTTCGACCGGATGATGCATGGAAGGTTATTAACAAAAAATTATCTTTTTATTAGGATCACTAATGTATTGAAATGGTTCGGAAAAAGTCACGATAATAATTAGATTCCGTATATCACGAATAAAGTTTAGCCTCGAAGAAATAGAATATAACGAGAATTCGTTATAAATGAGAAGGAACGCGGGGGAGGGGTTGTGTTATATCAAACTTTTTTAAAATTTATCAATTATAAAAAAAATATGTTTTGTGGTTTTTATTAATGTATTTTTTTAAAATTAAAGTAATATCTTTTAAATAATATAATGTTCATTTTATTAATGTAATTTATTTATTTTATAATTATTTTGTATAATTAAAAAATGGCGATGTGTCACTGATGTGATAAAATTGAATATTGATGAAAGAGATGATAATAATATATAATTGTTAGTTTTTGTTGTTAGTGTGGAAAATTATAATGTAACCCTAATATAACAAGACCGGTGAGTTAGGAAAAAAGATACACTGCAATTATGGACATGGAGTTTGAAAGATGTATAGTCCGGTTTGTTTGAATGGTCCAAAAAGAAGGCTCGGATAAAATTCTATTTTGTGGATGTGAAGTCAACATTGGAGTGATCGGCTGCATAATACTTAATAGTAGATGGATGGTTGAGTGAGAAGTATGTCATTCACAAGTTGTGATTTAATAAAGTAAATGACTGATTTAAAAACGATATAAAAATAGTATATTTTCTCATAAATACTTTTAATACCTTTTGGCATTAATACGAAGAAGTGTGAGAAAGTGGTTTGTTTTCTAACTCTCATTGATTCATGTTAATGTCTATCTAAATATTTAATTTTTTCATTAAGGTGATCAAATTACTAAATCAATTTTATGGGTCATTTTAGTATAATTTAATCTTGCTTATATAAAAATATGGAGAAAAACACATTTTTTAATAGCACTTAATCTATCCAATTTTGTCCACGTAAGACTTAAAACCATGGCCAATATGTCATGACAACATATTACACCAAACTTCAATATGCCATCTAAATTGTTTTTTTTTTTTCACATCCTAAGAAGGCAAAGTCGGTTTTAGTTCTAATTATTTTGTCATGGCAGGCGCAAGTTTATAGTCAAAAAAGGGCAGTACACATACTCCTATTTTATTTCTTTCGCCAAATTGCTGGCGGCTTGGACTTTTTAATTTGCATGGACTCCTATACAAGAGGGTGGCTTATATATATAATTTCACATTTTCTCTTGTAATCACATAACACTTGTATGCATCTCACTGCATAATTCAACAAACCAAAACTCTTAACTCTTATTGTCGATTTCAACATCCTTAAGCACAGCAAACAACAGTACTATCCATGGCGTCTCTAACTATCGGGTCACTCTGCAAACCAACTTCCCATCGAGTTGTTAAATCATCTTCGCCAGTCTCCACAGGTACTTAATTCCACGTGTCATGTTGCATATACAAATTGGTTCAAATTTATTAACTTAATTAGTATCTAATTAATTTAGGAGCACAAGCTTCAAAGTTTCTTCGGGTATCTAATTTCGATCACAATACTTTGCCACAAAGGCGTTGTAATATTGACATCAATCAGAGCATCAACAAATCATTTCAACTACACGAAATGAGCAAAGAGAAGTTTAAATTGAATGCAGCATCTACCAATAATCCGCAATTTGATGCAACTCATGATTTAATGAATCCAATGGAATCTGCTATCAATTTCGTTAACGTTCTGTATAGGTTTATAAGACCATATGCAGCAGTTGGAACGGTTTGAATTTTAACCACCATTAATTATGTTCTACTATCAAATTCAAAATGATACAAATTATGCTGACCTACCTTAATTATCCCATTTGTTAGGTTTTAAGTGTAGCTTCAATGTCTCTTCTCACTGTTGACAGACTTTCTGATTTCTCCCCACTGTTCTTCATGAAAGTGTTGCAGGTAGATTTATATCGATCCTATAACTAGGAATTATTTCGGCGTACGCGCGTTTAATAAACAAATATGTTCTTAATTAACATCTATCTATAATTACTATTTTCAGGCTCTTGTTGGAGGCATGTTCATGCAAATGTACGTTTGTGGTTTTAATCAGATTTGCGATATAGAACTCGACAAGGTACACTAAAAAAATGCAAGTCATATATAAATTGGTCATGACCCGTATGTTTGAATATGTATATTATGTAAAATTACAAAAATGGACCTATTGATGCTCACTTTACAATTAATCAGGTTAACAAGCCAACTCTGCCATTAGCTGCTGGGGAACTATCTATGACCACTGCAATCGTTGTATCTGCACTGTCAGCATTCTTGGTACTGAAATGATTAGTATTTTAATTTTAATAAATAAATAAAAGGTTTATGTAACGAAAGTTTATAATATAACTTTTTTTTGTATGCAGAGTTTATCGACTGCGTGGATTGTTGGTTCTCCACCTCTGTTTTGGGGATTTGTTGGGTGGTTTGTGGTTGGGACTGCATATTCAGCTAATGTGGTGAGTTTTCACTAGAGTTATATATTTTAATGGTTCTGAAACATATACCGAAAACATTTAATTAAATTTTTTTGTATGATTACTATTAATTTCCAGCTGCCATATTTGCGATGGAAAAGGTTTCCTTTCACAGCGGCTTTTTACATGCTAATTGCTCGGGCACTCGTTGTTCCGATTGGATATTACTTGCATATGCAGGTCAGTTGTTCTTGCATCTATTCGTTATATCACCTTTTAAAGCTTAAATCATTTATTCTTTTTTTTTTTTTTTTTTTTTTGATGTACAGAATTCGATCCATGGAATATCCACGTTACTTTCAAGGCCAATAGTATTCGCGGTAGGAATGCTCAGTGCATTTTCAGTGTCAACTATATTCTTTAAGGTAAAAACCATAACAGTAATTAGTCTTTTAAATTTAATTTCTGTTCAAGTACTAAATTAAATTAAATTATTACCGACACTTGTACTAACTTGTTCCTTGTTCTGATAGGACATCCCCGATATTGAGGGAGACCGGATGCACGGAATAAAGTCTCTTGCTATTAAATTGGGTGAAAAACGGGTAAGTAATTAATATATTTGTTAAGAAACAAAATACATTAATCTTTGGTCTGCCCGAATATAATTTTACTCATGACTCAAAACTTTGCAGATGTACTGGATTTGCATTTGGATTCTTGAAATCGCTTATATCGCAGCTGCTCTTATGGGAGCAACTTCACCCATCACTTGGAGCAAATACGTAACGGTAATCTATCTAGAAAAATCAATTTCAAAGATCAATCATCGAGCTAGAAATTGATCTAGATCATTTGATTATGTTTGCATTTTTGTTTTGTGCATAGATCATTAGCCATTTGGGGATGGGATTATTACTTTGGGTACGTGCCAAATCAGTAGATTTGAAAAACATGGAAGCTGTTCAGTCGATGTATATGTTCCTTTGGCAGGTAAAATTCTTCGATATTTCTATATGCGGTTTATAACTGGTTTGTTTCGCTTATCTCTAGTTTTAAATGACTTTTTTTTTGCATATGTTGCAGCTATTCTATGCCGAATATGGACTTATCTCACTTGTACGCTAAACAAGAAATTTTGGAACAGATAAACAATTCACTGTATACGGTTGTTGATCGCGAAGTCGAGCTTGACGAGGAACTTGTATTCTGAAATTATAGATTTAGGTTCCAATACATAACTATTCTGTGTAACATATATCTTTTTTTTTTTTCTTCTTCTTTCAATTTGCTTTGTGCTCTGAGAAGTACATTATTTTTGTACATCATGTCTTTCAAACAAGTATTTGGCGTGACTTTTTGGGGACTTAAGATTTAAATATGAGGCCTATAACAATTCTATATAAATTTAGTTGCAACTTGTTGAAAGGTGTGGAATTTTGTTTTGCATATTCACATGATCGTCTGTTTAGATTGTGAACACACAAAGACAGATGGGGTGTTTGGATCGAATAACAATTGTTATTGAATCACAAATCTACTTATAAGGAGAAGTTACAGCGGATTAACACTCTTGTAATTGATTAAGAACGATAAAACTGTAAATTATATAAGCATAATTAAGAACACAGTTTTCACAAAAATTAAGCTTCAATGTATATTAATTTGATCGATCAATACACACGTATGTTTACAATTCATAAGGAACTATATATAATAGTCCTTGAAGCCTAAAACTTTACCCTAGTTATTCTGGGACTAGATTACAATACAATTTCAACAGATACGAACTTCTAAACAAACTTCCTAAAATCTCGAACTCGATATACTCTGCATATAACATCATCAGTAGTAACTTGCATATGGAAGTTGCTTCATCAGTAGTAATTGTATCATCAGTAGTAAGTCTTGTAGCAGCACCGAGACTTTAGTATCAACTAGGGGTGAGCATTTGGGCCGAAAAAACCGAACCGAAAATGACCCGAAACCGAACCGAAACCGAACCGATAAGAGAATTCGGTTCGGTTTTCGGTTTATGAAAATTGGCTATATCGGTTCGGTTCTTATCGGTTTCGGTGCATTTTTTATCGGTTTTTAACCGAACCGATAAGTGAGCCCATGTAAAAAAACACATTTTAGGGACTCCTCAACTACTTATCCGTCCAATAAGCGTCCTTTCGGTTCATATCTCTTTTTCAAATTATAATTATCTTGTTTCCTAAAACCCATTGGTTTCCAAAATTCAAACCATCGTAAACCGTTAACGTCTTCACAACTTCTCCTATGTCATTCATACTTCAATCGTTCATCACTTCATCGTCTCAATCCTCATACATCATCGATTCATACTTCATCACAGGTCATTCGGATCATACTAAATCGGTTGTACATCACGAATTTTGGAGCTTATTGGAATGTGGAAGGAAAATGGCAAAAAAATAATTTTGGAGCTTATTGGACCATATCGGTTTTGAGACCGAAAACCGGAACCAAAACCAAACCAAAACCGAAACCAATAAGTATTATCGGTACGGTTTTCGGTTTTGAATTTTATGCATTATCGGTTATCGGTTCTATTGGTTCGGTTCGCTTCGGTTCGGTTCGGTTCGGTTTTGACCCGATAATCACCCCTAGTATCAATTGCAGCATCAGTAATAAGTATAAAATCAGTATAAACTCTGATTAATCCCAACAATCTCCCCATAAACTTATTAATTCAGTTTGAATTAAACAAGTTTCTTCTTTTTCTTTTCTTCTTCTTCTTTTGCCCTTCTTTCATCACCTTCCTTTTTCCTTAGATCTTTTAGTCTTCTTTGATCAACAATGTATTCTTTATTCTTTTCAAGGAAATACTTATATTTTATAGAATACATTACTCCATCATCACTACAAAAAAATTCTTGAATAGCTACGGACAAATTCCGTAGCAAAAAGCTGATTTTCCGTAGCAAAAACTGATTTTCCGAAGCTAATCAGGATTTTCCGTAGGTAATCAGCAAAATTCCGTAGCAAATTTCTTCCTCGCAAATGAGTTCCGTCGCAATTTTCCGTAGCTATACCGGATTTTTCTTGTAGTGCATGTGGTCTGATAAATGAGCAACATATAGCTTGACACAAAGTTTGTTCTGAATGATTGTAGTCTTTTTCCACTAAGAACAACTCACATCTTTTGTTTGATCTTTCAAAGAAGTACATGTTTACTGAAGGAAGAACATTCCAGGCAAAGAGGTTATCTTCATTAGTGAACCTTTCAGGATATTTTTCTGGATAAAAGGCAGCATCTATCATCTCTGTTAAGTATCCAGCTCCTGAGTTCTTCCATAAATTATTAGTCATTCTTGGCTTTCCAATTTGTAGCATTTTAATAACATCATTTCTGGAAAGTGACATTATAAATGGTTTCCAAGCTTTGAATCTTTGTATTGACTTGTCTTTCCTGATTACTTCTATTACATTATTCAATACCCTCCAGTAATTATCAATTGGATTATTCTGTTGTAGAGCTTGAGGGTCTTCAAGAATGGGGAAGTCTTATTTGGCTTTCTTTTGTGCAGATTCTGCAGCATCAATCAACTTTCTTTTCTTTGCAGTTTGATTGGAAGATTCACCAATCATTTTCTTTCTTTTAACCACCAGATTTGGGTCAATTTCTTTCAATTCTGTAAGTTTAACTTCTTTGACATCTGGTTTCGACAATTATTTCTTCTTTGTAGTGCAGTATTTATCAATTATATTTACCATCTTCAATCTTCCAAATGACTTAGCACTAGGGGTGTTCAAAACCGGGTACCCGGATTTTCGGATACCCGAAATTCGGGTACCCGGATTTTCGGATAGTGATTTTTACTACCCGCATTTGGTACCCGGATTTCGGATACCCGGATTTCGGGTACCCGGAATTTCGGGTATCCGAAATCCGGGTATCCGGTATCCGGAAAAAACAAAATATTAAAATATTTTTCGAATATTTTGATTTTTTTCAGATATTTCGGGTATTTTTCAGATATTTCGGGTACTTTTTAAATATTTTGGGTATTTTTGGGTATTTTCTCAAATATTTTGTGTATTTTTTGTATATTTTTTGAATATTTTTTGAATATTTTTCGTATATTTTTTATATTCGGGTAATTTTTCGGGTATCAGGTATCCGAAAATCTTGAAAACGCTACCCGTATTTGGTACCCGGAATTCGGATACCCGAATTTCGGATACCCGGATTTTCGGATACCCGAATTTTCGGATACCCGGATTTCGGATATCGAGTAATATTTCGGATACCCGGTTTTTCGGATATTTTTTAACACCCCTACTTAGCACTGTGACCTTTTGATTTTAAGTATTCTACCATTTTTTCCTTTTGATCACAAATATCTTTAGGTAAACTGCATTTTGTTGTTTGCACTCTGCAACTAGGTCTTCAAGAAGATTAAGTGATTCTTCTTCAATTTGCTTCTGTTTATCTAATTCTTCTTGTTGACCTTCCACAAAAAATTCTTCAATCTCTTGAATGGCTTTAGCTGTAATCTTTTCTCTTTCAGCTTTCTTTTTGTTTTCTAGTTCAAGAGTTTTAGCACATTTCTTGTGATATCTCATTCTCTTCACCTTCCAATGAGATTCCTTCATTTCTTTCACAAGATTAATTTTATTCACCATGTAGTGACCAAATGCTCTGTGTGGCACATTTTCATCAAATACAACTTTACCTTTTCCAACACATTGTGGAAGAGGTACAAACTTCATATCTTGCACCGGATTTATCTGTATATTTGGTGCAAAAGTATGTGCTTTCTTCTTAGGTAAGATCTTAGGGTGAGGAGGTAATCCACATTCATCTACCTCTTCCCAATTCACATTAGCATCAAAGTCTGGAACTACAATTTGTTGTGCTACTGGAGTTGTAGTTGATTCTTGCGTTGTTACTGTTATACTGACTAAGTAGTAACTGATGTAGTTACTACTGGTATTAATTATTGTAAATTGAAGGGTCTGTAGAGTATCAATTGAAGATTTGAGGAGTTTGCTACTGGTAAGATTTCTTCAGTTGTTACTAATGGTGAGGCATTAGTAGTAACTGGTATATATGTTGCTTTTGTTGAAGTAATTAGTACTGATGTTGCTTCTTGGACTTCTTCTTCATTGGGATCAGTAGTAATCACTTCGGTTTGTTCAAGTACCTCACTAGTGTCCATGGGATCAGTAGTACCCATGACATCAGTAGCAATAGGAGAAGGTAGGTGTTCTGCTGCTGGAGATTTGGGTGCAGACACAAATACATCTTCATCCATGCTTCTAACTCCTCTATCAAGGTCTTCATCACTTTGACATGTTTCACCATGAGCTTCTCTAAGATTTAAGATGGAGGCTACTGCTGCTATTGAAGTGTCAATCATATCTTGAATTTGATTCTTCTCCCCCTTAGTGATCTCAACTTGTGGAGCATCACTACCATCAACCTCCTTCTTCAACCTTCGAATAATCGAAGATTGCCTTTGAAGCCTGTATTCGAATCTTTTCATTCTTCTATTCATAGAGTTGATGTAATGTTTCATGTAGCTCATGGTTCTGCCCTGCTTATTGAGTAATATATGACAATTTTGTACAGTGGTTTCAAGGTTTTCCATCCTATCCGTCAATTGAGTTTGTTCAATACTACTCTCATTCCTTCTAGGTAAATCATCGGGCTGATTTGATACATTGACTTTAAGGTTTTCCATCCTTTCCATCAATTCAGTTTGTATAAGTCTACCCTCATCACTGCTTGGTGATTCATTAGGTGATTTAGATACTCTCTTCTGCCTAGCAGAATCAGAAGTACCTCCCCTTGTGGTTTCTTGGCACCGGGGTCCTTTGAGTGCTGCCTCAAATGATGAGTCATCAATCAAAGTTGCCGAGGTCTGATGTTGTTATAATTTATATCATGTAACAAATATTAGTGTAATCAAATAATCAGAATGAACAAAAGATTGAACCTAACCTGAAAGTTGACATGAAGAACATAAGAAACTGCACGGAATGAATTCATGTCCTTTAAGGTTTATACGAGCCGTATGCTGTTAGCCTTCAACGTATCACCCCAGGATTTGATGCAGTATAAACAGTGTGTCCCGACATCAAAAGAACCACTGTGTAACACAAAGTGATTAATTGGAAAGCAAAGGAAGAACGAGCACCAGAAAGTTGAGAGTGTTTTGTGTATTTCGTATTTCTCAACGTGCACCAACTGACTCCCTTTTATAGGGAGATGAGAGGTATGAGAACTAAAACGCACAGGCCATTAAGACACTCTTAATGACCATTATTCTGTGTGACCAAAACGCCTAGACCACTAAATGGTTGGTCAAAAAACGGACGAACCATAAACAGCCTTTTAAACTCGATCGTTACAGTTAACTGTCTTTACAGGCTTGGCCAAAAAAGAAAGCTCCTCAGCGACCGATGCGTCGTGCGAAGTGCAAAGTGCGCCTAAATCGCTTCATTTCGCGTCATCGGTCTCGGCTCGGTGCGCGTGTGGGTTTAGCCTTTTATCCTCCACTAAAGCCTTTGAAGACTTAAAGAATTAAAGGCCTTATAAACTCACAAAATATTCTTCCTCCCACCTATGTGGGATAGAGAAAATTGCCAACTTGCAATATCTCTTGATATTTCCAACATTTGGGTCCTAATGATGTTCTCACTAGCATGTGCACCAACCTTTGGTGCATCATTAGTGAGAGCCATTTCCTCATGCCCTCTCTCCTCCTTGGAGGACAACTCTTGGAGCCTGGGGTTTGACTCAGTTGGTCCCCTGGTGTCCTTTTTGAAATTCTTCTCCTTTTATATGTTTTGGAAATATTTTGGCTTTTTGGTCGGTCCACCTCAGAGTGAAGAGTATCACTCTGAGGTTCAATCTCATATACCTGGGACACATTCAGGAGATTTTGTGGTCATTTTGTTTGAGTTGTTGAACTAGATTCTGTTTGGGCTGTTTTTGGTGAAGGAGTGGGTTGGGGTTCAATGGGTTGACTTGAACCTTCTCCAGTTGGGGGTGATCATAGATCATATTTTGAAATAGTGGAGTTACATTTCCAGAAAAATTAAATTTCCTTCTCATATTGGAATAAACCTTTTTGGTTAGAGAAGGTGGTGTAAAAATGCCTTTTGTTTTTGATAAATCTTTAATTTCACAGTTTATAATATGAGCAATAAATCTTGGAAACATTAAATATTTTGAAGGAGATAGGTTTCCAAGCATGCCCTCAAAAATCATTTTTTGAAAAATTGAATTCTTGATCTATGGCCATACAAACAACAACAGAGGCTATTGTTTTATTGAACTCATTCCAAGAACTCTTTTTAGGAGAGATGTAGTGTTGAATAGTATGTACTAAAAAATTTCATTGGGAGAAAGAAGTCCTTTTTGAAAAGTTACAATATCTTTTCTTCCTTCATACCCCATTTTTATTAAATTTTCAACAAGCTCGTCCTTAGGGAGTAGAGATATACATGTTTCATCATTGAGTTGTAGATGAGATCTTATAGATTGCTCTGTATGACCAGTGTTTTTCCATCTACAGATGATTTGATTTTTGAAACACCTCATTCCTCAATCTTTTCAGCATTTTCCCAAAAACTCACCAAGTGTCTTTCATAGATTTTGGGTTCCAGTATAAGAGCATATCTGATTTTTGAGTTTTTGAAGAACATTACAATATCTCTAAAATCTCTGGTTCCATCAGGATTTCTTAATATGCAACCATATTATGAAAGTCTGAGTACAATAGATCAGTTGCTACAGACAGTGGTTTGATCATGGTCATCTTGATTCGTGTAGTTTGGAGATGAGAATTCTTGGATTGAATTTTGGAATAGAATAGTCTTGTAGCTTTAATCGTGATTACAGACTTAGGGTTATCATAGGGTTTAGCACTTCGAGGTTTGGATAATGCAGGATTAATTAATTTTGGCTATTTATAATTTTTGAATTTGCCTGCAAAATGACCGAAATATCCTTCGAATCATAGCATAACGGTTATTTTCATGGGGGTGGTCGATCAGTAGTAACTAAGTGTCAGTAGTAAAACGTCAGTAGTAACTGTTGTTTCAAACTTAACCTAATTCTCAGTAACAACAGATCAGTGGTAACTTATGAATACGAATCACAATCAGTACTAATGAATAATCAGTAGAAAGACAAAGAAAAGTTAAGAAAATAATGTACAAAAACTTTACATATGAAATTACTATGAAATTAATTTATTAAAATCATTCCAATACTGCTAACCAAGAAGCTAAACCTTCCTACATCAAATGCTTTTGTAAAAAGATCTGCTAGTTGATTGTCAGTATGAATTTTAACCACTTTGATTAATTTATTTTCATTGCAATCTCTTATAAAATGGAATCTTATTTCAATATGCTTAGTTTTTGAATGTTTTACTGGATTATTCACAATACTAATTGCACTTTGATTATCAATAAAAATAGGAGTTTAAGAATAGAGATACCAAATTCCATTAATTGATTCTGAATCCATAGCATTTGAGCACAACATGCAGATGCAACTACATACTCTGCTTCAGCAGTTGATGTTGAAACATTTGTTTGTTTCTTGCATTTCCATGACATCAGTCTTGATCCAAATAATTGACATCCACCAGTAGTTGACTTTCTGTCTTAACTTTCACCACCATAGTCACTATCAGTGTAGGCTATAAGCTCAAATGGTGAGTCATGTGGATACCAAAGACCAAGTGATGGTTTTCCTTTCAAATATCTGAAAATTCTTTTGACTGCTTGCAAGTGAAGTTCCTTTGGTCTTGCTTGATACCTGGCACAAACACAAACAATATACATAATATCAGGTCTTGATGCAGTTAAGTACATTAAAGAACATATCATTGATCTATACTGTAACAACCGTAATTTTACGTTTGTATTATCGTATAATTTATTCGGGATTTATGTGAATTTCGTTATTTATATTAGTTTATGTTCCGAGTTGTGTTTTTATCGAGTGTTTGAATGTTTGGGACTTGGTGTAACCAAGTATGGGTCAAAACTTGGATGGAAACAAGTTTAAAGGCCAAGAATCTTCCTGGCTCAGCCCTCGCGGCGCGAGCCTGGCGTGAGCCAGACTCGAAGTGAAATAGAGAGTTCAGAGCCCAGACGCGAGAGACTCGCGCCGAGCTCGAGTCGAGATTCGCGTCGAGCTCGCGGCGCGAGCCAGGCGCGAGCGGGGCACGAGGGGCTGCTTCGAGCGGAGACCAGATGGAGAACCCGCGTCACCTCTCGGCGCGAGCGAACGCAAGCGGGGCGCGAGGACGGCCTGAACTATAAAAAGTTGTGTGAAGGCTAGGGCTCATAACACCTACGAACCCTAGATCTATAGCAGCCGTTTTGAGAGCATTTTGGTCGGTTTTTGGAGCTAAGGAGCTCAAATCTTCACCGTATTGAAGGATTCAAGCATCAAGGGTAAGAATTCTTGATCATCTTGCTTAGTTACCTTGATTTTGAGCTTAGTATGGGTAACAATGGTGGTTTTGGGAACCAACCATATCATCTTTGGGGAAGATGAACTATCATGAGTGTAAAACACTCCTTGTAGACTTGTAACCAATGTGTACAAGTTAGATTTGGGATTTATGATGGAAAATCTTGAACTAGGGTTTGAGATTCCACCAAGTTGTATGAACTTGGTGGTTGGGAATGTTTGGATGGATTAATTAGTAGCTAGTTATGGATTATAACTAGTTTTTGTGATGATATTGATGTTAGGTCAGGAAGACCTTATGATTGGAAGTACCTCCTTGATTTGGAAGTAAGGATTGTGTTGTTGAACACAAGTGTTGGATAGCATTGCAAAGGTGAGTACATGTGATCTTTCTGAGTACATAGTAAACCATGTTTTATTGTTGAAATGATTTTTAGAATCTTTATTAGATAATTGTTTTAATAAAGAAAAGATTGAATTGATAGAGTATGAATTGAATTGAAGTGTAAATTGATTTGTTTAGTTACCACTAGTATGATATGAGTTGTGATATGGGGCATTGACCCAAGTTGATGATTTGTTATGTGGTAGCTAATCAATTGGATCCTAGATAACCCACACAAGTTGGGGGAGTTAGTGAGACCTACTTGGGGCGGTACCACCCTGCGCAAGAGTAGTGTGTCGAGAAATAGATAACCCGGAAAACGGGGGAGTTTGAGATAACCCGGAAACGGGGGAGAAATAGTTAACCCGGAAACGGGAGAGTTTACCTAGTTAACCTATATCAGGGGAGTCGTTTCGGGGAGGCCCGTTACGTATGTGATTCGCTTATGGCATGCCTTAGAGTATGATTGACTATGTGCAATTTGATAATTATTATTTTAATGCAAACATTTTTCTAACCGGGTCTAAAACCCATGTTTCTCACGACACAATCTTGTCTCACGTACTACGTTTATTTTGGCTATGTACTCAGGTTCGGGAGCTAAGGATTAGGCGGCCCGTAGTTAGCATTGGAAGTGATTAGCTCGGTGTACCATTTGTACCAAAAGAACTGTTCATTATTGACTATGTAGTAATGAGCTAAATCTGTATGTCAGTGTCATCAGCTAGTCAAGAATGGATAGTAATTTGGAGCGAAGGAAACTATTATTATTCCATGGAAACAGAAAGACCTACTTTTTAGTTATCTTCATCAACGACTACCATGCCGGTCATCGTGTTTTATTAATTGGCTTGCCCACGTTTGGCCGGCTACCAGAAAATTATATTATCTATCAAAATAAGGGGGCGTTTGGCTCGACGTAATCCTT